>OZ010603.1:75849486-75901986 GCA_963932145.1 Acanthosepion lycidas | reverse complement strand
CAGATAGATAGATAGATAGATAGATAGATAGATAGATAGATAGATACCCTTCCGAAAATATATGTACACTTGGCGATATCATAATCTTCAATTTCATTCACTAAATTTAAAATGAATTTGCACCTCGATTAAATTATGGGGTGATAAAACCTGTTTTATTTTCTACGTTTCTCGCTTTTATACCCTTAATACCCGTATATTGTATACGTGTTTACGTGTTACTCTCCTTAGAAATCATGTTATGTCAAACGTCCATTGCCTTCACAATAAATCGAGCGCGGTGTTGTCCTTTTATTTGCTCGACCGACAACTCTTGAAGTCCGGTTGCTTTGTTTTATTAAAGTGATGTATTTTATCGTGTACAGCGGAGGAGAATCTCGAAATATTTGAATTGATGGGCGAATGGTGTTGCGTTCTCGTTCGAAGGGCGCACCGATGTACGTGACTGCGTCAAACATACAATTCACTACAATGAAAGATCAGCTACTACTTTTCGCATTCAACAAACATGCGTTCCATGTCCCAGAAGCTAGCAATCAAATCCCCACCGGTAATTGTCGTTTTTTGGGAACACAATAACCGGTGTTTTCATTGCGTCTTTAAGTGTAACAGGGTTTGCTAACCTACAGTTGCATTAACCTAAATTCATCGACTACAGCCGAGATCCCAGAATCCACAAGCCCGAACCACAGTTAACGTATATACTCGAATAAAGGGCGAGTTTATATGATTAGTTTTTTACGTATAAAATAGGGGGTCACTGTATATATTCATGGGCATTTTTTTTGAGGGATTAAAAAAAAAGACCCGCATTATACAAAAGTAAATTTTTTGAAGAGGTTAGAAATCATGCATACGTAATAAAAGAGAGTTTGCTCTTTATGTAGCGAAAAAAAGGAAGAAGACTTAAACAACGTGGGAGGTAGGTCTAAGGTAAAGGATTTACCATAGTCAGGCAAATCTGTATTTCTGAGAAGAGATATATATTTCTGAGATATTATTTACACTATTTACATTATTCGGACTATTGTCCTCATCTTTGTCGCCATATTTATTACAACGTTTCGGCCTTTCAGCATCTGTCTATATTTCTGAGATGAGGTATTATGTACACTATTTACATTATTCGAACTATTGTCCTCATCTTTGTCGCCATATTTATTACAACGTTTCGGCCTTTCAGTATCTGTCTATATTTCTGAGATGATGTATTATGTACATTATTTACATTATTCGAACTATTGTCCTCATCTTTGTCGCCATATTTATTACAACGTTTCGGCCTTTCAGTATCTGTCTATATTTCTGAGATGATGTATTATGTACACTATTTACATTATTCGAACTATTGTCCTCATCTTTGTCGCCATATTTATTACAACGTTTCAGTCCTTCATTATCTGTCTATATTTCTGAGATGAGGTATTATGTACACTATTTACATTATTTGGACTATTGTCCTCGTCTTTGTTCCAATATTTATTACAACGTTTTGGCCGTTGGTTGGAATGTCGAACTGAACCCTTTATTTCGCTCGCTGGGGTAGATGTCACTTATCTCTTAATTCACTTCTCCAATTCTCCACTGTTATATCTAACCCGTACCCTTGCTCGTTGCGGTAAACTGTTCTAGTTGCACGTGCCATGTCTAATGGATGTCAGTTAGAGAGGTTTCAAGAAGTGTTGTCTCACAACAGCCATGGATGGCTCTGAAGATGACATCCTTTAGCAAGAGAATGAAGAGACCAAAGATAATTTTGAACAGGCCAAAGATAATATTGTGAATGATAATTTGTTTAATAACAATTTAGATATTGATTCTATAATAGAAAGTGGCGGTGATGATGATGAAAGTTAAAATTTCAATAAATTGTTAATTTGATATCCTCTTTTCTTCGAAATTGGCCTTTTTATAGATTTTTTTATTTTTCATAAATTTAATAACAAAAAATGTTACAATTATTATTGTTAGATTTAAAATAAAAATTGGGATAATATCTTTCTTATTTTAGAACATCAAGTACGTATTTATTATTATAAATCAATAACGAAAAAAATATTTTTGTTTAAACCTATTTATAATACGCACCCCTACTATCACCTGTAATTTACAATAAAAAAATACGTATTATTTTCGAGGAATTACGATAAGCTAAACGTCCCGGGGCGTGCGTGGGCTGCCCAGACGATGTGCACGCTTGTGGGCGCGTCTAGGGCATTTGTATTTCTTAGTGACATGTCTAATCAAATAATTTTTCTTTTATCTGGAATACTGTAATTACGTATTGTTATTTTGATTCCCATTTAAATTCCCATGGATTGCAAAACGGGAAAATTAAATAATGATTTAATGGACACAGGTAAGACGTCAGACCCAACAATATGACATTAACCGAGATTGCAGAACATTTTATTACAAACGGCTGTACTTTCAACAAGCATCTTAAGGTGCACATTCTGAAAAAAAAAAAAAAATCTACCGACCTTACGACCCTTAAAATGCATGAGAATAGCTACGTATGCACACTATTAATTTCACGTCCCACAACGGAATGACAGGAGAGTTCCATAAGATTTAAACTAAGCTGTTTGATTGATTCCTCATAGTAATTAATCAACTCTCAGAAAAATTCCAAGATTAATACGGTCACCCTCATATTAAGCACATTTCAATTGCATGGTTTTACGTTGGCGGCATTTTATTCGTTATAAGGCCTTTATTATCTGTGTGGTCGTTTTTCCATCACAAGATGGCAACACTTATTTTTGAGAGGTGGACAGGTCTTACATCATTTTTTTTCCAGTTTGTTTTCTGGGTCATCAAATCCAATCTCATTTCATAATATTGATATAATTTTTATACTATTGTATATATTGAAATTTTAAGTCATGGGGTGTTTTTCAGCAGGGTCTCTGTGAGTGTACGTTATTTTGGCGCATGTAGGAGCGAATGGTGACGGATAGATTCTTATGGCGAATGAGTAAATTGTATCGAATGAATGGGTCGTGAATCTGATTTGCCAAGTATAAGAGTCGCCCAGCCTTGATCCATCTCCACGCTATTCTCCGGACTTGACACAATTGCTATATTCAATCAGTATTAAATCGTAGAAAGCAACATTATTAGAAAGGCTTACATATTTTTATAGTTGAAATTTAAAAAAAAAAATGTAACTTGAGGAAAACCGACATACTGTCGAAATATTGTTCAACATTTTCATTTTTCTTTTCTTAAATCGCGCGCTTCTTTTAACTGTTGAAAAATATTGGAAGAGTTACGTCATTCATTATTTATTATTATTATTATTATTATTATTATTATTATTGTTGTTTGTGTGTTATGTTTCCTGCTTTGTATCCTGTAGAGTCGGGTTCAAATTATTCTCCTTAGGCCCTAAAGGAGAACTCATTTAATTGATAGCACTTTTTTTTTAGTATAGGGGATGTTCCTAGTTGGACTATCTCCTGGGTAACTTATATGTTGATGTTACCTGGGACACTGTTAGTAAAATTATCCTTTCTTTTTCTCACGAGGCCGAGAGTTCCGAGTACTATTGTTACAGTCTCAGTCTTCATTCCCCACATCCTGTTAATCTCGATCTCCAGGTCCTTGTATTTGGGCGATTTCTCGATAATTTTTATGGAGGTGTTTCTCTCAGATGGTACTACTATGTCAATAAGCATACACTTCTTGAATAATGTCTGTTGTTTTTTTATTTCCGTGTCAGGTTGAATTAGCAGGTCCCTGAGGATAGTTACATCGTTATTTTGAGTAACTGTGTCTGGTTGGTGCTCATACCATCTCTCAGTGGTTTCGATTTTGTGCTTCTTGCATATCTTCCAATGCACATATGTCGCTACCTTGTTGTTGTTGTTGTTATTATTATTATTATTATTATTATTATTATTATTATTATTATTATTATTATTATTATTATACCTATGACAAAACGTCCAATATACACGTCATGAGACCCAATTTGATAAGGTTATGCCAGGTATAGTGTTGTGGTAAACCCTCTTACAGTATAATGAACTCTTCCTCCTCTCATAAATACAAACTGCGACAGTCGGACGGGAGAAGAAAGTGTAAAGTGAGTGGAGTAGTAAACGCAGTGCCAATCTACTTATTACTGACACTATTATTTTGTATATATCTTTAATATACTTTTCCAACCGACCATCGTCTTCTGTGTCTTTCTTTCTGGCTCCTAAACAGGCCACAACATATAGGCAGCACATTATTTAATTTTTATTGTATTCTGGACGTAAATTATGTAGAAACTGTCCAAATGTTTTGTATGTCCGAGCGCTTTCGGCTATACTTTTAACCATTATCAAGGATGATTTTAATTTTACTTTTAACTGAATGTATCGATTGCTTTATGTAGTTATTTTGAGTTATAGGAATGTTTTATTTTCCAAACGTTATAAATAAAAAAGAAAAAGGCTCAATAACATCAACTATGAACAGGGCCATAATATACTGACCGTGTTTTATCGGATAACGTCTGAGAAGACTGGATTACCCGACCTGAATGTATTTCTAACTGGACTTAACCTGCAACGTTAGACGCAACGTGAAAGTTTTTGCTTTTTGTCAAAACCGGTCACCACCTTGTACGCATTCGGCTGGGTTGCCTATACTTGGCATAAGGTATGGTTATGGCTAAAAGAATAGCCGAAAGCGCTAGGACATACAAAAAATTTGAAAAGAGAATATTATAAGAACACAATAAAAATTAAATAAAAACTGAACTGCGGGACATTGTCAGTAATTTTTAATATAACTTACATATATATCAGGAAGCACGGTGGAGTAGTGGATAGCGGCTCGGAGTGAGGAATCAGAGAGCCAAGTTTGAATTCCAGTTGAATCCATTACATTATCTTACATGCTAATAACCTTGTGAAAGGTATGGATCCTCCTCTTCTCCCCTCAGCTATGGATAAATAGCAGGACAGACCGGGTTCTATAGTCTTTGTTGGCAACTGGTCCCACGCAAAAAATGGTAACCTACCGTGGGAAAAAATCTGCCTCGTCGGTCATGTATAGAAAGGTACATGGTCGCTTAAGCATGTATCATGCATGGCACATAAATGAATCGGAGAACCGAGTTCGAATTCCAGTCGAATCTATTGCATTCACTTACGTGCTAATACCCTTGGGAAAGATATGAATCTTCTTCTTCTTCCCCCTCAGCTATGGGTAAATAGCAGGACAGACCGGGTTCTACAGCCTTGAATGGCAACTTGTCTACCGCAGAAAGAAATGGCAACCTACTGCGGGAAAAATCTGCCTCATCATTCATATACGTGTATCACGCATGGCACATGACTGACATATATATCTTATATATAAAACAGAGTTATTTTAGTTACTCGCTTGCAGCTTTTTTTACCTTTGGACTGGAAATTTATGGCACTTCATCATGTTCGGACGTTTCAAGTTCCAATTTTTTTCTCGGACACCAATTTGTTTTGATATACTTGCAAATTGTGCCATCTAGGTTTTTTTTTAGCAACCGAGTATAATTGACTTTGCTACCAAGATAGGTGAAAGACTTTACATAGTTCAGGGCTTTGAATGGTCTTTGGAAATTTGTAGACTGGTGATTTTTGTTTCTCACCACAGAATTGCAATATATATATATATATATATAATTATATATATAGATACAAATTTCCAGAGAGACCATTCAAAGTAGAAGACAAAGCCCTGAACTATGTAAAGTCTTTCACCTATCTTGTTAGCAAAGTCAACTTCAGTGGAACTTTAGATGATGAAATCATGCATCGGATTACTAAGGCTACCAGTGCTTTCGGCAAACTTCGTCATCGCTTGTGGAATGAGCGGGTTATTCGACTGGATACGAAAATTCGGGTTTACAGAGCTGTTGTACTTGCCATCCTTTTTACCGCTCAGAGTCGAGGACTCCATACAGGTACCATATACGCCAGCTGGATGTTTTCCATAAAAGCTGTCTACGTGCAATCTGTGGAGTTAAAATTTCATAATTGATTCAACTAAGCTGTTAGATCCTCATACGTCAAAACCGACGGGAGAGTCCATTATATATATATATATATATATATATATATATATATATATATATATATATATTACAAAAGAGTGCTCAATGTAAATTTACAGAGCATAAATATTATAAATTAACTGATTTAAATATTTTGGTTTCTTCGCATATTTTAAATCAGTTAATTTATAATATATAAGAGGAGCCTAGAATAGCTACTGCTATTACTCAAACGAAACAGTGTAAATGGACAACATGGAAGGATATCGAACCCATTAAGCTTTCGTGGAATTCATTAATTGCGTTGGGACCATTGGCGATATCTTTCCTTGTTCGATCTACATAAGATCTTCTCCCAAATGAAACAAACCTGAAAATGTGGGGGATACACAGATACAGATCTCTGTTTTTCGTGTCAAAAAGACCGAGGTACCTTGCGTCATGTGCTTTCTGCTTGTCCACTTTCGCTCCATATGTACACGTGGCGGCACAACAAGGTATTAGAGGTGATAAGGGATCTAATAAGAACACAATGGGAGACAGCAAATCAGCAGCTTATGGAAACCAAGGAAACTAAGATTGAATTCCATAAGGAAGGGTAATGCCCTGCAAAGAAAAAACAAACAACCCCCAATATAAAGCTGCTGAGTGGTGCCAGTGATTGGAAGGTTTCAGTGGATCTAATGATATCCTTAAAATTTCCAATACACATCGCACAGACAGACAAGCGTCCCGACATTGTGTTGTGGTCCGACTCTAAAAAGACTGTCTTCCTAATAGAACTAACAGTCACTTGGGAAGAGAACAGGGTGGAGGCGCACGAACTAAAGAAAAACCGGTACGAGTCACTGCGTGCCGAGTGTATGGAAAATGGTTGGACGTGTCACGTGATGCCTATTGAGATTGGGTGTCGTGGGTTTCTGGGACATTCGGTTATTTCCTTCCTTTCAAAAATAGGCATCACTGGCCGTTGGTTGAAAAGCGTTTCGCACCGCCTTCAAAAAACTGTTCAACACGCGTCAAGTTGGATTTGGTCGAGATCAAAACAAGCAAATAAAATGCGCGCAACATCACGACCTAACATGCGCAAGTGAGATATTTGCGTGGTCGTCTATAACGACTTTTACGAGCGCGTCAATAACGACAAACGCGTTCAAGAAACTTTCATTGCAGATAGATTTTACTTAAAGGAACAATTAGTTAGCTTATCTTCATACCCTGCCTGGTGGCAAATGCTGCTGGTGGCGCCTGGGGTGACGGTCCCGCCTTAGCCACCGAAACCGTGAGATCACCCCTGGTTGGCGGCTGATGAAGACAGGGTATCGCACGTGATAACACACGTTGTATGTTAAAAAAATAAAATAATATATATATATATATATATATATATATATATATATATATATATATATATATCGCATATTTTGACAGCATGCTTTCATGCTTGTCTTATTGAAAAGTTTAGACAAGTTTTGTTTACTTATTTTCAGTAGGATCCTCTCATATTCACGGACAAGAGAGAAAATTACCATGTTGATACATATCCAATTATTCCGAATACTTTCGACATTGGCACAATCTCATCATCAAGGAGTTTTTTTTTAAGCCAAAATCGTTGTGTCTATCTGAAAGTTAAATTTTAAAATGTAACTTTCATATATATGAAAAGTTACCCCTCCTGACTCTTACAAAGTGAAATTTAAACCTCACAATCCATAACCTTTGCCTTTGACACTTCACTGTTAAAAAAAAAATCTTTGGACCGCATATCAGCATGAAAATTTGCTCGCGCCCCACCAAATTTTATGTGATAAAAAGTACATTTAAAAAGGAAAATAAAAATAAAACAGCGTGAGGTTTAAAGGGAGATAACCGTGGATTCGAAGTCAGAACGTCATCATTGATAACTCTCTCCTCCAATTTGCAGACCTTAGTTACTATATTCTTAATAATTGATATAATGCAAAAATATCACAATAGGTCAATAATTATTTTTTTCGATTTATACTGCAATTATAAGTAACCCATAATAATATTTTCAATTTTGAATTCATTTATATGTTTGGCATATTAATTATGGGAAACTGTTTCTAAATCTTTGATTGTCTTTCACCTCACCTGCTATCCTCTTTCGTCACACCTACGGGAACCACTGGCTTAAGGTGAACAAGCTGATTACAAATCTTAAGGGCTTTTCAAGGAAGAGGACAGACTTTCAGCTGAATACTATTTAAGGGAGTAACGGTTATCAAACCGAGCAATAGTATAAAAACAACATAGAAGCTCTCGCACAGAATAAAATATAAAATTTTACGAAATTTCAAAAATTCAAAGATTGCCCGATCCAAGTCAGGTGACCAGATCTGGTTATTGTATGGCAGTCTTGAAGATTATGGTTAATGGGTTCATTTTTAACGAAACATTTATTTTATTTTATTTATTTATTTGCGTTCGGTATACCATGTTAAAAATATTTAATCTCAAATGCAATTGCAACTGACTCGCTACTCAGTGGATATGGTCCTTTTATGCTAATTATAGACAAAGATCTCGATTTAAATATTTAATATTCAGTTCTAAGGGTTCGTTTTCTCTACGAAAGCCATCTTGAAGCAAAATTAGATTGATCGGACAAATCAACTCGACCTTAGAGTGCTAATTTTGCAAACCAGGAACAATAAGTTTATTCTTCATCTTCGACTTCATAAGGACGATTTCTTACCAACAAATATCTTTCATTTCATGCCTTCATATTTTAAGGCGACAAATGGCATTTACTGTTCGCTTTTCATTGTTCCTCTCTGCCTTCGAGCCGAGCGAAGTGCGAATTAAATAAATGCCAGAGTAATAAAGCTGATGACAATATCAAATGCTTCAAGGCATTAATTGCGAAATTCGAACTCTTTTTCAAAATGTGCTGGGATCATGACGTTTGTTGTCTGATGTTGGTTCATCTTTCCTGGAACCTATTGGCACCCTCGAGCAACTGACAGAAAACGCAACCACTGGTGCCACGTGACTAGCGATCCTATCTCGTGTTGTCAGAGTGTGTGGGGGTGGGGGGTAAATTACTGCAGGCCAACTGCATCACGTGAACGATCGCCTGAAGCTGTAATTGACCGTGGTAGGGAACCGTTGACCTTTGAGATCGAAGCGTTTGTGCATTCTCTTTGTGCCAAAATGCATACATATTTGCATGGAAATACGTACACACCTTTTCACACATGCGCAATGGTACGTACATAGGGTCACAGGTATTTACACAAAGATAGATTATTTGCATGTAGGAACCAGTCATTAAAAGATTCTTCTTCTTCTTCTTCTTCTTCTTCTTCTTCTTCTTCTTCCTCCACATACTTTTTTTCTTTCCTCTCCCTCTTCCTCCTCTTTTTCTTCTTCGTCTTTTAGTCCTCGTAATACTCCTCCTCTTCTTTCTTCTTCTTCTTCTTCTTCTTCTTCTTCTTCTTCTTATTATTATTATTATTATTATTATTATTATTATCATTATTATTCTTTTTCTTCTTTTCTTCCTCCCCCGCCTCTTTTTCTTCTTCGACTTTTAGTCCTCGTAATCCTCCTCCTCCCCCTTCTTCTTCTTCTTCCTCTTCTTCTTCTTCTTCTTCTTCTTCTTCTTATTATTATTATTATTATTATTATTATTATTGTTATTATTCTTTTCTTCCTCCCCGCCTCCTTTTCTCCTTGTCTTTTAGTCCTCGTCATCCTCCATCTCCTCTTTCTTGTTGTTGTTGTTGTTCTTGTTCTTCTTCTTGTTCTTCTTTTTCTTCTTCTCATCATTCTTCTCCTTCTCTTCCTCCTCCTTATACTTTTTCCTCTTTCCCCTCCCTCTTCCTCCTCTTTTTCTTCTTCGTCTTTTAGTCCTCGTAATACTCCTCCTCTTCCTTCTTCTTCTTTTCTTCTTCTTCTTCTTCTTCTTCTTCTTCTTCTTCTTCTTCTTATTATTATTATTATTATTATTATCATTATTATTCTTTTTCTTCTTTTCTTCTTCACCCGCCTCTTCTCCTTGTCTTTTAGTCCTTGTCATCCTCCATTTCTTTTTTCTTTCTCTCTTTCTCCACTTCCTCCACCTTTACTTCTTCGTCTTTTAGTCCCCGTCGTCGTCGTCATCCTCCTCCTCCTTTTCATTTTCTTTTTCTTCTCTTCCTTCTCCTTTTCTCCTTGTCTTTTGCTTCTCATCATCCTCCATCTCCTCTTTCTTCTTCTTCTTCTTTTTCTTCTTCTTCTCCTTCTTCTTCTTATTAGGTTGGTGCAAAAATAATGTCGTTTTCTCACATATGTGATTATGTGAGAAAACGACATTATTTTTGCACCAACCTATTATTATTATTATTATTATTATCATTCTCCTCCTCCTCTTTATTCTTTTTTTTCTTCTCTTTCTCCTCCTCCTTTTCTTCTTCGTCTTTTTGGGATCATTTAGACCACAGAAATGAGACTTGTTAAAGTCAGGTTAGAAAGTTTTAGATGCATACCAGACGAAGTAAAACACAGATATACATTTTGTCATATTTGTTGATACGAATTCTGGATAAACTTAGATTTGTCCCTATTGTACCGTGCGTAAATAATCAATCCATATCTGCCAAAGTTCTTTTGGAATATTTATCGGTTTACTTAGTTTCATTCAAATGAGGCATAAGAATCATTACGTGGAGCTCTTAATAAAATGTCAACAATACCAGTAATTTGCAAGACCAATACACAAATCCCTGACCAACGATGAGTGCTTCAACAATACTCCCAGCACTCTGACTTTGTCTAGAATAAATATCCATTCAAGGAAGTGTATATTATTATTTTGTGTGTGTGTGTGTGTGTTTGTGTTTATTATTAGGTTGGTGCAAAAATAATGACGTAATAATGTCGTTTTTTGACGTATTTTTTTAACGTCAAAAACGACATTATTACGTCATTATTTTTGCACCAACCTAATAATATTATTTCATCCCAAGCAAGGTAATAATACCACTGGGAAACAGGGGCTTACTGGGAAGAAGCCGTTAGTGAGAAGCCGTTAGTGGGGTGGATTGAAGAAAGGGCAATAAAGGAATAGGGTTCAAGAAGACAGAAGATGGTGATTGACGTTACATTTAAATTTTTGAATATTGTTATGAGGGAAGAAGAAATCGGATTAGCGTTCCACTGGTGGGAAGTGCGAGAAAAGAAACTGTTGGAGTAGGAGTGTCGGCTGCATCCAGCTAGTTGAATAGAAGAAGAGCGGGACCTAATTGCCAATCTAGTAGCACGCTGAATGTAGTCGAGGCACCAGAGGCAAAAAAAAGCTCATCAAAACAATTGCTATGAAAATCGTTGTAGAAAAGACAGAGGGAAGAAAATGACTGAAGTCGAGATGCCTGATCACAATCGATTACATTACTGACAATTCTTTAGATTTTGTCAATGATGTAATGGAATAACCAGGCACCCCCATGAATGATTACACTATAGGTAGTAAGTACCTATAAAATCAACTGTCTACGAGAGACTTTAGGACGAGTGAGAGCGAGACGACGCAAGCACGTCCGACCTTCCAATTAGTGGCACTTTCTACTAGATTGACCTGTGTGTATAACTGTACCGTATTTCATAGTGTACTGGTTGTGTACAATAAACCTTTCTTCTGTTATCCACCTGGTGTTAAGTATTTATTCCCTTAGTACGGAATATAACAGTCAGCAACCTTGATATATTCGGGAAAGATATTAGAATAATCAAGAACTTATATTGGCAGCAAACAGCATGCATGCACATAGAGAATAAATTCAGCAAATATACAAAAATAGAAAGCGGTGTAAGGCAAGGATGCATGTTCTCGTTGGAAATGGAGTGGCACTTGCAATGTGTCCCACTGGAGACGGTGCAAGGTCATGCTTTCTCCATCATTACGTCTGGCAGAGGATAGCAAAAAAAAAAAAAAAAAAAACATTTTGTTTTTGTTTATAGATACTTTGTTCAAATAAAAACTTTGTTTCATTAAAACAAGATTTAGTCATAACTAGAAGAACAAAAATTCCAAAATGGAATCTTCGGATTTTATCTTGTAATCTGACAATTTATTTAATCTTATTTTATTTCATAATCTTCAATAGAATCTTATAATTATCTGATCATTTGTTAGGGTTTAAAAAATTAAGTTTTCTTTCGTGGCTGTGAAGTTATAATTTTATTTCAAATCATTGTAATGAATTGTTAGCTTCTGTTTCTGATTGCCTGATCGTTAAGTATATTTGTATATGTAAATATATCATATTTGTGTGTACCTTTGTATATCTATGTAAATGTGGATGTAAATATTTGGTGTAATGGAATAACCAGGCACCCCCATGAATGATTACACTATATGTAGTAAGTACCTATAAAGTCAACTGTCTACGAGAGACTTTAGGACGAGTGAGAGCGAGACGACGCAAGCACGTCCGACCTTCCAATTAGTGGCACTTTCTACTAGATTCAACTGTGTGTATAACTGTACCGTATTTCATAGTGTACTGGTTGTGTACAATAAACCTTTCTTCTATTATTCACCTGGTGTTAAGTATTTATTCCCTTAGTACGGAATATAACAGTCAAGAATCTCGTGTTATATAGCAGGAGCACCAAACCAGATATGGCGACAGTATTCAATACACGGACGAATAGTAGATTTATAAATGTGAAAGATGGATTCTGATGAGAAAATATTTCTGACACGACACAGCGAACGAACATTTCGAGCAGTAGACGCTGCAATTGATTCAATATTTTAATGCCTCATACGAATGAATATGCCAGTCAATGGTTTAATTCGTACTTCGGATGGTTGAAATTTTAGCACCTGAATAACAATAAAAAAAATTCTTACATATTAAATTAAACGATTATAAATGGATAAGAATTTAAAAAATTCGAGCAATATATTTTATATCTTTAAATGAAATACGATGAATGTTATATTAAATTGATTTCTAGTTTGTATTCATTTAGGTGTTGCCAACCTAAATGAAATTGCATACTTCATTATGTTGTGACTTGAGAAATTTTCGAACCACGTGAGAAGTCATTGAAGTCCGATACATTGGCGCGATTTCTAAAGAAAAATGGCGGCTCTGAAAATCCGTATCGAACGGATAATCGTGACCATTAATAGTAGGACAATGTAAGAAATCATTATTTTGGTTAATATTATCGATTCTTTATCGATTTTTAAAAACCTACCAGAACAGGGTGATATTTATCGCTTTTCTCTCTCGAATATTTTAATTTCTGATTAACATTTATAAATGCAAGTATTTATCGCTATAACTATTGGAACCGGTAAATATGGAAAGAGTTACACTCAAGTCATACTAACAATGAATAAACAGTTACCGTCTTCGATTAGAACCTAATTTGGTCTTCATTTAGTTTTCTTTTCCATTTTCCATGACAAATAAAAAAATTTTCTCCGACTTACTTCTCCTTACTTCTCCCTCCACGGATGAAAAACGTGCCTAAAGTTTCTTGACCCACCCAAAAACACTTATCTAGGAAAGGATTTCTAAACATTTTTCACTCGCGCGCCTTTTCGCTTATTTGTGTTGCAAAATTTAATCACAAACGTAGCAACGACGAAACGGTTGAGATGTGGTCTTCCCGTAGAATATTTGGAATACAACAGACTAATCATGTGACAAATGAGGAAGTTTTAAAAACAGGAAACAGTCAAAAGCAGTCATTTGAAGTTTTCGAATAGGTAATGAGGAAAGAATGCTTAACGAATTTAACACCCACAGGGGACATTGAAAGCAAAAGAAGAAATCAGCGAGTAAATGAATGGACAAGAAATTACCACAATGACAAAGCGGATTCATAAAGTAGACAATATTACTAAGAATAATAAGAGAAGGGAACTTATGGAGGACCATCATCGCATTTCTTCTAAAGTGATTTGGCTATAAAAAACGTCTATCAACTCATAACTTACAAGAACCCTTAAGAAAAATTTTGCTCGAAAACAAGAATTCTATATAAATCACATTAACGGAAACATCTTGCTATTAGAGAGGCACCATATATCAAACAGTTCTCTCCTACTATTAATCTCATATTATTTAACAGTAGAAAAGAAGTGTTAAAGGTTTAAAGTTTTTTGTTTTTTTTTAAAGTAGAATGATGCTTACGTGAATTCCAGCCTTGCACAACACGTGAAGGCTCGGAATGAACGTTCCTATTCAAAACAACAAAAAATAAATTACAACGTCAGCGTCAAAACATGAAGGAAAATAACAACATTAGAGACAAAACAGCCTTGAAAAATGGCAATTGAAAAATGGTCGAAATATCTTGGAACAATAAAAATTATGAAAAAATTGTATACTTTCTTAATCCTACAAAACTGGAAAAACATAATTAAATCTTCCTTGATTAAATTAATTAAATCTTCCTTGTCGACCGTATTTAATGAAAGATGTTTGAAAAAAAATGTTGTTGCCTATATATATATATATATATATATATATATATATATATATATATATTCATACATGTTTTATTAAATAATATAGACAAGTGTTTTCTATTTATTTTATGTAAATTCTTTTCATAACGTCTGATAAGCTTAACAACATTATCATTAAACGAAGAAAGAAAATCACAATATTGATCCATATTTTTTAATCCAATCTAAGCTTTCGGCATACATAAGCCATTATCAAAGATGACAATTACTGTACAATATATTAAGCAATACACGTGAGGATAGTCTGCTATTGTTTACATGGATGATTTCCAAGCAACGATAAATACGTGCATATAAGACGCTAGAAGCGAAAATCGCACCGCAGCTCATAACGTCACACATGACCACACGAGAGTATGAAGTATGGGAAACCGTTGGTATAAACCAATGGTTTCTGTTACCAATTATAGACATTTAAGGATATTTGTAGAGATTCCATAGTTGATTTTATTTAGGTTAGGTTTTAACTGTTTGATGTATATATATAATAGCTGGCCTTTCGTATTCGAGGATACCAGTCTACTAGTGCGGCTAGCCAATCCCTATTGCAGATGCTTGCTCAGGCGCATTTGTGTTTGTTCAAAACCCACAGAGCCAACCCGCGGTTTATATTGCAACTATGCTGAGCAGACCTTAGTTACAGTTTATGGGAGATAACGGGTTATCTAGCATGATCAACAATCTGAACAACGCCAGCACGCTCAAACCCTCGGTCACGATGACTTGTGACTTCGTACTGGCACAACTATCGACGGCCTCAAGTGTTCCGTCTACCCAATTTCCCTTACAAGGCTTGGGCCAACCCGTGGTATGTTTTTAAGCACTATGCAAGGGTGCCACACTCTGGGATCGTACCCCTGCAGACAGATAAGAACAGGAAGTCTCCTTCCTGAAAAATCAACCGTGGTGAGATTTGAACCCGGGTCTCATAGTCAAAAAGTGAACCACCCGGCCAAGTACATATATATATATATATATATATATATATATATATATATATATATATATATATATGTAAGTATAGGATTGGTGTATACAGAATAAATTCCAATAACCAACAAATACTATTCTTAAAAGAGTGCTCTATACAGAACAGAGCAAATATAATTTATTTAAAAATTCTAACATAAATATGTTATAAAATCACTACAAAAACACCCATTTTGTTTCAACACTTCTAGTGTCTTATCAAGTGATGGTGGTGAACCTTTTAAAACTTTTTATTCTGCATTCATCACCATCACTTGATAGGACACCAGAAGTGTTGAAACAAAATGGGTATTTTTGTAGTGAATTTATAACATATTTATGTTAGAATTTTCCAATAAATTATATATATATATATATATATATATATATAGACGTGGATAAATCAAATAAGTAGATATTAGCAACCATATATATGTGCATTAGCGAATACACAGGTAAGCGAATAAATATTTACTTAATTTGATATAAACAGTTCTCCGTCTGGTTAGATAGAGCCAGGAAATATCTACTAATAAATATACATATACTTACGTTCGAGATGCAACTTAAGTTTCGTTGTTCTACCAACTCATCAGGTACGAATTATTACCTTTTCATTTTTTTTTTTTTTTTTAAATATCATGACAATAAGTAAAATGCAACACTGCCAAAATTTTACAGGTATATTAGAACATATAACTACACACCGGTAGTAAATTGGAATTTCGTAGCCAAACTACACCTTTTTCCGGGTTTGTTGGGAAAAAAAGATTCATCCTTAAAAATATTAATGACCAAAATCTACTTAATAAACGAAACGAAAAAATGCTAGCTTGTAATCACAGAAAAAAAATTAACATATTTTAATACTGGATAAATATATTATTCAAATATCGCATGCACTTCCCATATTTTAGGTTGCATATTGATTACCTCCCTTTTAACCATTTTAATATCTACTATTACTTAACGTGTGACCCGGCGTTTCTCTTTTAAACTTTAAGCTTGCTTCTTTTTTTTTTTTTTTTTTTTTTTACAATATCCCCTCCACTTTCCGCATTTACACCCCAATATTATATTAAATTTATATTAAATTTATATTAAATTCATATTAAATTTATATTAAATTTATATTAAATTCATATTAAATTCATATTAAATTTATATTAAATTTATATTAAATTCATATTAAATTTATATTAAATTTATATTAAATTCATATTAAATTTATATTAAATTTATATTAAATTCATATTAAATTTATATTAAATTTATATTAAATTTATATTAAATTTGAGCTTTGAATCTGCATTTAATTTAGCTTTCTTCTCATGAATTCCAGTATATATTTTTTAAAAGATCAAAAGTAATAATTCGTGGTAGAACAATGAAACTTAATTTGCACTTCGGACGTAAGTATATATATATATTTATTAATATTTTTTCTTTCATACATTCATATAATGTGTGACGTCATTTGTTTACATTTGGATACGCATCGAGCAGATATGAATGTATGAGAGAATATCATGGAGAATTGTAGTTTAAAAACAGAAAAATCCACCTTGCTAACCGAAACGCTCCTCTATGGCTAAATCGGTATAGCCCATATGACGATTCCGTATAGGATACAGGTTCAATTCCTGGCGGAGGGCACATATTTTCTATGAAAATTTCTCGAACATTCAGGCCGGTAAATGTCGTTAATAGTGATTATTATAAACAGAGAGTTTACTTAAATATTTGTATGTATAAAAAGAATGTATAAACATTAAAAAATGTCTTTATATATTATAATAAAAAACAATATATATTGTTTTTTATTGTCATTAATTTTTATGTTTTTTATTAATTGATCATTTTTTATGACTTCTATTATCACTTTTTACTGTATGTATATTGTGTATTTGGATAGCAATCCCTCATTTATACATGTTTCATTAAGGTACTGCAATTAAAATTTTTATATAATTTTCCTTCTGTTCGTATAAGTGAACATAAAGTTTGACAAAAATGTCCAAACGTTCTGAATATCCGAGCGCTTTCGGATAATCTTTTAGCCATTATCAAGGATGAATTTTATTGTCATTTTTAACTGCATGTATATATTTTTATGTAGTCGTTTTCATAGTTGATGTTACTGAGTGTTGGCATTTTGTTTTGTTATTATTAATACTTTCAGTATTTTTAGTCTTCTTTTAGTCAGTGGATAATGATATTATACTTGTATTTTTCCACAAGTATATATGGAGTTTGATAGGTTTTATTTCAATCCTGACAAGTTCACAGATCATTTTTTTAGTGTTCTTGTTAAACTGATTAAGAAAGACACCGCAGTTTTGGTTATTTCTTTTATTTTCCCAAATATTTTCAATCGCAAGATCATCTTCAAGGGTGAATTGTTAGTTATAGTCAGGACATTCACTGTTATAGATGAAAGTGTATGTGTTTATGCTTGTTAGTTTTATGAACTTAATAATAACAACAAAATTACTTTTCTTGATATATTTATAGACACTAATAATAATACATTTACTACCTCCTCGTATAAAAAATTTACTACAAAAAAACAAACATTAAACAAATTATCAGTAATAATAACTTTCCTTATATTATTGATGAAAAAGATTAGTCGAGCTATTAGAAATATTAATATAAATCAAAAAGAACATAATACTTCTTCAAATAACCCTAAACATATTAACCTACTATAGCACAATCTGTTGTTCATAATGACGGTCGTCTTGAGTAGAGAATCCAGAGGTTAGCAGTGAATATCTTGAAGACAGTAGGAAAGCGTTGTTCACGTTAGCAGTGGATATTTTGGTAAAAGGTAGCAGAGCATAGTTTGTCCATCTGTTTCTCTTCGCCTGACAAGCTGGACTGGACATTCGGGTAGAGTGAACAAAATGGCCGCCTTTATACACGACGGATTGAATGTTCTACGTCTTCTGATTGGTTAATCTTCTATTGGTGGACTATAAAGTGAGTCAAGGCATTTTGACTAACTCACTAGTACATAATATATACACAAAAAACTGCAACACAATCAAATACACTCTAACTCCAAACAAGATGAAAAACTCATAAAAGAACAACTAATAACTACTAGCATGTCTCCCACTGATTCTAGTAAAAAAAATAAAACTAATTATATACTATACTAAATTTAATACAACTAGCTTAATCATCCACAATAACTCTTCTCCGTCAACTAATGGTTTTCAAAAGACCAACATCGCGTATCAATTTAAATGCCCTTTGGAATATTGTATCTCTGACAAAAAAAGTAAATATATATGCTGGTCACACGAGAACAACATCATCAAAAAGGTTTACATTACACATGTCGGGTTCAAGTTCTATTGCATAACATTCCTGTCGACATTCACGTTTTGGAGAAATATTAATTGACAATACAAATATACTCCACCATGAAAATAAAAAAAACAAAAACTTCAAATTCTTGAAGAGCTCTCTATATATCTCTAAATGGTCATCAACACTAAATTATGAGTATAGCAACAATGTTTTAAAATGCCAAGAGAAGGAATGTTTTGGGATACTCAAATTGTAATTTTTTTTAAATTGCAGGTTTAGTATTTTAAAAGATTAATAAAAAAAAATTAAATTACCTCCCTTACGATTTTTTAACATTTGATTTTAAATTGACTATAACAGAGCGCGTTTCATGCGCATTTACAAAAAAATTACAACTATCAATTCCGTTAATTTTTTGTCTTAGCAGTTCACCTCTGAAGATGATCTTGGATGAGATTGAAAATACTTGGTAAAGAGAATTAGCAAAAACTACGGCGTTTTTCTTAATCCGTTTAATAACAGCACTAAGTAATTAATCAGTGAATTTGAGAGGATTAAAATAAAAAATAAATAGACATAATATGTCTTGATTATTCAACCAAGCTTGCTTGAATATATATATATATATATATATATATATATATATATATAAGACAATAGGAAAACTATAATGGTAGCCGACGCGTTTCATTCAATGTGGACTTTTTCAAGGCAAAAAACGAAACGAAAGTAATTAATAATAACAAAACAAAATGTCCTTAGCCAATGGAAAAAATTAGAGAACGCCATTTTCGTAATTTTCAGTTAACAGTATGAAAATAGCGTTCTCTAAATTCTCCCATTTGCTAAGGATATTTTGTTATTATTATTTACTTTGTTTAATAAATTCATTTTGTTTTTTTCCCTTGAAAAAGTCCATATTGGACGAAACGCGTCGGCTACCATTACAGTAATTCTAATATATTTATTTGTAAAAAGTAACGTATAGTCTATTAGTTATTAGAAGTAGAAACAGTATTTTAATTTGTAGGAATAGATTTTAAATATTAAAAATACGGCTTACTCATATTCAGACGACCCTTTTAGGAAATCTTTATGTATAAAATTATAAATTAAGCGGCCAAATAAAAATGCCAAAAAATTTATCATTGAAAAACCCAGACGACACGGGAAAAACGATTGTCATTGTTTGTGAGCAGGCACCCCTACCGCACCTTAACCTGATTTTGAAAGTAACTTATATTTGATACATAAGTTTTATAGGAAAATCAAAACCCAACCACCCTTTATCAAAATAATTGAATTTTCCATGATCTTAGCAACTTAAAATATTAATATTGTCTGGGCTCATAACTTAAATAAATTTCTTAATAAGTTATTCCAAAAATGGCTTGAGAATAAAACGGAGCTATGGATTTTAAATTTAATTTTATAATTAAATGTAGAATTTTAGTCTCTGTTTTGAAACATGGTAATTCCGGTGTAGCGATGGATCCATATTTTTAAATCAGTTAATTTATGATATTTATGCCCTGTAAATTTACATTGAACACTGTTTTGTAAAAATAAAAATATCAATTAGGAACACTGGATAATATATCTTGTTACTGTTCTTTACTTTTTATTATAGTATATATATATATATATATATATATATATATATATATATATATACAATTTAACCCCTTGAAAATGTTCTCAGATGAAACTGAAAGCAGTTCGGAAAAGAAAAATTATTTGAAAGAAAATTTTGATATCTTTCTGAATCAGTTTTCTTCGGCTGCTATGAAAATGATTCGTGAAACCCAAATGATTAAAACAAATATAAGCATACGTAGTATGTTTAGATATATGTAATGATAAATTAAGAAAACACCATAAAAATCTATATCGTTTATAATTTATTTTATGAATATTGTTATATTCTTCTCTTCAGACCGAAAGTTTTTAAAAAAGGGAAACAATCCATACAGACAAATATAAAGTTTTTAAGAAATGGAGCTCTCATTGGATTAATGTCCTCCTTCTTCGAATTATCCCTACCAATTACAAATTGGTAATATATGTATAGATATATATATATTATAAATTAACTGATTTAAAATATGTTTTTTTCGCTACACAATTATAACTATGTTTCAAAAATGTAAGCCAAATGCTACGAATTTAATTTTGTAATTAAATTAAAGACATTACTTCCATTTCATCCTCAAGCGAATTTTGGAGTAACTTATTTTTAAATTTACTGGGTTTTAAAGGCTCAGCAAAAATCATAATTTCCAGTTTCCAAGGATACAGAGAAATCCATTCATCCAGACAAGGGGTGGTTGCGTGTTCATTTTCATTAACTTTTGTTGTATCAGTTATTTGTTATGTTTAAAAAAGGGGTTACGTTTTGGTATGGATGGAGATGTATTTTTCAATGAATTCTCACATCCGTTACATGCATGTCGTCTGTTTTTTGTTTTTTTTATAAAATTTTATAGTTAACGGCAAAAATTCTTACGGCATTTTTTGTATTTGCCTACTTTGGGGATGTTTATGTTAGAATACGTTTTATTTAAAATATTTTCACTTTTAATTTTTAAATATTTTAAAATATTTTCCCTTTTAATTTTTAATAGACTATATTTCTTTTTAAAATAAGGAATTGTATTAGAATTACTTAGAGTATGTAAAATTATTTTTTTTATATCAATTATAAGTATGTATATTACCAAGTCACATTATTTTTAAATTTTATATTTAAATGTTATTCAAGTAAATTTATGTTAATGACGGCAAAAAATAGCTAATTCCTTTCTCTGATTTCGTATACTTTTATTTTTTTATAAACTTAGTAATATATAGTTTCTCATGTATGTACAAAGGACATGAGTCATTTAATGGCCTACATATGCTAGTTGTTCATATTGATTTCATTTTACAGTAGGTTTTTTTATTGGATTCTTTTAAGTGCTTGTAGTAACTTGATATATATATATATATATATATATATATATATATATATATATATATATATATATATATATATATGCATCATATACTTTGATATATATATATATATGTATATGCATCATATACTTTGATATATATATATATATATATATATATATATATATATATATATATATATATATATATATATATATGCATCATATATATATGTCACCAAAGCATCATATATATATGTCACCAAAGCATCCAATAGATGCATTTTACGAATATTCCTAAAATGCATCCATTGGATCCTTTGGTACACATCATCAGTGATGTTTCTAGCCGAGTTTCATTGGGGGTCCCTCCTTTCGTGGTTACCCATCCGATACTGATCGGGTATCGACTTGTGTAGCTTCCATTAGCTACCATTTTCTCTTATCTTTCCCACCACACACTGCAACTTGGCAATTTATAGTTCAATCGCGGATGACTTCCGGTTTACCAGCAATGTACGCTCTTCCATTAAAAGGAAATCAAAAGCAACCATAGTTTCTATCTGGTAAGGAACATGGAGGCGCGCTCGGCATGAAGTGGTATATAACGATCGATATAAGATAATGAACATCAATAAAACTATAATTAGTCCGAAGAAGTTCTTTTTTTTTAACGTAACGGGTCACTAACGACTTATTTTAATATTGTCATTTAATTATCCATAAATGTAAGAAATGCAAGAGAAATAAATTTCTTTCGTCTGTTTAATCGTTATGAATCGAAACCTTTTTTCCTGTTACATTAATTGTCTTTTCTTCTATTAAATTTGCCCGTTCCTTTGTTTTTAAGCATTTCACTACAAACAAGACGGGATGCCACTAGCACGCAAAGATTTACAGAGAGTGTGAGTGAGAGTAAAGAGGCGTGATAGTGGAACAGATGAAGGGAAGGATAGGGGATAGATTAAGACATCTGGTGACGTCGATTGACATTACAGTTGAATAGTTAGAGATGACAGCTATCAGGGAAACAAGTAATAGGAAGGCAGTATAAATAATAATAATAATAATAATAATAATAATAATAATAATATGTTAGTGACACCAACTGAATAGAAAACCCAGCATGACAGAGTGGTCGAATATCTTCTTTTTTTTTTTTAAAGCATTCCACCCAAAGCAAGGAGATGCCACAAGCACTTAAGGGGTTACAGAGAGTCAGAGTGAGAGTAAAGAGGCGTGAAAGAGAAAAGGATAAAGAGAAGTACAGAATAGATCAAGGCATCTGGAGATGTCGATTGACATTACATTTGAATAGTTGGAGATTACAGCTGTCAGGGAAACAAGTAATAGGAAGGGATTATAAATAATAATAATAATAATAATAATAATAATATGTTAGTGACACCAACTGAATATAAAACCCAGCATGACAGAGTAGATCAATATCTTCTCTTTTTTTTTAAGCATTCCACCCTAAGCAAGGCGGAAGTGCCACTAGTACACAAGGGGTTACAGAGAGTTGGGAGCAAGAGTAAAGAAGGGTGTTTGAGGAAAGATAAAGAGAAGGACGTAGATCAAGATCGAGGCATCAAAAGATGTCAATTAACATTGCATTTGAATATTTGCAGATGATAGCTATCAGGGAAGCAAGTGAGAGAAAGGAAGTTCCACTGTCGGCAAGTGCGTGAGAAAAAGCTGTTGGAGTAGAAGAGGCTGTTACATTTAATTGTTTTGACAGTGAAAGGGTGGGACCGAGATGCCAATCTAGTAGCACGCTTAAATTCATGCAGATGGGGTACCAGTGAAAGTAGCTTGTCAGAGCAGTTGCCATGAAAATATTTGTAGAAACAAACAAAAAAAACCCCCCAAAAACAGTGAAGCCAAACCACGTCTTTGAGAAAATGACTGTAGTCGAGATGCCAGATCATGACCTATCACATAGCATATCCCTCCCCGGATTTTTTCTGATGACCTCGAGATAAACAGCGGTGGCAGCAGACCGTATATGGCAACAGCAATCAATGCAAGGACGAATGGTTGATTTGTATAGTTGAAGGATGGACTCAGGCGAGAAAAAAAAAACCTTCTGGTGCGACGCTGAGAACCAACTTTCCTTGCGGTAGATGAAGCTATAGATTCAATGTATTTGTTCCCAGTCAGGTTAGCGGAAAGAGTAAAACCAAGCAGGCACAAGGAGAAGCTCTCGTGGAGTTGAGCGTCAGCCAGTCTGATGAGAGGCAGGGACGGTTCTCTATGGTGGGTAAATAGGAGCAGTTTCGTTTTGGGGGCATTAAAGTTTACGCGCCATTTTCTGCCCTAGTCAACCACAGATTGGATATCCTTTTCGAGACCTAAGGGCCATACCAGACTTGAACATTCCTGTCAAAAGGCTTTCTTTGTGATAAATATTAAAATATATAAATCCGTTATTCAATTACTGATTCGGTGATTTAAAGAAACCTTCATCCATTTTGCTAAGTTTCAAATACAGAGACATGCGAGCAAGCACCTTTTAATATTAGGTAGTTTTTAATTTCCAACTGTCAAATTTTACATTTCTGCTTATCACATGAGCGGATGCGATGGTAGGGTCATTTGTAGGATATCTGCCCTCTACGTCCCGTTTCCGTGTCAATGTTGCGGTCTCCTCAGTGACGTCGCCAACTACATTTTTTTCTTCTGCTTCTTCTTCTGCTGCCTGAGGTGGTACCTTATAGGATTGGTATTGGATAGAATATTCGCTTTTGTGACGTGGTGATACTATTTCAAATTCTACTAAATGACCCCAGAGTCAATACTAACGGGGCGTCAGGATTGCTTCTGAATTAGTAGTTGACTAATAAACAAAAGGAATCGTTTACTATAAATGGTAAGTGACCAATGACCATCTGGCCTGTTTGGGATTTGGAACGCGTATCTGACCTTTCTTAAAATGCCGCCCCAAAGGATTCTTTGTTTTTAGGAGTTTCCTTTAGGTGAGTGACCAATGCAATCTGCTATGGACTAAAGGTGGACAAATGAACATCAATCTATTAGTAAGATGTCTGCCCGTTTTATTTAGTATCAAACAAAATTAGACATAGGATATTTTCGTTTCAGTGTGTGGAGGTGGAAGGGGAGTTGTAAATTTCTTTTTGTTTATTGTCCAGGACCATAAAGATAAAATCTGGAAAGGAAAAAAATCTAAATGAGCTCCTTAGCTGAGAATAGTATCCAGTGTTGATACATTCACTGCTGCATTGTTATAGCATTGTTGCCTGGCTGTACTGGTCCATTTTGGGGAAAAATAGGGAATTACCATTTACTGCTATAAACATGCTAACAGCTATTTCTCATGACCACCGCCATTTTGTTTTCGATCAGATATTCTGCAGTACAAACTAAAACATACCAACAACACAGACTATAATAAAAATACGTTACAAAACTGGTTATTATAATATGCTACATTATGCCTGCGTTGGTACTAAGTACTAGTTAGTTTATAACATGAATACTAGCAGATGACATTATATAGGCGTCATGAAACGTATGTATACGTCGACAGCAGGCAATGTCGAGTTCATTAAGACGTATAAATACGTCTGCAGCAGCGAAACTGTTAATTTACTTGTTAATGTGTTTTGTTTAAAATTTTGATATCATAAAACGAAAATAAAGTTTAATTTAAGTTTAAGAGAATGCACTTTAGGATAGACAGTTCATCTGTTCGTCATCATTTAATTATTTTATGACTTGTACAATGTTAGAATACAGCTCAAGAATCTCGTGTCATATGACAGATTTATTCAACAAATCTTCAGCAGCTTTGGATTTTTTTATTTAGTATTATTTCTCATTACTTTAAACGTTATTTTTAGTATATATATATATATATATATATATATATATATATATATATATATATATATATTAACTGATTAAAAAATATGGTTTCATCGCTACACAAGAATTACCATGTTTCAAAAACAGAAACTAAAAACTTCAAATTCAATTATATAATTAAATCAATTAAAGCATTAGTTCTGTTTCATTTTCAAGCGAATTTTGGAATAACTTTTGAAATTTACTGAGTTTTAAACGCACATACAATTCATAATATTTGTTTCCAAGGATACAGAGAAATCCAATCATTTAGACATAGACTTAGCGTGTTCTTTTTTTATTAACTATTAACTGTATCAATTATAAGTTACGTTCGAAAGGAGGTTAAGTCTAGGTAGGGTAGGGGTGCCTTTTTTCAACGAATTTTGACATCCGTTTAATGCATGTCGTCTGTTTATCTACGGCAAAAATATAGCATATATATATATATATATATATATATATATATATAATTCAATCATTGGCAAAAACTATATTCGGTAAAAGAACGGCTAAATTAAAAGAGTGCTCAATAAAATTTTAATCAAACGAAAATGTAGACAAGTTAAGATATCTATCTATAGATCGATATACACAGGATGTGATGGGTAAACTGTCGCCATCTTATAGTGGGTTGGTGCATAATTATCAGGCGTTTTTTAAGCAATATTTATTATGAAAAAAAAACATAACAATTCAACAATAACATTTTTAAATGATTATTCCGCAGCGTATGATTATATCGACACGCATTTTTATAAGCTGAAAATATAATATTTTTATTAAAAAAGTAAACAAAACACCAATTTTTATTAATAAATAACTCGCGTAAAAAACGCCTGATAAATATGCACCAACCTAATATTAGGTTGGTGCAAAAATAATGACGTAATAATGTCGTTTTTTGACGTATTTTTTAATATCAAAAAACGACATTATTACGTCATTATTTTGGCACCAACCTAATATTTTTAATTTCGTGTATGTGCGTTGTATTTTATTTTGTCGTCTGCACAGTATACTAGGGTCAATTGGGTACCGTCACGATTCCCTCCGCCGGAAATTTGGAAACGGCATGCTGTACTGCTTGGCATTCGTGCCGGAAGCTCCAATACGAACATTTCAGAGTGTTTCAGTGTCAGAGGATTTGGAAAGATTGAATGATATATCCACTCAACATCATGGTGTTTGGAGTGATCGATAGTGATGGCGACATTATGCCGCCACTCATCTTCAGACAAGGCTCAACATGGAGGCCTAAATTAAGTGCTGTGAAGCGGGAGTGTTGGGTCAAGAGGGTGGCTGCTGGAAAACCGTATATCTGCCAACAGACCATGCCACACAAGCAGGAGAACCCTGTTATAATTGTCAGATAATTTCACACATCATCCCTTACATCTACCCACCTAACTCCTCAGATTGCAAACTCCTTGATTATTATGTGTTGGACATAGTTGAGCGAGGGACCAAAAGCTCCTTGCAATACCAAAGATGAACTGAAGGCAAGGATTATGGCAGCATTCACCAACGGAAACATTGAAACCGTCCAGAAGAGATGTAGAAGATTCCGAAGTCGTCTGGAGGCCATTGTTGAAGCCAATGGCGATTTTATTGAATAAATTTACTCTTTTAGTATTTTTAGATATGTTTGCGTAATTTTAATAAATATGTCTGTTAAAATGAGATGTCAGTTGTGAGTATTGTAAATTAACATAAGATTGTTACAGGTCGTATCACTGTAACGGGATCTGGGTGATGTTCATACCAGTTACTTGCATTTTCCTACCCGTAAAAGTTTCTGGGTATTTATCACATAATCTGCGTTTGAAGTCAGCGCAATTTTTTAGTATGTGTGTTTGGTAATTTCTAGTTAGCAAGCATTGATCCAGTTCAGTAAGAATAAAACCTTCGGTTTCAACTTTTAACCCCTCCACTACGTAACTGATGGGGTTTGTATACATCAGTTTGTTTGATACGGGTAGAATATTCCCAATGAAAAGGTTGATCTTACTAACGTCTTGGTACATTTGATTTGCTTTTTCTTTCTTTTGTAGGCTCTTTGCCACTGCAGTTGGTGTATTACGGTTTATTTACACTTGTTCACCACTTGAAATTCCCTTTTAAATGTATTGTCTCCCTTTATTACTGAACAAATTTTCTATTTCTTTCATGTTCTTTATCACAGATCATCATCAAGTCTTCTGTAGTTTCCAGGTATCTTTGAAGGGCGATTAGTTCAACTAGAATTGTCTTACTTTTGTAAGACAATTCTAGTTGAACTAATCCTCTGCCTCCTTCGGATCTGGGCACATAGAGACAATCAACATCAGCCTTAGGATGATACATGCAGTTGCAAGTGAAAAGCGTTGTCGTTTTGACATCCATTCACTTAATGACAGCGTTGGTTGAATTAAGAATGTTGAAACTCTACAGGAAACACTAGTGTTTATGGCTGATATTCTGTTTTGAATTCAACTCGGTATTTAATAACAGTCGCACACGCTTGCAGTATTCTTGTTGACCATGTTCACCGAATTTTCTCAATATAGAATACATCGCAGTACGTAATCTGTTCAATGAAACAACGTTAAAGATTAACCCTCACGAGTCAGACCCTCTACTGAATCTGACTATATCGCCAATATCACCAGCAGCTGTTCCGTAATTCTTCAGTCTTTGATATCAAAGGCTGCCAGTGAATATTCGGGAAAAACATGGCCGCCTTTATACATGTCGCATTGAATATTTTGAGCCTTCTGATTGGTTAACCCTTCTATTGGTGAATTATAAAATGAGTCAGCTCATTTTGGCTGGCTCTCGAGTACACCAGGGTACCCAAGAATTCCAACAATTCTTTTCTTACTTTCTCCTTCATTTGGATATGCTCTATTCCATTTCTTTCGCTGGCTTCTAGTTATTTAGAGGCAACATTTTATTCCAGTTTCCTGATCTTTGTGAAAAATCGAGATCTATTTATGAATTTATCCTTTTCTTAAATGTTATTTTTTCACATTTATCTAATCCGAAATCCATACCTATTTCGTCACTAAAACATTTTACAGTATTGAGGAGACCATCTAACTCATTGTCGTATTTGAAAAAAGGTCTGAGATCATTCAAGTAAAGTAGGTGATAGTTAAATACTTTCTTGTTTACTTTGTATCCATAGTTGTTACTATTTAGTCCCTTCGAAAGTGGGATTAAGTAGAGATAAAACAGAAGGGGTAACAGTGAGTCTCCTTGAAAGATTCCTCGTCGGATACTCAGTCAATTGAAAGTGGCAGTACCTTTGATGTGATTTTCAACATTCCGATGCTATATTTGAGAAGATTTAATGGTCCAAGAGAGTGGCACACTATCAAAGACTTTACAATCTATGCTGTGCTGAAATTTCTACATTTGTGACTGAAATTTTCCAGGATAATTTTATTTATAGTTGTTCCATACATCCATATGAACCTTTTCAACATTCCTTCTATTCCAGCGGAAGAATATTGTTTTCTTCGAGAAAAAAAATCAGTACAGTACGTCAGGACAGACCTGACCAATTTATATGTGGTGGGCAGACATGTTATTGGCCTATAATTTTTGTCGGCATTAAATAACCCATTCAGGTTGATATGTCGTAAAACAAATCAAACCATGTTGCGGAACAGATGGTCGTCAGATTGAGCCAAATCAAGAGAATTACTCAAGCAGTTCAAAGCCTCACTCACGCACAGAAAACATTGAAACCAAGGGCTTGTGTTCTGGAACAGTGTCTTGATGAGACCACTTTCGTCAGTTTTCCTGGGCGACTGGTTAATATATTCTTTCGTTAATACCTCAGCAAGTTGGCACAGTATTCACCATTGATGGGGCGGCCCTTTTGAAGATAGTCAATAAACACTGAGGTCATGCAGATGATACGATCTTGACCTTCTTTTGAGCACGTGAGGCATGGATTGTCTTTTTGTTTCTGGCTCTAAGTCATCTTATGTTAGGAAACGTTCAAGGAAACCAGCTGATTCTGCCTCAATGTCAGATATTCCCGTAATATGATCAACCTGGTGCGCTTTAGATCATTTGTCAGAAGACGTGGCACCCACCGAACAGAAGCCTTCGTCATGCCAATATCATTGTGCAAAATATTCTCAAATCTCTCACGGTTGTGGCAGCTGTAGGACGTCCAGACTTTGGGTCATCTTCAAGATTCTCCCTTCCACTCCCAAATTTAGCTGCCCACTTTTTCACTGTTGATAAAACTCAAACATCATCCCCTAAAGTATCAACCATGTCAGCGTGAATGTCCTTCGGAAACAAACTCTTTTTTCTGCAGTTTTTTGATAACACCACGATGCCAAATCGCTACTTGTCGCTACTAGTTACTTTTGAAAGTATTCTTTGAACGGTTGGATGTCAGTTTACCTGCAAAGAAATAATGCAGTTACGAATAAGAAGAGTTGAAGGCAATTTCGTACACTACTGGAGGACACATTAACTTTATCAAAACTCTCGGGTACATAGGCCAGTAGATGTAAAAACAACAAAAATAAGTATATCCAGTAACATAATATTTAAAGTCATATATATATATATATATATATATATATATATATATATATATATATATATATACAAGTATATAATTGGTGTATACGGAATTAATCCCAATAACCAACAATTACTATTCTTAAAAAAGTGCTCAATACAAAGTAGAGCAGATATAATTATTTATTTAAAAAAATTTGTAGCATAAATATGTTATAAAATCACTAGAAAAATAGCCATTTTGTTTCAACACCCTCGGTGTCTTATTAAGTGATGATGTTGAATGACATTCAACATCATCACTTGATAAGACACCGGGTGTGTTGAAACAAAATGCCTATTTTTCTAGTGATCTTATCACATATTTATGTTCTAAATTTTTTTAAATAAATAATTATATATATATATATATATATATATATATATATATATATATATATATATATATATATCATAAACAAACAATTTATACAAAGAATAGCAATGTTAATTAATGGCGAAATCAATTCTCTAACAAGAATTAATAAGACATTAACTTACTATCAGTTCTTGAATAATAAGATCCTTATATTCGAGTTGATGTCAGATGGAAAACACTTGCCAAATACTCTTGACAATTTCAAATTGTCATCTTCAGGTAGCAATCTTTCTCCTACACAGGCAAACTCCAAAACGAAATATGTGTAGACTGAAAGATTACAATTTGAAATTTTCGAAAGTACTTGGTAATGTCTTCCATCTGACATCTCGAATATGAGGATCCTATTTTTCAAGGAATTGATAGTAAGTTAATGTCTCATTAAGTTCTTTATGATATAAGATATAAGCTGCACACTCTAATATATATATATATATATATATATATATATATATATATATATATATGTGTGTGTGTGTGTGTGTGTGTGTGTGTGTGTGTGTGCAGTGCGCAAGAAAGCAATATACATAGACAAACGTATAGAAATGCCCACATAACTAGGTGTCTACCTTATGATTGAAGTTTATCAAGCACGTTTCGCAAGCCATTGTTAGTGAACTGGGATCAACTCTTAATGAATGTTCCAATGATTACGTACATACGCATGTACACAAACACACACGTGAGCGCGCGCGCACACATACACACACACACACACACATATATATATATATATATATATATCCTGCCGAAATACACCCCCAGCCCCAGCCTAACTTCTTGGGATTGATGGTCATATTATCTACCTCTGAACAGAAGTCCGATCTTGTTCTTTCACAAATTCTCCCGACACCACTGGTCATCAACGGTTAACATGTTAATCGGCATTGAATATTCACTGGTCAGTACCAAACAAATCCGGCCAGATGGCTTTCTCGGGTCAGTCAACTATAGACATATACCAATTTTGCCGAGTGCTCAGCTACAAATTTAGACGCTCTTACACCTTGCTAATGAATATCGCATAGTTAATTAGCAATCAGTCAGTGTTTTGCAGAATCACAACGGCAGCAGACAATGGACGACGCTTGCCTTTACTAGTTAAAGCCATTGGTCATTTGAAATACTTCAATATTAGCGAGGTGTATGGTTACTTCTTTAAATGAGTTTCGATTGCAAATGCCGACCAGAGGTTGAGACGCAGATGATTGTAGCAATTGAGACGAACTTATAATGTAGGCTTAATAAAGTCTTTGGAAATTACATGGTGTAACTTTAATGTATGGTTTGTTTGGTTAGCTTGTTATTGTTTAGCGGAATATCAGCACCTCTATGGGTTGTTTAAATCAGAAAAGGTAAATTCAGAATTGATAATTAAATTCAATAGAATGACATTGATTCATGATGAAATTTTAATTACTTAACTGCATTTTTTACTAGTTAAAGCCATTGGTCATTTGAAATACTTCAATATTAGCGAGGTGTATGGTTACTTCTTTAAATGAGTTTCGATTGCAAATGCCGACCAGAGGTTGAGACGCAGATGATTGTAGCAATTGAGACGAACTTATAATGTAGGCTTAATAAAGTCTTTGGAAATTACATGGTGTAACTTTAATGTATGGTTTGTTTGGTTAGCTTGTTATTGTTTAGCGGAATATCAGCACCTCTATAGGTTGTTTAAATCAGAAAAGGTAAATTCAGAATTGATAATTAAATTCAATAGAATGACATTGATTCATGATGAAATTTTAATTACTTAACTGCATTTTTTACTAAATAATCTTACAAAATCAAACGAGCAATGAAAACTTCCTTCTGCTTACAAGAAATGAGATTAATTATAAGAAAATGATTAAATTTTTTTTTGTTTTGAAAATTAATGTCATTTCTGAAATTTTACTATAAAATCTATTAATTGTCTTTATATTATAAAAATATTTTACTGGTCATTTCTTATAAAACGTATTGTTGGTCATTTTTATATAAAATGTATTGTTAGTCACTTTAAGATGAACATGTGTTGTTGGTAATTCTACTATAAAATGTAATGTGGGAATTTTGCTATAAATTGTATTGCTAGTCATTTTACTATAAAATGTATTGTTGGTTATTTTGCTATAAATATCTACTGTTGGTCATTTTACAATAAAGTGGATTGTTGGTAATTTTTCTATAAAAATATATTGTTGGTCATTTTACTATAAAATTGTATTGTTGGTCATTTTGCTATAAATATCTACTGTTGGTCATTTTACAATAAAGTGGATTGTTGGTAATTTTACTATAAAAATATATTGTTGGTCATTTTACTATAAAAATGTATTGTTGGTCATTTTGCTATAAATATCTACTGTTGGTCATTTTACAATAAAGTGGATTGTTGGTAATTTTTCTATAAAAATATATTGTTGGTCATTTTACTATAAAAATGTATTGTTGGTCATTTTGCTATAAATATCTACTGTTGGTCATTTTACAATAAAGTGGATTGTTGGTAATTTTACTATAAAAATATATTGTTGGTCATTTTACTATAAAAATGTATTGTTGGTCATTTTGCTATAAATATCTACTGTTGGTCATTTTACAATAAAGTGGATTGTTGGTAATTTTTCTATAAAAATATATTGTTGGTCATTTTACTATAAAAATGTATTGTTGGTCATTTTGCTATAAATATCTACTGTTGGTCATTTTACAATAAAGTGGATTGTTGGTAATTTTACTATAAAAATATATTGTTGGTCATTTTACTATAAAAATGTATTGTTGGTCATTTTGCTATAAATATATACTGTTGGTCATTTTACTATAAAAATCTATTGTTGGTCATTTTGATATAATAATGTATTGTTGGTCATTTTCTATAAATATGTATTGTTGGTCATTTTACTATAAAAAATGTATCGTTGGTCATTTTACTTTAAAAATATGTTGTTGTTAATTATGCTATAAATATGTATTGTTGGTCATTTTATTATAAATATGTATTATTGGTCATTTTACTATAAAAATGTATTATTGGTCATTTTACTATAAAAATGTATTGTTGGTCATTTTGCTATAAATTATAATGTTAGTAATTGTTATAAAATGCATTGCCAGCCATTTTCTATAAAAAATCATCGTTAGTAGTTTTTTCATGAGACTGTATTCCTGATATTTTTACTATAAAAATTCATTCTTATACTTTGCAATGTTTTGATTTTTGCTTTGGGCGGCGGCTATTTGCTCATAGCCTTAACAGGTGCTACCACCCCATGTCATGGTAGACGTTGAAACAGCAGCAATTAATTGCACCTCAAAACCTCCAACCTCCCGATCACAGGTCTTGCTGCCGGATGTAGTTTATCATCATACCGAGGATCAATCATTGGTCTCTTAACCCAAAGCACTGATACAGATGGCGTTTTTCTACAGCCTCAGCCGACAGAGACATTTAAAATTTTGAAATTATTCAATTATTGTTATAAGGCAGAACGAATTTAAGCAAAGTTGGAAAAAAATGAACACCATTACATTTGATTTTCAAATCTCTTGACAAAACACAATTTTTTTTCATAATTACTAGCATCAAATTGAAAAGAAAGATTATAAATAGTACTTTTCTTCTGCTAAATAATCTTGTTAACTCTTTTTCAATCTTTACACTCCAGGCAAAGCAATAAAGCCACTAAGACACAAGGAACAGAGAAAACATTATGATGCAGAAAAGGCAATAAAAAGAACAGGATTCAAAGAGAGAGAGAATGACGATTGACTTTGCATTTACATTTTTGAAGATTGTAGTTGATAGGAAAACAAGGAGTCGGAAGAAAGTTCCACAAGCGAGAAGTGCGAGAGTAGAATCTATTGGAATAGAACTCACGGTTATATCTAGCAATTTCAACAGTAAAATGATGTGACTTAGCAACCGATCTAATACTAGACTTAAATTTAGGAATTCTAGGTATCAAAGAGCAAAGCTCATCTGAACAATTACCATGAAAATATTTGCAGAAAAAAAAACACTGGGAAGTTTTGTTATAGTGGTAGGGAAAGTAGTTGAAGCTGTGATGCCAGATCACAGCCAATAATATTGCAAGTTCTTCTTTGGATTTTGTCAAAAATCTCTAGATATATATTAGAAGTACCAGACTAGATTTAGTAACAATTTTCAATGCACGTACGAATGGTAGACTGATAAAATTTTCACGATAGATGATGGTGAGAAAAACTGTCAGGAATGACACAGTGAACCGGCCTTCCTAGCAGCGGATTTAGCAATGAATTATAAGAATTGTTCCAGTACAGATCAGAGAAAAAGATTGATCTACCGAAGGTTAGCATCAGCCATACTGATGGAAGGCGAAAACGGTTCACGAAGAAGATTGATATAAAGCACAGTATTTACATTAGTCGGACTATTGTCCTCATCTTTGTCGTCATATTTGTCACAACGTTTCGGCCGTTGTACGCTCCGGCCTTCTTTAGGTGGTTGGAATTTCGAACTGAACCCTTTATTTCGATCACTGGGGTAGACTGTTCTAGTTCCACGTGCAATGTTTGATGGATGTCAGTTATCAGTTATCTCCTGCTAATTTTCCCTCTGAAAGTTCTCCACTCCCTTAACCGGGTATTGAACTCACACTCTTTGGGTCTACTGGATCTAACCAACGCCTTTACCCACTGTGCCATGTGTCCTTGAGGACACATGGCACAGAAGGCCGGAGCGTACAACGGCCGAAACGTTGTGACAAATATGGCGACAAAGATGAGGACAATAGTCCGACTAATGTAAATACTGTACATAATACCTCATCTCAGAAATATAGACAGACTCTGATATAAAGCAGTTTAATTTTTAGGGGTGTTAAAATTAACAAGCCATTTATTGGCGAGGTTAACAGCTTGGAGGTCATTTTTTAGATCAGTTAAAATTTTACTTTCTCGGACCTATAGGAGTTTAACATTAGTGTAGTATTCCTAGAAAAAGGTCACAAAACAAATAATTGTTAGTTGTAATAATTCTTTTTCTAATTTATTTGATAATGGGTCCTAAAGATTCGCATTCGATTGAACATATCGATTATTTCTCCTCCAAACGAATCGTTAATAAAGATATATAGAGACTTTTCTGTTACTACGCTATAGCTTCGTTTGTTGTTCGTCCCGTTTTTAATTTAGGTACATTTTTAGATTGTCACCGTTTATGACCACTTCCTGTTTAACTTGTAGTAATTAGCGGAACTGGTACAATAAAAATCAAAGTCAATTTTCCTATATTTTTATCCTCCTAGCTCTACCCCAACTATAGCATCGTCGGTACAGAAGATCGTATCGTTTTCGCTAACCATTGGTCTCTTTTAAGATCTATCTTGTCCCAATCTTGAAGATTCATGCGCACTCAACGACCTGAAACCTTAACACCCCATTCAAGACATTGTGTGCAACACTGGATGGGTGCAGTGTAAGGACTCGAAGATATTTCACTCATTATTATTTGAATATTAATTTAAGGTAGCCATTTTGTTTAAATTTAGTTTTTATGCTGTACTTCGTCATGTAAATGCTTTTTCACCACACGTAACTTCCTTTCTGAGAATTTTATGACATAATACGAGGCACGGTGGAGCAATGGATAGCGGTTCGGATTGAGGAATGGGAGAGCCGAGTTCGAAATCCAGTCCGATTCATTCTTACGTGGTTATACCCTTGAGAAAGGTATGGATCCTCTTCTCCACCCCCAGCTATGGGTAAATAGCAGAACAGAACGGGTTCTATAGTCTTGGATGGCAATTGGTCTACCGCAGAAAGAAATGGCAACCTACTGCGGGAAAAAACTGCCTTCTCAGTCATGTATCGAAAGATACATGATTGTCTAAGCGTGTATCACACATGGCACATACCGAGCAGGCTACGCCCGCTCACTATTGCTTCGCAAAGTAAGACATATTCACTACTTGAAATCTTTGAAACAAAATTTTAAATGAACATCTTATCCATAAATTGGCTTTTTATAGTTAAGGAAAGTTTTACAAATAGATGCCAACTTGTTGAAGGCCAAGTTAAAATTAAAAGACGATATTCCTTAACAGAACTATTTTTGATATGAAAATCAAAACAATCCTCAATAAAAGAACAGTAATGAAGGACAGTTAATTAATGAAACAAACTATTTTTAAATTAATATGTAAATTAGTTTAACCTGAAGAGTGATATTTCCTAGAAATATATATATATATATATATATATATATATATATATATATATATATATAATAAGCATTTCACCCCAAGCAAGGCTGGAAGCCATTAGCACGCAAGGGATTACATAGGATTTGGAGCGAGAGCAGATAGGAGTGATAGAGTAAAGGATGAAGAGAAGGATAGTGGATAGATGAAGGCAACTGGAGATGTCGATTGGCATTACATTTGAATAGTTGGAGATTATACGGAAACAGGAAAAGGGAAGAGGGTTCCACAGGTGAGAGGTACGAGATATGAAGCTATTGGAGTAGAAGAGACGGATACATTTAACAGTTTCAATAGTGAAAGGGTGAGAGAGGGATGCCACCTCGTACGACGCTAGAATTCATGAAGCCTGGGAACCAGCAAGAGCAGCTCATCGAAGCAATGACCATGAAAGTATTTGTAAAAAAGACAAAGAGAGGCGATATTGAGCTTTGGTACGTAACTAACTGTTTTTGAGTAGGTACATATCTACTTATCATCTCTCAGTTGCTGTCTTTGGGCAGAGCGCGCTTAGTGGCTTCTCTGTCAAATAACATAGGGGCAACTGAGGAAAATTATACTGAGAGGTGCCCAGCCCTGGGGAACAGCTGTCCGAGGCCGCGCCCTCCCATTGCACTAGAAGGAGGGATCGGTGCTCGCACCGAGGCCAGTGCAACCGACGGTTGTGGGGGTTGAGGAGAATCTTTGTTCCTGTCCCGGGGTGTACGCGCTCGGGTCCCCACCTAAAAACAGACCCCGTGTCACATCTCGTCCTAGTGGGGGGGACAGAGTAAATACCGTGTGTAAGTTACCATAAAGTAGGGGTGAGGCTTTTTAATCTCAAAATTCGTGGGAGAATTGAGTTCCAATTTCACATTTATTCATACAGATTCCATTGTATATGTTTTCCTTACTTAGCTATTATTTCTACCTAACTTTTCAAATGTTGAATGCATAATTATTAGGTTGGTGCAAAAATAATGTCATTTTCTCACATATTAATATATGTGAGAAAACGACATTATTTTCGCACCAGCCTAATAATTCTAATTTCTACTTTCCCATCTTTACACTGTATTAATTTTATCATATAAATTGTCCCCTGTTCTGTCACCTATGAAATGAAAATAATTGTTTGTACGGAAAATAAGAATCTACGTACATCAAATCGTCTTTAAATGAAGTGGTAGCAGAAGAATTATTGTTGAACTTTTAAAGGGGAAGCTTAAACATTAATTCAATACTTAAATGAAGCAATCAATTTTGAGTTCTTCTGTAGTTTATTGATGCCTATCACATCTACTCCTCCCTAGCTATTGCGATGATGGCCAAACCAAGATTCCTCCACAGGAGCTAGCCTAAATTTCGCTCGATAGCACGACTTTTAAACTCGCTTAAAATTTTAACTAGCTTAAAATTAGATATTTAAATTAAAATTTTAGCTAGCTTAAAATTTTAAGCTAGCTGCAGTTTTGGATAAAAAAGGAAAATAAGAGTTATTCCTCTTGAACCATGAAAGCAAAGATAACGGCTAGTATAATATATTAATATATATTTTTTAACTTCTCATACTCTGACAACCCTGAATCTAAGCTCAACGAAAGTCGTTCCTGGCTTCTAATTTTTCTAGGGCTTTTGAATGAGCTATGAATCATTGAAATCGGACCAATGGGAGCCGAGGTGTTGCTTGGACACACACACAAACACACACATACACTGTACTTTATATATAAGATTGAAACTATTTTCTACGTCCTTTACCCATTATTCAGCCACCGGACGCCTCTGTCATTATTTCTTCCTTTTCCTTCCTTATTAAATTTTTATTTATTTTATTATTCGGACTAAACTAGTCTGAGGTTTGTAGGTATCTCTTTTTCTAGTTTCACTTCAATTTGCTGAAGACCAGAACATTGTCATCAACGTTTTGATTGCCTTAAAGCTTTTATCGGGCTGTCAGAGATACGCATGCGTGCGGGGGAGAGTCGTATTAGGAGCCAGAACAGACAGTAAAATAACTTGCGTGTTGGAATATTCAATAAGCGTTATCTACAAGTAATGCAATATTCGTAGAACAAAGTATCTTAACAGGGAATGTTTGAATTTAACTCATGTAAAACTAATTTAGTAAAACTATGTATATAAGCAGATATGTCCAAACGTAGCTCAAGGTATACAGAGTACATAAATCAAGTCTGTGAAATGGGAATCTCTAAATATAGTTCAAGGATTACAAGGTACGTAAAACCAAGTGTGTGAAATGGGAATCTGAATATAGTTCAAGTTATAAAGGTAGGCAAAAGCAAGAGTTTGAAATAGGAATCATTTAATTTAGTTCAAAGAATTTAAGGTTCGTACAAGAAAGTGTTTGAAATGGGAATCTCTCAGCATAGTTCTAGGAATACAAGGTACGTAAAACCAAGTGTTTGAAATGGGAATCTCTGAATATAGTTCAAGGAATACAACGTACATACGAGCAAGTATTTGAAATGGGAATCTCTCAATATAGTTCAAAGAATCTAAGGCTCGTACAAGCAAGTGTTTGAAATGGGAATTTCTGCATATAGTTCAAGGAATACCAGTTACGTAAAACCTAGTGTGTGAAATGGGAGTCTGAATATAGTTCAAGTTATACAAGGTTCGTACAAGCAAGTGTTTGAAATGGGAATCTCTGAGCATAGTTCTCCGAATACAAGGTACGTAAAATCAAGTGTTTGAAATAGGAATCTCTCAATATAGTTCAAAGAATTTAAGATTCGTACAAGCATGGGTTTGAAATGAGAATCTTTGAATATAGTTCAAGTAATACTAGGTAAGTACAAGCAAGTGTTTGAAATGGGAATCTCTCAATATAGTTCAATGAATCTAAGGCTCGTACAAGCAAGTATTTGAAATGGGAATCTCTGAGCACAGTTCTAGGAATACAAGGTACGTAAAATCAAGTGTTTGAAATGGGAATCTCTGAATATAGTACAAATAATTTAAGGTACGTACAAGCAAGTGTTTGAAATAGGAATCTCTGAATATTGTTCAATGAATACATGGTGCGTAAAACCAAGTGTTTGAAATGGGAATGTCTGAATCTAGTTCAAAGAATTTAAGGTTCGTACAAGCAAGTGTTTGAAATGGGAATCTCTGAGAATTGTTCTAGGAATACAATGTACGTAAAGCCAAGTGTGTGAAATGGGAATCTGAATATAGTTCAAGGAATACAAGGTACATACAAGCAAGGGTTTGAAATGGTAATCTGAATCTTGTTCTAGTTTTACAAGATATGTACAAGGAAGTGTTTGAAATTGGAATCTCTGAGTATAGTTCAAGTAATACAAAGTACGTAAAACTAAGTTAATGAAAATAGTATAAATAAAGCACAATGCTTACAAAATAACTACAAGCAATTTTATGACCATGGAACATCTGAATTAAACCTTAACTTAAATTATACAATGAACGTACGAATGTGCAGGAAATATTATGTCTGTAACTGAGAGAATACATGGAAATATATGAAATATATATATATTTGGCTGTCATAATCAATCATTCATTTACAAGTTCTTTGAAAGCCGCCACAATTTGTGAGGCAGACGATTCGTCTTCTTCCAATGTCTTTTCGTTTTAGCATACCAAATATTATGCATGACGATTTGAAATATTCTTTTCTATCCCTTTCTTTTCTTTTATTCTGTTTAATCTATTCCAATTCATATACAGGGTTTATCAAAAATACTTTTACTTACATTGGGGCGGGTTTCTGACACCAAAACAAAGAGAAATATCCATGTAAACATATGCACAAAAGGCCATCATTATACCTCAACACACCAACTCATAACAGATATTCAAAATATCCTCTGCTTGCTTTTACAGAAGCCTGCACCCGTCGGATCATTGACTGGTGGACCATTTCAAATACATCCATACCGTGTCGAATGGTTTCGCAGGACCCCATGACACTTTGATGAAGTGCCTCTGCATTATTAATGTCTGCTGCATATACCAAGTAATTTAGGAACTGTATAGTTAAAAATCCAAAGATTGAGGTCGGTGGAGCGTGCAGGCCATGGGACCGGCTCTCCCCTACCTATCTATTTTTCATGATAGATGTCAGCTTGTGTATCGAATAATGTGACTAAAATATATTGGAACCGCATCATGCATGGACCACATGCGTCTTCGTATTAGCAGGGGTACATCCTCTAGCAGGTCAGGAAATGTGTTCGAAATAAAGTCCCTGTAGACCTACCAGGCAGTCATCTACAATTTCGACCCACACATTAGTCGTAAGCTGATGCTGGTGTCTACCATAGGGATTCAAATCCGCTCACATTCAGCCAAAGAACTAAAGTCAGAAATAGCTTTATGACTTTTTCCACTTATCAAAAAAGAAAAAAAGAAAAGAAAAGAAACATTATCTAAGATCACACTAAGATTACATACATAAAACTCTTCGTAATATGTAAGCTGTACTTGTGAGTATAACTTTTTTTGCAGACTATCAGGAATCACTTCAACGTGTCTATCGGAAGCTTTCCCAATCAATCCGATAACTGCAATTACCATCAAATTATTGACGCCATCATGTGTCACATTTTTGAGATTTCCACTTCAAATTCCTTGTATTTTGATATTTTTTGAAGATCTTCCAAGATACATTACAATCTGCAGGGACTGCCATCTTAATAAGTGTTATGAGACCTTACCCATGATAACATAATGGACTATTCCATACGTAATAAATACTGCGCCTCAAGAGGAAGCAGTGAGTTCAGACCGAAGTTGGGCGACCGGCTGACCGGCTGATCGGTTGAACTCTCTGCCTTCGGGCGGGGAGGAACCCGAAGGACGCTACGCCGAAGGGCGGAGTCTCTTTCGAGGTAGACCGACCCTGAACCGGTTTATACGGGTTCAAAGGGCATATTTATGCTCGAGCCCACGGGATCGGAAACCCCACGTTAAACCGGCCTTGTGCCACATGATGACCTCGGGGGGTAACTAAATACTGTTCAGTCCGAGGTCTCGGGCGACCGGCTGATCGGTTGAACTCTCTGCCTTCGGGCGGCGAGGAACCCGAACGAGGCTACGCCGAAGGGCGGAGTCTCTTTCGGGTACGTAAACCGACCCTGAACCCGTTTTATTCGAAGATCCCACGTTAAACTGGCCTTGTGCCACATGATACCTTTGTCGTGGGTGGGTGACTAAATATTGTTCAGTCTGAAGTCTGGAGTGAAGTCCGTCAGGAGTCTGTCAGTCAGTCAGAGCGAACGAGTCAGTCAGTCGGGTCAGAGGCAGTCTGAAACAGAGTCGCGTTCAGACAATTACTACTAAACCTGATTGTTCGTACTAACATTTTCTACCTCTCTGTATATATTCCTGTTTGTAATATATCTGTGTTATACCATATCCGTATTCGAGTTCTTCTTTATTGGTTCTACCTTGGACTATCGCCGTGGTACAAGGAACCGGACCATAACACTAACACTTTCTACTTCTCTGTATATATTCCTGTTTGTAATATATCTGTGTTATTCCATATCCGTATTCGAGTTCTTCTTTATTGGTTCTAACTTGGACTATCACCGTGGTACAAGGAACCGGACCATAACACTAACGCTTTCTACTTCGCTGTATATATTCCTGTTTGTAATATATCTGTGTTATACCATATCCGTATTCGAGTTCTTCTTTATTGGTTCTACCTTGGACTATCGCCGTGGTACAAGGAACCGGACCATAACACTAACACTTTCTACTTCTCTGTATATATTCCTGTTTGTAATATATCTGTGTTATACCATATCCGTATTCGAGTTCTTCTTTATTGGTTCTACCTTGGACTATCGCCGTGGTACAAGGAACCGGACCATAACACTAACACTTTCTACTTCTCTGTATATATTCCTGTTTGTAATATATCTGTGTTATACCATATCCGTATTCGAGTTCTTCTTTATTGGTTCTACCTTGGACTATCGCCGTGGTACAAGGAACCGGACCATAACACTAACACTTTCTACTTCTCTGTATATATTCCTGTTTGTAATATATCTGTGTTATTCCATATCCGTATTCGAGCTCTTCTTTATTGGTTTTACTTTGGACTATCGACGTGGTACAAGGAACCGGACCATAACACTAACACTTTCTACTTCTCTGTATATATTCCTGTTTGTAATATAACTGTGTTATTCCATATCTGTATTCGAGTTCTTCTTTATTGGTTCTACTTTGGACTATCGCCGTGGTACAAGGAACCGGACCATAACACTAACACTTTCTACTTCTCTGTATATATTCCTGTTTGTAATATATCTGTGTTATTCCATATCGTATTCGAGTTCTTCTATATTGGTTCTACCTTGGACTATCACCGTGGTACAAGGAACCGGACCATAACACTAACACTTTCTACTTCTCTGTATATATTCCTGTTTGTAATATATCTGTGTTATTCCATATCCGTATTCGAGTTCTTCTTTATTGGTTCTAACTTGGACTATCACCGTGGTACAAGGAACCGGACCATAACACTAACGCTTTCTACTTCGCTGTATATATTCCTGTTTGTAATATATCTGTGTTATTCCATATCCGTATTCGAGTTCTTCTTTATTGGTTCTACCTTGGACTATCACCGTGGTACAAGGAACCGGACCATAACACTAACACTTTCTACTTCTCTGTATATATTCCTGTTTGTAATATATCTGTGTTATTCCATATCCGTATTCGAGTTCTTCTTTATTGGTTCTAACTTGGACTATCGCCGTGGTACAAGGAACCGGACCATAACACTAACACTTTCTACTTCTCTGTATATATTCCTGTTTGTAATATATCTGTGTTATTCCATATCTGTATTCGAGTTCTTCTTTATTGGTTCTACTTTGGACTATCGCCGTGGTACAAGGAACCGGACCATAACACTAACACTTTCTACTTCTCTGTATATATTCCTGTTTGTAATATATCTGTGTTATTCCATATCGTATTCGAGTTCTTCTATATTGGTTCTACCTTGGACTATCACCGTGGTACAAGGAACCGGACCATAACACTAACACTTTCTACTTCTCTGTATATATTCCTGTTTGTAATATATCTGTGTTATTCCATATCCGTATTCGAGTTCTTCTTTATTGGTTCTACTTTGGACTATCGCCGTGGTACAAGGAACCGGACCATAACACTAACGCTTTCTACTTCTCTGTATATATTCCTGTTTGTAATATATCTGTGTTATTCCATATCCGTATTCGAGTTCTTCTTTATTGGTTCTAACTTGGACTATCGCCGTGGTACAAGGAACCGGACTATGACAATAAGAATTCAAATTCTGTTCTTGTGGTCTTTGATCACGTTGTCTGTGCGTTTCGTTTTTATTCTTCTGCAGTGTATTCTAAAGTCGTATAAAAAGCTTACAGGTTCTATCTGTTGAACCGGGCTTGGGGTGATGTTCATCCCAGTTTCTTACAGTTTCCTTCCCGCAAATGTGGCATATTTTTCCAGTGCAGATATTAGCTCACACGATCATGCTGGGTTTTATATTTGATAGGTGCTAACACCGTACAACCTGATAGAAGAGGGTCAGTTGTTTCTCGATATTTATCACATAATCTACATTTGGGTGAACACAGTTGTTCAGTATGTGTGATTGATAATTTTTCGTTACCAAGCATTGGTCCTGTGCAACAAGATTAAAACCTTCGATTTCAACTTTTAACCTTGCATTATGTAAACACTGATGCGTATCGGGTTTGTCTACATCAGCTTGTTTAGCACATGTAGAGTATTGAGTATAAAGGGTTTATCTTGCCAATGTTTTTGCATTTGGTACATTCCATTGGCTTTTGTTATCTTTTTTAGGTTCTTTGTCTCTGCAGTCGGTGTATTATGGTCTATTTGCACTTCTTCACCCACTTGAAATTCCATTTTGAATCTATTGGCTTCCTTTGTTACTAAATAAAGTGTCTTGTGTCTTTCATGTTCTTTAAAACAGGTCGTCATCCAGTCTGCTGCAGTTTCCAGGTATCTTTCAAGGCCGATGGTTTTGTAAGAGATTTCTAGTTGAACTAATCCTCTGCCTTCTTGTGATCTTGACAAATATAGACAATCAGCATCAGCCTTAGGATGACGAATGCGGTGGCAAGTGAGAAGCTTTCTCGTTTTCACATCCATTCGCTTAATGTCAGCTATGATACAGTTAAGGATGTTGAAACTGTATTTCACCACAGGGACAGCTAAAGTGTTTATGGCTGATATTCCGTTTTGTGAATTCAACTCGGTATTTAAAGCCAAACGCACCCACCTATAGCATTCTTTTTTTTTTTACTTTCTCTTTCATTTGGGTATGCTGTATTCTATCTCCTTTGCTGACTACAGGCTTCTTCTTGTTCCAGTTCCCTAATCTTTGTGACAAAATCTAAATCTATTAAGCGTGTTTCTGTAATTGTCTCTTTCTTGAATGTTACTTTTGGACATTTAATTTACAATTATGTAGATCTGGGTCCAAACTATGGTCCTTAGACCCTATAGGAGAATTGTCATTTAATTCATAGCACTTTTCTTAGTATATGAAATGTTCCGTGTAGAGCGATATTCTGAGCAACTTGTATGTTGATGTTATCTGAGGCACTGTTAGTAAAATTGTCCACCTCTTTTTCTCACGAGATCCAGAGCTCCGATTGCTATTGATACAGTCTAAGTCTTCATTCTCCACATTATTATTATTATTATTATTGTTGTTGTTGGCATGTTTAATACCATCATCATGAGTACGATGAGAGTTCAGTCTTTCTCCTTTCCTCTCTTTGCTTAATAATAATAATAATAATAATGGCAAGACTAACACCATCCCCACTGCTACGATGATATTACAGTCTTTCTCCTTTTCTAGTTGGGCGATTATCTGGGCAACTTGTATGCTGATGTTACCTGGGATACTGTTAGTAAAATCATCCATTCCTTTTCTCACGAGTCCCAGAGCTCCGATTACTATTGGTACAGTCTCAGTCTTCATCTCCCACCTCCTGTTAATCTCGATCTTCAGATCCTTGTAAGTTTTATGGAGGTTATTATTATTGTTATTATTATTATTATTATTATTATTATTAACAGTTAATATTATCATTATTATTATTATTATTATTATTATTATTATTAGTAGTAGTAGTAGTAGTAGTAGTAGTAGTATTTCGTCTGATTTCTGTTTTATACCCATTTCCTTCTGGGTCTCAACCAGTGACCTAAGGTCAGAAATGGCCTCAAGACATTTTTCACGGATCATTTATTGTAAAAGTTTTTTCTTTATTTTTACAATAAATGATCTGTGAAAAATGTAATGAAGCCATTTCTGACCTTAGGTCACTGGTTGGGGCCTGAAAAAAATTGAATATGCAACAGAAATCAAAGGAAATACTACTACTACTACTACTACTAATAATAATAATAATAACATGCACTGTTAATAATAACCTCCATAAAAACATTTTCGAGAAATTCTTCAAATACAAGGACCTAAAGATCGAGATTTTACATAGCTACAGCTCCTCGCGATGTGTGAGCTGTACTTATCAGTACAATGTTTTGTATTTCTTTAAGACAATCCTATAATCCCTTTTCCAACCAATCTGAAGGTTTCAACTGGAATTATTGATGTCCCCATATGCCACATTTTCGAGATATCCACTTCAAGATCCTTGTATTTTGATAGCTTTTTGAAGATATTCAAATATACATTACACACTGCAAGGACTACCATATCAATAAGAATGAATATTCTGTTCTTGTGGCCTTTGATCCCGATGTCTAGGCAACTAGATTTGATTGTTCTGTCCGTGTGTATCGTAAAGCTCTAGAAAATGATGACAGGCTCTATCTCTGGAACTGGGTCTTGGAGATATTCATGCTAGTTTCTTGATGATTCCTTTACGTAAAATTTGCATATTTTCCAGTGAAGATATTGGCCTACTCTATCATACCGAGTTTTATATTCAGCTGGTGCTAACACCGTGCAACCTGATACAATATGTTCAATCGTTTCTGGATATTCATCACAGGATCTACGTTTCGGATTTTTCAGTATGTGTGCTTGGCAATTTCTACTTAGCAAGCATTACTCCTGTGCAACAAGAAGAAAACCATCTGTTTCAACTTTTAAGCCTGCACCACGTAACCACTGATAGACACGGGGTTTGTTTACATCAGCTTGTTTGGTACGGGCAGAGTATTGACCATCTTGATTATTTTGCTATCGTTTCTGTATCTGATCGATTGAATTCGATTCTCCTTTCTTTTTTAAGTTCTTTGCTGCTGCAGTGGATGTATTATGGATTATTGGAACTTCTGAAAATTCTATTTTGAATTTGTTAGCTTCCTTTATTACTGGATAATGCTTCTTATTTATTTCATGTTCTTTAACACTAGTCATCATAAAAGTCTTCTGTAGTTTCCAAGTATCTTTGAAGGCTGAATGTTGTTGTTTTGTAAGTTAGTTCTAGTTGAACTAATCCTCTGCCTCCTTCGGATCTGGGCACAGAGAGACGATCATCATCAGCCTTAGGATGATGCGTGCAAGTGGGGAGCTTTCTCGTTTTTGACATCCACTCGCTTAATATCAGCCATGGTCCAATTAAGGATTTTGAAACTGTGTTGCACCAAAGTGTTTATGCCTGATATTCTGTTTTTTTGAATTCAACTCGGTATTCATTATCAGACGCACACGCCTGTAGCATTCTTTTCTTAATTTCTCCTTCATTTAGGTATGCTGTATCACATCTCCTTCGCTAATTCTTAGGTACCTATAAGCTTCTTCTTGTTCCAGTTAATCACATCATCTGTGTTTCGAGTTGGCGCAATTTTTCCGTATGTCTGCTTGGTAATTTCTAGTTAGCAAGCATTGGTCCTGTCCAGCAAGAATAAAACCTTCTCTTTTAGCTTTTAACCCCTGCACTTCATAACTACTGATTAGGTTTGTATACATCAGTTTGTTTGATACGGGTAGAGTATTCACAATGAAAAAGTTTTTCTTACTAACGTCTTGGTACATTTGATTGGCTTTTTCTTTCTTTTGTAGGCTCTTTGCCACTGCAGTTGGTGTATTACGGTTTATTTACACTTGTTCCCCTACTTGAAATTCCCTTTTAAATGTATTGTCACCCTTTATTAGTGAACAAATTTTCTATTTCTTTCATGTTCTTTGTCACAGATCATCATCAAGTCTTCTGTAGTTTCCAGGTATCTTTGAAGAGCGATTGTTTTGTAAGACAATTCTAGTTGAACTAATCCTCTGCCTCCTTCGGATCTAGGCACATACAAACCATCAACATCAACCTTAGGATGATACATGCAGTTGCAAGTGAGAAGCGTTGTCGTTTTGACATCCATTCACTTAATGACAGCATTGGTTGAATTAAGGATGTTGAAACTATTGCACCACAGTGACCGACAAAGTGATTATGGCCGATATTCTGTTTTGAATTCAACTCGGTATTTAACAACAGGTGCACACGCTTGCAGTATTCTTGTTGACCATGTTCACCATAGTCTTTGAATATAGAATCCAGCGCAGCACGTAATCTGTTCAATAAAACAACGTTAAAGGTTAACAGTCACGAGTCAGACACTCTACTGAATCTGACTATATCGCCAATACCACCAGCAGCTGTTCCGTAATTCTTCAGTCTTTGATATCAAAAGCTGGCAGTGCATATTCGGGAAAACATGGCCACCATTATACACGTCGCATTGAATATTTTGAGCCTTCTGATTGGTTAACCCTTCTATTGGTGAATTATAAAATGAGTCAGCTCATTTTGGCTGGCTCACTAGTACACCAGGGTACCCAAAAATTCCAACAATTTTTTTCTTACTTTCTCCTTCATTTGAGTATGCTCTATTCTATTTCTTTCGCTGGCTCCTAGATATTTATAAGCAGAGTTTTTTTTTTCCAGTTTCCAAATCTTTGTCAGAAAATCTAGATCTGTTGGATGTGCGTTTTTGACTTTCTCCCTTTCATAAATTTTATTTTTTCACATTTATCTCATTTATAAACCCTACCGATGTCATCACTGAAACCCTTTAAAGTATTGAGGACACACTTCAACTCATTGCCATCTTTAGCAAAAAGTCTGAGATCATCCATGTAGAATAGGTGATTAAATACTTTCTTGTTTACTTTGTATCAATAGCTATTACTGCTTAATTCAAGAGAAAAGAGATTAAGGACAGACAGAACAGAAATTATTATTATTGAAGCATTTATTATTATTATTAACAGAGAATATTTTATTATTATTATTATTATTATTATTAACAGAGAATATTTTATTATTATTATTATTATTATTATTATTATTATTATTAATAGAAAATATATTATTATTATCTGTATATTAACATTATTAATAGAGAATATATTATTTTTATTATAATTAACAATGGATATATTATTATTATTTCTACTATTATCATTATTATTTTTAACAGAGCATATATTTTTATTATTATTATTATTATTATTATTATTATTATTATTATTATTATTATTATTATTTCCTTTGATTTCTGGTGTGTACACATTTCGTTCAATGACAATATCTACTGAGCAAATAAAACACACACTCACACACACACGTTCAGACACACACACATACACATTTTAAATAGATAGGGAATTTAAAGTGGGCTGTACTTGTGAGAACATTTTTTGCATTTCTTTAAGGCATGAGCTTCCATGAATCCATCAATTAGTTCATTGGAATCATTTCCAATCAATCCGAGGGCTCCAACTACAACAAGGATTGTTGATGTTCCCATGTGCCACATTTTTGAGATTTCTATTTCAAGGTCTTTGTATTTTGATAGCTTTTTGAAGATCTTCAAAGATACATTGCTGTCTATAGGGACTGCCATATCAATAAAGAGGCACTTTTTTGTTTACAGTCTCTAATATTAGGTTGGTGCAAAAATAATGACGTAAAAATGTCGTTTTTTGACGTTAAAAATACGTCAAAAAACGACATTATTTCTGCACCAACCTAATAACAATGTCTTATTATTATTATTATTATTTCCATATTACCATTTTGTTTCTTCACTAAACTCTTTTGATTTACGGATATCTACTGTGTTCTGGTTAACAAGCCTGATTCTCACATTGTGTGATGAACAATTGGCCATTCTGTCTCAATTGTGAATTCCACTTTGATAATAATTATTTCATGGAGAAATAGTAATAAAAGGATATAAAAAGAAAAACAAAGGAGGCAAAATAAATGATTTGCTGAAGCTGTTTATATTTTAGCCAGCAAAATATTCAAATTGGCCACCAATGAGAAATGGGTTCGGCCATTTTGAATACATTTTTATGTTAAGGACTGGCAGGAAATGGCAAGATGGCGGTATTTATGGCATTGAAACACGCAAAATGGAAAGAGTGAGAATCTCCCAAGAGAGACATTAAAAGAGAAACAGAAGTAGAGAGGAAAAGAAAGACGAGGTGAGAAATGAGTAGATCGGAATATCAAAATCAAAGTGAGAAAGAAAGAAAGAAAGAAAGTAATTAAAACAATAAGGCGAATGTACCGAACGTAAAGGAGAAAAGAAGGGAATTAATGTGGGAAAAAAAAAGGAAAGATACCAAAAAAAAAAAAAAAAAAAGAAAGAAAGAAAGAAAGAAAGAAAGAAAGAAAGAAAGAAAAAGAGAGACCGATATGATAAGAATGAAAGATAGAGAGTCAGAGAGACAGATGAATTTAATCAGGATTTTTTCGAAGGGCGTTTTAGGAACAAAAACGAAAGAAAAGGAGAGAAAAGGAGAGAAATTGAAAGAAAAAGAATGAAAATGATAAAAACATCAAATAATGATAGAAAAAAAAAACATCTTGTCAGAAAATAATATTAAATGAAAGACAATACAAACGCTAGTAAATTGAATAAATTAACGAATACAGTAAGAGAAGACAAAGAAAATAAAAAGCAAAAGCACTAATGAAAAAGAAGAAGAATGAATTATTTTGTTATTTTTCTGAGATTGAATAAAGAAGGAAAGAAATCAAAAAAAAAAAAAAGAAAAAGATTAAGGTGTGAATGAAGGAAAAGGCAAAAGGTAAAAATGAAGAAAAAATATATATATATATATTAATGCATGTTTTATTAAATAATATAGACAAGTTTTGTCTATTTATTTTAATTAAGTTCCTTTCATATTGTCTGATAAGCTTAATCACATTACCGTTGAAAGACGAAAGGAAAACACCATACTGATACATGTTTAAATCCAAGATAACGGCGTTCATAAGCCATTATCAAAGATGGCACACAGACGAAACTACAAAAATAGTCCGCCTTTGCTGCTTGAAAATCTCAAAGTAACGAAAATCGCGTCGCAGCTCGTGACGTCACACATGACCACGCAAGAGTGAAAACGAGAAGTATTGAGTATGGGAAGCCGTTGGTATAAACCAATGGCTTCTCTTATAAATTATAAGCATTTAAGAATCGTTACTTTGAGCTTATTAAGCTTATCAGACAATATGAAAGGAACTTACTTAAAATAAATAGACAAAACTTGTCTATATTATTTAATGAAACATGCATTAATGAAAAATTGCTGCCAAAATATACACAATATATATAAATATATATATTGTGTATATATATATATATATACACAATATATATATATATATATTGATAATATTAGCGGTAAATATACACATACATGTGCAATGATATATCTAAAATATATAAATATATATACATACATATATACATACACATACATATATATTTGTATAAAAAAAAATTCGAAGAAGATAGAATACAGGTAGAACTCAATGTCCAGGACAGAGTAAGGATATGATAAATGCCTTCGGTTTTAGTTCCGCCCACCCCATCTCTCTCCCCAACCCCTTTTTCTTTTCTTTACCTTTCCCGTCTCTCTCTCATCTTCTGATCTTTACGATTATATCGCCTATTGTGTGTGTATGTCACCACAAAATGTATCCTTTCCGGTTACATCTTTAATGCATTAGACATCCGAGAACATTCATATTTCACTCCCTTAAATCGTCTTTGACAGTCTCTTTAAAACCTCTCTGTTAACTTTTAATCCTCCCCTTCATCATTAGACCTTCCTGTCCTTCTCCTGTTCTTCTCTCGTCTGTTACCCCTCCCTATAGCTTTCATTTACTCTAACATTCGTCCCCCACTCTCATACATACAATCTCACTAAATTTTATTTTTTATTCCCGGAGTTGTTTTTTCTGTTTTCATTTTGAATTTGTAGGTCTGATGAATTGGATCGTATTTACCATTCCAATGGAATAAATTATGGCCATGGAATATTAGTGTTTAAAACTTTTTATTACATACATACATATATATATATATATATATATATATATATATATATATTAGTTTGGTGCAAAAAAAATGACGTAATAATGTCGTTTTTTGGCGTATTTTTTAACGGCAGAAAACGACATTATTACGTCATTATTTTTGCACCAACTTAATATATATATATATATATATATTGTACACTGTTACATTAGAACATGTAAATATCCATTACAAAATTGTACAGTTTGTTTCAACGTTTAAATCAAACGTTTCTTCAAGTGACCAACAATGATGGCCCTAAACAATCTTATTGAAAATTGCAAAGAAGATAAGAAATGAATAAAAGCAAAAAGGAAAGAAAAAGAAAA
>OZ010603.1:75806986-75846986 GCA_963932145.1 Acanthosepion lycidas | reverse complement strand
GTGCCAACAGCTGACTGACACGAATGTTAACTATCATGCTACCATGCAAAAATATCGATAGCTGCATTCGTTATAAGTGGGAAAAATTTAAATCTGCATGGCACTTTACTCCAATTGGCTCATTCGCTTGCTTAAACTCAACGTTGATTCTGATTCCGCAGAACTGGGTTGGGTGTGAAAAAGTATTTGTTGTTAACATTCTTTTTTCATTCGGTTTTTCCAGTTACGAGTCCTTTTTTAAAGCTGATCGTTTCGTAACAGATTTAATGTTTAGTATAGAGCTTAGAAAAAATTCGCAGTGTGAGGCAAGAAGTAAGGCATGTAGCAACATCAGCACGGCAAAGGCCACTCTTTTAAAGGCAAGGAAGGGCAAAATATTTTAAGTCAAGGGATAGCGATTGCTGTATGAGTCGTACAATTTTTGAATCAAGCACGGGCAACGCCGGGCCATGCTGCTAGTAAATTTTATAACAAAGATGGTAATTTTTGTTTGAGAGTCGTTATGCGGACCTTGTAACAATGATAGTTTTTGTTTGCATGGAAGATTGCGATGCAACGATAAATTAAGGTATGTTGATGATATTCTTATGTTAGTTAAAAATACAGATGAAATACTTCAAATTCAAAAACGTTTCCAAAATAATTCTCTCCTTAAAATCACATATGAACTTAATACTACTAATAAAATACCCTTCCTAGACATATTAATAAACACAAATAATAATAAATTTACTTTTTCGCCACATAAAGAAACTACTAGCATAAATTTGTGCACACTTAACTACAAGAACGAATGCCCATATTACTACAAAATAGCAATTATAAAAAAATCTAATACATCGTGCAAAAACTAATTCATCCACATATATATATATATATATATATATATATATATATATATATATTCTGTGTAAATATTATTTTATAGATAAAAATATTTATTTAAATGCTCTGTTTATAATAAACAGCATTAACAGCATTCACTAGCTTGAATGTACGAGAAATCTCATAGAAAATATGCCTCTTCCGACAGGAATGGAGCTTGTATCGTACATGGAAACCTCATATGTTAAAATAATTATCGAACTTAGTTCGTTTCATTATATATATATATATATATATATATATATATATATATATATATATATATACAGAAAACAGACACACACATACATACATATATATATTAGGTTGGTGCAAAAATAATGACGTAATAATGTTGTTTTTTGACGTATTTTTTAACGTCAAAAAACGACATTATTACGTCATTGTTTTTCTCCAACCTAATATATATATCGCAACAGGATGTCGTGGATGCTTACATAATCAAATCAGTCAGAAAAGTGAAAAGAAACGAATAGAAAATAGGATAGAAATTAAAAGAAGGAAAAAGAAATTGAAGAATTAAAGAGAAATTCTATTAAGAAAGAAAGGGAAAAGAAAGAAAGAAAGAAAGAAAGAAAGAATGAATCAATGAATTAATTAATTAATTAATTAATAATAGGATGAAGCAAAGAATTAAAAATACGATTAAGCAAAGAAAGAAAGAATGAAAGAAAGAAAGAAAGAAAGAAAGAAAGAAAGAATAAATGAATTATGAGAAGAAGGGAAGAATATTAGGATGGAGCAACGAAAGAGTTAAGGATTGTAGACATAATGGGATGAAAGAAAGAAAGAAAGATAGAAAGAAAGAAAGAAAGAAAGAAAGAAAGAAAGAAAGAAAGAAAGAAAGAAAAAAGAAAGAAAGAAAGAAAAAAAGAGAGAATGAAAGAAAGAAAGAGTTAGAGAATAGTAGAATAAAACAAAAGAAGGCTACAAAGAAGAAAGGAATAATGGTATGAATCAATAATGGTATGAATCAAAGAAAGAAAGAAAGAAAGAAAGAAAGAAAGAAAGAAAGAAAGAAAGAAAAAAGAAAGAAAGAAAGAAAGAAAGAAAAAAAGAGAGAATGAAAGAAAGAAAGAGTTAGAGAATAGTAGGATAAAACAAAAGAAGGCTACAAAGAAGAAAGGAATAATGGTATGAATCAAAGAAAGAAAGAAAGAAAGAAAGAAAGAAAGAAAGAAAGAAAGAAAAAGAAAGAAAGAAAGAAAGAAAAAAAGAGAGAATGAAAGAAAGAAAGAGTTAGAGAATAGTAGGATAAAACAAAAGAAGGCTACAAAGAAGAAAGGAATAATGGTATGAATCAAAGAAAGAAAGAAAGAAAGAAAGAAAGAAAGAAAGAAAGAAAGAGGAAATAACAGAATAAAGCAAAAGTAGGGAAATAAATAAGGGAAATAAAGAATGAATAGAATGAAGGAAAGTAAAAAATAGGATTGAGCAAAGAAAGAACGAAAGAAGGAATACGGGGACGAATGAAAGAAAGAAAGAATGAGAGAATAATAGGGTGAAAGAAAAAAAGAAAATTAATAAGGAAATGAAGAAAAAATAATATGATGAAGCAAAGAAAGAAAGAAAGAAAGAAAGAAAGAAAGAAAGAAAGAAAGAAAAAGTGAGAGGATAATAGGATGAAGTAAAAGCAGGGGAATGAATGAGGGGAAGAAAGAAAGAAAGAAAGAATAATAGGATGGAACAAAGAAAGAAATAATGTAGGAAAGAATAATGGGAAGAAAGAAAGAAAGAAAGAAAGAAAGAAATACGGAAGAGTCAGAGAATAATAGGATGAAGTAAAAGAAGGAATGAAAGCAGAAAGGAATAATGAGATGAATCAAAGAAAGAAAGAGAAAATAACAAAATGAAGCAAAAGTATGAAAATGAATGATGGAAGAAGGAATAAAAATAGGTTGACGCAAAGGAAGAAAGAAGCAAGGAATAATGGTAGAATAATAGGATGAAGCAAATGAAGGAAAATGGACGAATTTAAAAAGAATACGATCAAGCAAAAAACGAAAGAAGAATAGGTTGAAGTAACAAAAGGAAGAAAACAATGACGCAAAGAAAGAAAAAAGAGATGAAGAAAGAAAGAACAATAAAGCAACGCTGAAGGAAAGAATCAGATGAAGTAAAAGAAAAGAAAGAAAGAATAGGATTAAATAAAAGAAGAAAATGAAACAAAGAAAGAATGACAGAAAAGTAAAGAAAAAGAGGGGAAAAAAGAAGAAAAAGAAAAAATGCATGGCAGCGAGAATGAGAAAACAAAAACATGAAACGTGAAATTCAAGGCGGAAAGAAAGAAATGGTCTAACTTGATAATACAGCGTACAGCTAAGCAACGCAGTAGAATCAGATTTAAACGATTTAAAAAGAAAGTCCTCATCGTCGTCCATAATTGTCGTCGAAGTCATCGCGCAGCTGCGTCAAGATGGCCGCGAACAGATGGCGTCATTGTGAATAAAGTGTCACCTGACACCGGTTCCCATCTTAAGGCAGAGATGTGGCCGTCTGCTCAGACAATTCAACAACCATTTCACACTCGTCATTTAAATGAAGTGCTAAACTTAACTAAGTGAACGTGGAGTACATTTAAGAAATAAACAACAGGTAAAATATTTGTTCTCGTTTTAATTATTTCTTTTTTTTCTTTCATTTTGGTTTCTTTTCTATCAGTTTTTTTTTTATTATTCTAAATTACTTGATCAGACCGAACTCCATCGATATTTTAATCTTTTCGTTATCAACGATTACTTTTTCAGTAACAAACTGGAAAACATCTCAGCTAAAATTTATCATTATATGTATGTACGAATGTATATTTCTGCATATTTTCACGTCTTATTTTGTATCTGTGTAGCCGCTGAAGATAGACATAAATATACTCGTACATACGTAACAGGGTCGGTGCAAAGGTCTCGTTCCCCCGAATCTATGATACCACCCACCCTGAATCTATGATACCACCCCCCGAATCTATGATACCACCCCTCGAATCTATGATACGCCCCGAATCTATGATACCCCCCCCGAATCTATGATACCCCCCGAATTTATGATACCCCCCAATCTATGATACCCCCCCCCCGAATATATGATACCCCCCCGAATCTATGATACCCCCCGAATCTATGATACCCCCCCACGAATCTATGACACCCCTCTAAATTTATGATACGGTGCCCCATACTCTATTACATCTCAATTTTAATAATATATGCTTGGATTTTCATATAAAATACAACTTTTATTGTAACCTAATTATGTGCAGTAATGAATCATCATACTTATTATAAAACCCAGGTTGTGTGTGTGTGTGTGCGTGTGTGTGTGTGTGTGTGTTTGTGTGCGTTTGTGTGTGTGTTCGTTTATATATTGGATCGGATTTCCTACATTTTTCAACCGATTTCAACAAAACTTCACAGGACTACGTAAAATTACGTTGCGGTGGTTCTGACGGCGCCAAAAATTGAAAAAACACAATTGTTTTTGCACGAAATCAATTTGAAAACACGATTAAGAGTCATCGCGAGAATGAAAGGGGGACAACTCATATCGAGTTATACTTATTATAAAAACCCAGGCTCTGTGTGTCTGTGTGTGTTCGTTTATATATGGGATTGGATTTCCTACATTTTTCAACCGATTTCAACAAAACTTCACTTTTTTTTTGGCAGGTAGTGTTTCTTATTGTCTTGCACACTTTTTTCTTTATTTTTACATTCAGAATGCTTTAAAAATTCCATTTACAAGACAATTGTTTATAATAAAATTCTATTCAATCGGTAGACTCATCACGATTGAAAACAATGTTTTTGTTTGAGTTTGGGTTTGACCAATTCGTAAAAAAAATAAAAAGCTAATTAAGACATGCGTGTCCGTCAACCTTAAACAACAATCTTTGTCAATTTTATTTTTCAGTCTTTATGATGGTCGATATTTGATCTATCTCTTACTGTTACATCCCCGGGCAACGCCAGGCTCTACTGCTAGTATGCAATATAGGTGAACAATTCAACTAGAATATCATATCATATATCATAGAATATCATATGTAATATTTATTGCATCTCAATTTTTATAACATAGTATTTATATAAAATACAAATTTTATTGAAACCTAATTATGTACAGAAATGGATCATATGCAATAGAAGTGGACAATTCATCTAGAAAAATTGGAAATAAATACACTGTATCTAAATACAAATCAGAGACACGTCATAACAGATCATTCTATCTGTTATATAAATAGAGCGTAGTGTACGTGTATCTATCCATCTGTTTTTTTAATCTCAGTGAATCATAAACAACATGAAGAGAGGTAGTAACTCTACTGTAGTTACACAATATTAAAAATTAAATAACTCATCTAAAGTTAAATATCAAATAGAATGAAAGGTTTAAAAAACAATTCTTTATTAAAGGTTTAGTTTTAATTTCATTTTTTTTGTCTCAATTGCAATTGATATTGTCTAATTAAATCATATTTAAAACTTTAACAGGTCACGGTATATTGCTCATATATTGTTTTTTTTTTCTTTTTCTCGCTGGTGTGCTGTGATGTATTCAAAATATTACATAGTTTGGATTCTCTAATGTCTTTTAAGAGTGACTTTATATGAAGGGATCACAAAGAATAGTGATTTTAAAAGAAAAAAAAAATTGCGCACAAAATAAATGTAAACAAATTATGGAGATTGGTTGCGTATGTGAAGAAAGATTATGCCGAATTAACTAGAATATCATATCATATATCATAGAATATGATATGTAATATATACTACATCTCAATTTTCATAAGATAGAACTTCATATAAAATACAAATTTTATTGTAACCTAATTATGTACAGAAATGGATCATATGCAATAAAAGTGGACAATTCATCTAGAAAAATTGGAAATAAATACACTGTATCTAAATACAAATCAGAGACATGTCATAATAGATCATTCCATCTTAAATAATTAAAGACATGTCATAATAGATCATTCCATCTTAAATAATTAAAGACATGTCATAATAGATCATTCCATCTTAAATTAATCAACAATGTTTTGCGGGAATTTTTAACGTCAACTTGAGATTTTTCTTGTTAAAAAGTTCAATAATTTTAACACATTCAACATTATGGATAAAAATAGTAAATTTTATTGAGAGTTTTTTTGAGACTTAGCATGCGCAAAATAAATTCACGGATTTGGACGAAAACAAAAAATAAAAAAATAATAATTAAATAAATAAATAAAAAATTAAAAAAATACCGAATGACATCAATATCTGCAAAAATGTGCCATCCTTTAATAGTCACTTGTGCTTAGTTTAATATGTAAATGTAGGTAGAGAACTGAGGCCCTGGGCCCTCCAATCAGGTTTGCACCCTGGTCGGGGATCAGGAGTAGTACGCACCAGTTTGATGTTCATATATTATGGAAAATATAGAAAATATATTTTATCACATTAGACGCTTTAGTCACCGATCTAGATTCTTACAAAAATAATTCTCTCAAATACATATATAGCCATGTACACAATAGACAGATATTAGTTGATAACACAATAATACTCACACATAGACACAGTAAAAAGAACTTTCAGATATTGGAGGCCATCTATATTAAAACAAAGTAACTCACACTCAACAAAATTTGATTTCAAACTAGTCACAACATATTAAATTGCATCTAGACATTGGTTCTATTGTAAGAATTCGGTCTATTGCGTGTTATGACGTCATAGAACCGCATCTTGAAATTACGACCTGCGTCTTCTGGTCCACGACCTTTATCGTAGCACAGCAATTTTCTGTCAGAATAACAAAATGTCATCTTCGACGAAGGATATTTTTTTTTATGTTTGTATAACCACTCATCAGAAGGCTCATGTGAGGACTAAATTAATGAAAAAAACATCCAAATGTTGGACAATGTTTGTCTTTATTTTCACCTGAAATTAAACCAAACATTCGAACATTAAAACAGCTCATGATCAGACATAATAGACATTCATTGTCTGTTATATTTAATAATAATAATAATAATAATAATAATAATAATACCAATAATAATAATAATATATATCCTGATGAGTCCCACAATAGGACGAAACAGCAGTCCAGTGCTTTCGTCATTCGATTGAGGATTCTTTTAGACTAGATGAATTACTTTAATATATATATATATATATATATATATATATATATATATATATATATATATATGTGTGTGTGTGTGTGTGTGTGTAAGTGTAAAATAAAAAAAAAATTGAGAAAGAATGTTTTGTGAATCCAAGATTTTTTAAATTTAGAATAATTATAACTGACAATTATATCTATATCCATCACCCCACTAAATATATATATATATATATATATATATATATATATATATATATATATATATATATATATGCCCATCAATGACAACATTACTTCAGTCTGATGAAGTACTTTTAGAGGACAAAACGCGTTGCATAGAATTTTTTCTATATATATATATATATATATATATATATATATATATATAATGATAATATTAGTGATCAGTATGGATATTTCCAAAAGGATATAAATCCAGGGAGAGCTCTGTCTTAGAGACAGTACAATAATATTACAGTGTAACCCGGATATAAGAGAGTTGTCGGGACCGGAGAAGAAGTCTCTTATATCCGGATTTCTCTTATATTCGGGTTTGGTCTATTTTATATACATTAACACAACCTCTAATTTGGGACCAGAGATAATCTCTCTTATATCAGGGTTATCTTATATCCGGGTCTCTTATATTCGGGTTACACTGTATTATAAAAACACGAACCCTTAAAATCATATCATTACATTTTAAGAGTTTGTGTTTTCATAATACTACTATCTATCTATCTATCTATCTATCTATCTATATATATATATATGATGTACTCTCCCATAGTTTTTGATGTATGAGTGTTTTACATGCACGTGGAACTAGAACAGTCTACCCCAGTGAGTGAAATAAAGGGTTCAGTTCGACATTCCAACCACCTGAAGAAGGCCAGAGTGTACAACTGCCAAAATGTTGTGATAAATTTGGCGACAAAGATGAGGACAATAGTCCGAATAATGTAAATAATGTACAAAGTATTGATATTGTGAAATAAAATATCAGGGGTTTTTAAAGTTTTGCTTTCATAATTATTATTTGCTCTGTTATTACATTGAGCTCTCTCTGGATCTATATCCTCCTTGGAATTATCTATATGGCTTACCAAATAATATAATCATCATCTTAATTTCAGAATGGATCAAAAGAAAAAGATAACCTTTTCTGAAATGAATTTGAAGTAAATCCTTATCCATTTTTTTCAGAATGGGCTGAAAGAAAAGTATAAGATTTATACATCTTGGGGTCTGTTCATGTGTCTTTCGTGTTCACAATATATGCATAAAATAGGATATAGAAACTTGACCAATAGAAAACCGTTTAATTGAAGCTAGATCTGCTTACACATTTTGTCTTTCTAGTGTATGAGTGTGTTTATGGGTTAGAGATTATACATGATGATCATGATGATGATGGTGAACTCTCCCGTCGTTTTTGACATACGAGTGTTTTTCAGTTCAGTTTTTATGTTTATGCTTCGTATGAGACAAGAATCGTGCATGAGATTTGCAAACAAATCCACACAAACGGTATACTGAAAGGTTGACCATCATACGGGTTCATATATATTAGACTGAGATTCAGTGTTAATTCTTAATTCTCTCGGATGGTTGAGACAAGTCTTTTCAAAATTAGTTATACCTCAGTAGCAGATATTTCTCCAGTTTGCTCTGTTTTCAACAGCAAGTTCAAACTCCTCTATAGGGATGTTTGCAGCAATTAAATTGTACTTAAGTTTATTCTTGAAACATAAAACAAGGACACCCTACATTACGCCTACCATGAAAAAGTTGGCTATACATGAGGATTTTCGGCATCTGATCATCACTTATGACATGACCAGACCATGTGAACTAGGATTGCATCAGAAAGGATTCAATACCACTGATACCACATTTGATGAAAAGATCAAGGTTAGAGATTTTGTCCTGCCATGTATAAACGCATATTGAACAAAGACAGCGTTTATAAAAAGTAGCAAGTTGATATATATATATATATATATATGTATAACCGCATATTGAACAAAGACAGCGTTTATAAAAAGTAGCAAGTTGATTTATATATATATATATATATCAATCTTATATACATTTTAACAAAATCCAACTTTTTAATAATTTAAGCAGTTCATTGGCAAATATTACTTTTTATTACAATTTTCAAAAAAACAAAAATGTAGGACAATTTAAGGCATAAAATAATTAAAACACCAATCTTTCTGCTACAGTCATTTCTACCAATCTGGTATCACCAGTCAGTAAAATTCTACTGCTTGGTGATACCAGATTGGTAGAAACCATGGTAGCAAAAGGATTGGTATTCTAATTATTTTGTCTTTTAAATTGTACTTAAGTTTATTCTGGAAACATAACCAAGGACACCCTACATTACGCTTACCATGAAAAAGTTGGTTAAACATGAGGATTTTCGGCATCCGAAATATATATGTATATATATATATATATATATATATATATATATATATATATATATATATATAATGTGCGTGTGTGTGTGTGTGTATTAAGGCAGCAATCCTTCTTTCATGCATATTTCATTGAAAACGACAGACAAGGTGCTTTTATTTAGTTTTTTATACAATTTCTCATCTGATCTAATAATTTTTTTTCTTTTCGTATGATAAATTGTATAAAACTGTCCGAATGTTCATTTTATCTCAGCGCTTTCGACTATACATTTAGTCATTTTCAAGGATTATATTTTAACTGTTAAAATAAGAAATAGTTTGTTGTATGTATGTTTTATAAAATGTCTTCATTTTTAAAAACACGGTCAAGATATTATGTCCATGTTCAAAGTTAATATTATTAAGCGTTGGTCTGTTTGTTTTTATTAATAAGTCTTCCATTATTTTTAGCCTTTCTTTTTTGCATGTAGATGATGTTGTCAACAAGTATGTTACGAATAGTGTCCGGTAGGTTTCCATGGATATTTAAATGAGATCTAATTGAGCTATTGTCAGATAAAAAAAGAACATTCGGACAGTTTTTATATAATTTATCATCAGAAAGAAAAAGAAAATATGAGATCGCATGAGAAATTGTATAAAAAACTAAATAAAAGCACCTTGTCTGTCGTTTTCAATGAAATGTGCACATATATATATATAATCATGGCCTGATAATTGCATCTAGCATGAAACGGACTGTCGCCTTTAAGTGTTGACTTCTATGTTCACTTTTATATATATATATATATATATATATATATATATATATATATATATATATATATAGTTTATGAAAAACTAGGTAATCTGTATGGGTAGACCCAAGGAGGATAACATTCAGAGAGCTCAATGTAAATCCAGAGCAAATAATTTAAATAAAAACAGACCACTTTAAGGTTCCAAGTAATAAATTATTTCACCACAGCCCTTTTAAATGACTGCGGATCATCAGACTTTACTTCCAAAGGTTGAAACGAATATATATATATATAAATTGTCTGATTTGTGACTGTCATTCCACATTTTTCAACGAATTCTAGATTTTGTCCGAACTTGTTCAATCGCGTTCCTTCGCCCAAGGCTTCGAATTCCTGTTTCTATTAGGTTGGTGCAAAAATAATGACGTAATAATGTCGTTTTTTGACGTTAAAAAATACGTCAAAAAACGACATTATTACGTCATTATTTTTGCACCAACCTAATAGTATATGCTTGCGTCCTCTCCCCACTCTTTCTTTCTCCTTCGCTTTGTATTTCAGTTTCTTTCTTTCTTTGTTCATCCAATGGCGATGGTCACGTCTTCTCCCAATTGATCACTTCAGATTAATCATTATTCTGCGAACGAGGTAACCATCTCTGCTCACAGCCAAAGCCGATGGTCAGTTGTCTCACTGAATCGGCGTCATTGTCATTGATCAATCACAACTGACCAATTAACAGTCACTAACTGCCGCTAATTTGAACGGACAGCTAACCTTCAATGGCCGGCAATATGGTACAATGATAGGATAAACCGGGAAAGATCCACACGCCTAACTGGGTACAGTATATGTGGCAAATATGTAGTAAATCTAAAATTATTTATTATAATTTTATCATATAGACAAAAAACAATTTACTCACTACAATGTTGCAACTCCGTTGCGGTGCATTTCAACTCCACCTCTCACCCGTCGAGGTGCAACTGAAATGCACTGAAACGAAGTTGCATCTTTGTAGTGAGTAAATTGGTTTTGTCTATATGATAAAATTATAAGAAATAAATAATTATCGCTCTACTATCGGTATCGAGCCCTCTTTTGGATTAATGTTGTGAACGATAGAATTTATATATTACTTTCGTTCTCATTGCATCGGATAATAAATCTAAAAGATACTTCCTTTGTAAATATGTAGGATCTGAAAGAATTGTGGGTAGAAATAATCAAATTTGAATTCCAACTGAGGTGGTTTTACGCTCACTTCTCATAAAGGTGATGGGGAAAGGCATGAACCCGTTTCTCTCTGAGCTCTGTACAAATCTTGGTAAAATATATCATCATTGCTATATGGAAATGTCTATCCACTTCTTCTTCTTCTTCTTCTTCTTCTATGTGCCGAGAAACTTCAGGGCATGGGCAATCATGACACGCCACAACATACTGGCCTTTGTTGCTCTTAGTAAAGTCTGTTTTATGCTATCTCTCCTAATCTCTATTCTACCAACCATTTGCACATGCCGTTAGGTTTTCGCTGCTTTCATCTGTCACTCTTAGCTTCAATATGTCCCGTGTGTATCAAATTTGCCAAAACCATTTTCCTCATTATGTATCGTAGAAATTTCAACTCTCTTTTTGATGCTACGAATAACTGTTCTTTTTAATTCTGTTTTCTCTAAAACTTCGTCATTGTTCACATGTTCGATCCATGTTATTCTCAGCATCCTTCTGTAGAGCCACATTTCTGTTGCCTTCATATGCGATTAGATTTTCCAGCATTGACTATCATATAGCAAGATTGATATTACATAACAGTTCAGTAATTCTTTTTTTGTTTCTATCGAAATTTTCCTACTTTTTTTTTTGTTTTTCATCTTTCGCTATCCCAATGTGCCTTGGGATTTCGCCGTTGTATATTCTGTTAAAACACTTCCAAGGTATTTTAATTTTTGTACTTGCTGAATTTTGGTATTCCCAATTTGTAATTCGCATGTTGGGCTGCCCCTTTTGATGACAATCACCTTATCGGTTTTCTTACAATTGATGATTATACCTTTCTTCTCGCCTTCCTTTACTACCATTTATAGAAGTTCCTATAGTTTCCTAATTAATAAATATCCAGTCACGTACTGATAAAAAAGCTATCACCTTTATAATTTCCAGCTACTCTTTCCCAACCACATACGTCTGCTCAGGCATAGGGTCAGTCTGTGTTTTATACTGCACCTTAGTTACTGTTTCTGGGAGAGAGTGCATGATATGGTATGATTAGCACTTGGAACTCCGTCTGTACCCTCAAAGACTCGCTCTTGTGACTTCGTGCTAGAATAGCCATCAGCGACCTCTGGACAGTTCCGTCTACCTAATTTCATTTAAACAGTATCCCCAAAGGCATGGTTTGCAGGCACTTTTCCAAAGGTGCCACGCGCTGGGAACACCTTCCCAGATTGTTCAATCAAGAAGTTATTTTCCTGACAAATCTACGCTGGCGACACAACCATTTAATCCTGCTTCGATACTAAGGCTGATAGATCCGACAAAGTCAGAATGGCAGCCGATATTCCAAACGACCTCAAGTTCGTTGTTAACTGAGGCAAAGGATGGCTTGTTAATTTTAACGCCTCTAAAACTAAACTTCTCTCCATTTGTTTTCCATCAATATGGCTGATGCTAACCATCAGGAAAGTGACTCGTTGTGCCTTTCGGGCTAAAGTTCTCAGCTGACATGAAATAGAAAGATTATATTGAATCTATTTTTAAGTCTGCTGCTTGCAAAGTTGGTTCATTGTATTGTGCGAGACAATTTTTTCTTAACATAATCTATCTTACATATCTATATCTGCCATTTGTTCATTCTTGGAATATTGCTGACACATATGGTCCAGTACCCTGCTACTTACCTTGAGCTCCTTGATAAAATCCAAAGAAGAATCAGCAATATTATTGGTCCTCATCTGGCGTCTTGGCTTCAGTCACTTTTCCATCGCCGTAAACTTGCCTTTCTCTGTGTTTTTTTTTTTCTAGAAATACTTTCATGGTAATTGTTCGTATGGGCTCTTCTCTATGGTATTGTTGTTTTATTCCCCTCCTCCACCAAACAATGAATTGTACATATGGGAACTAGTTAGGATTTTCATAGAGACAATGTGGTATTATGGTGAATGTAGTAAGAAAGGTAAGTAAGAATGCTTTGTTTTGGTGTTAGGAATATTCTGGTATGTTTGGGTCAGTGTTTGTGGCTAGCTAAGTTTAAAGTTAAGACAGAAGAAAACTGTCCATTTCCCTATTCCCCATTGTGGCCTTGTGCCACATTTTGTAAATATTTACAAATAAATATCGCTGTTCGCGATGGTACCGAGATTTTTTAAAAAATTTAAGCGCAGTACTCGACTAGCGTTGAGATCTCATCAATTTACAACTGAGCTGGCTAGATGTAGCCATAAATTCTATGCTAACAGTTTCTTTTCTCGCACTTCTCGCTTGTGGAACTCCATTCCGCCTCCATGTTTTCCAGCCTACTTTAATCTGCAAGAATTTAAATGTAGTCAATCGCTATTTACTGTTCTCCTGAGTATGCTTTTCTTTTCCCGCTCATTATTAATGTTTCTGTTCTTAATTCTTCCACATTATGTAACCCCTTCTGTTTTAGTGGCTTTACTGCTTTCATTATGGGTGGGGGGTTACCGATTAAAAAAACTCGTCAATGGTGATATTCGAATCTGCCTATCTACTGAATCGCTTGCTAGTATTCTCCACACACTACTATGCTCCGTTGCAGTTTTTAGTTGTTCCTTTAATAAGTTCTTATCAAAGTCCTGCTCTAACATTTCGAATTTAGTCACTTTTCCAACGCCATAACGTAGCTGCCTTGTGCCTTTTCTACAAATATTTGCATAGTATAATTATTCTGGGGAGCTTTTAATTTTCGTATGCATCTTCGTGAATTTAAGCATCAGACTAGATTGGCGCTTAGGTCTCATTATTTTACTGTTGAAATTGCTCAATATAATCGTAAGTCCTATACTAATAGTTTCTTCTCTCGCACTTCGCGTCTGTAGAATTGTCTCCCGCCTTATTGCTACCAAAATTTTCAAAAGTTTAAATGCAACGTCAATGGTTATCTTCTGTCTCTTTGAATCCCGTTTTATTTTTATTGTTTCCTTCACTCTCAGTAACTTCTTGGGTCCTGGGGATTTTATAGTCATGCTTGTGGTCAACTGATTAAAAAAAAAAAAACAACAATCAATTAGTCAATGAAAGTGCGTGCTGATCTCCGACCAGATCATTTCTCTTGCCTAGTGAATCATTTCATTTTTGCTTCTCCAACAATGACCACTCAATCTTTGTTTCATCTCAATAACTGTTGTCTTCAGCTTTAGCAGACCCACAGAAAACATTGAGATAACGATATTTTTGTCATTTTCACGATAATTTATCTATCGCACTATATATATATATATATTATGGAATGTATAAAGTCCGACAATTTTTTTAAGACATTTTTTATACAAGTATTTAAGTAAATACTCTGTTTATAATAAACAGTATTAACAACATTTAGCGGCCTGAATGTCCAAGAAATTGTCATAGAAAATATGCGTCCTCCGATAGGAATCGAACCTGTATCCTATACGGAACCGTCATATAGCCTGACGTGCTTTTACCGATTTCACCACAGAGGAGCGTTTCGGTTAGCACGGTCGATTTTACTGTTTTAAGCTAGAATCTTTCATGATTTTCTCACGTACATTCATATCTGCTCGATATTCAGGCCGGTAAATGTTGTTAATACTGTTTATTATAAACAGAGAATTTACTTAAATATTTGTATCTATAAAAAAAAAAGAATGTATAAACATAAAAATGTCTCAAAATAATTGTCGGACTTTGTCCATTTCATAATGTGTGACGTCATTTGTTTACATTTGGATACGCATTGAGTGGTTTCATTGAGCATAAAGTTCCTTGCAGTCTGTTGCTACTAGCTGCTCTAGCAGTCATTTGTTACTGTCAGTTTAGCAGTCCTTTGCTATTACCTATTCTAGCAGTCCTTTTCTGTTGGCTATTCTAGAAGTCTTTGCTATTTTTCATTTTAGCAGTCGTTTGCTATTGGCCATTCTAAATAAATAAATATATACCGTAATTCCCCATGTATAATACGCATTTTTCTAAAAAGTAATAAGCGAAATAAAGTTGCTTATTATGCACAGCTACAAAAAAAAATCTTCAAAAAATTGCAGTTTCATTGGTCGATTTCAGTTGCAAATTGACTACTCACCACAAACATGCGACAATTTGACACTATCATTTGGCGATCTCTACCCCATAAGGATGTCAAATACAATCATATATACCTAACAATACTTACAAATGTAAAATAAAATAAGAATTATTATAAAAATAAATTAGAATAATATTATTCTATGTTTAAAACCAATTTTTGTGAAAAAATATCTACAGATCCGGTAGATTGCACATTTTATCAAACAAAAACAGGTTAATGAGTCTGCGCAGTAGGCACAATATATGTATTTCCGTTTCCTTTTAGAATCGTGATGATCGGAAAGTTTGATAAATATCTTTAATTACAGCTTGAATAAGAGTAGGAAACGCTGGCCGTAATGAAATTGGAGAGGTACAATTTATAGGGTTTGATTACTAAACATGGGGTGCGTATTATGCATGAGTAAAAGCATTTCCCCACATTTTCAGCACAATTTTAGGGGTGCGTATTTATGGAGGAAGGCGTATTATACATGAGGAATTACGGTAATTTATTTACATCCATAAAAAACTAGTAACTTTTATCTGCTGCTGCTGCTAGGAAAGAGAATAGTGAAATTTGAAGTGAAAAAAACATGGTTGATGGCTGTCATTGTTGTTTCTCTCTCAGTGCTTTTGGTCTCGAAGGCTGGCCTGTGTCGCATCTCTCTCTCTCTCTCTCTCTCTCTCTCTCTCTCAGCCTAGCAGTATTAACGTCCAAGTTGCTCTGTGTTGAGTTTGTTTTAATTAGAGAATATATAGCCAGTGTTTAGCTCGGAATTAAAGCTTTCGTTTTTGCAGCGAAAGTGGCTCTGACTGGTCAGTAAATTGTGCGTTTTATTTTGGTTAAAGCGGATGTATGCGCGGAGCCTATACGCAGAAAACGTATTTACGCAGTCTGCTTTGTGTCGTCGATGGGTCAACACCCGATTTGTGTAGAAAATGTAAGCGGCACAACTGATGGTAATAATTTCATTAAATCCATATGAATTAGAAAAAATTGAAACCACTATTAAAATAAAAATATATTTCTATTTTTGTTGTAACCTAAGGAAGGTAACTGAATAGAATAATCATAGGAAGGTTGGCAATGAACGATAATACTTAGGACAAGAACAACACATATAAAATTCGCCAGCGGCGCGTAGAAGTAGTCAACTGCTCGAAGTGAGTCAATTGAATTCCACAATGAATTTCCAACTGCGGGATATCTACCACCCGCCACAAGCGTCAGATGTGGCACAAGGTCGAATTTAATGTGGGGTATCCGAGACCGTAGGCTCGGCAAAAAATTCCCCGTAGACACCGTATAAAACGGAGTCGGGTAGCTGTTTCCCGAGACGAGATTCTGCCCTTCGACATAACCTCATCTGGGAATCCTCTCTATCCGGAAGCAGAGTTTCACCAGCACAGCTGGAGACGAATCTCCAACTGAAGGATATCTACTAACCGCCCCATGCGGTCAAATGTGGCACAAGGCCAAATTTAAAATGGGGTATCCGAGCCCGTAGTCTCGGCTAAAAATTCCCCGTAGACACCGTATAAAACGGAGTCGGGTAGATGTTTCCCAAGACGAGACTCTGCCCTTCGACATAGCTGGAGACAGAGTTTAACCAGCACAACTGGAGGCGAATCTGCAACTTTAGACGAACACATTGTTTTTACTACTGTATTTATATGAATGGGGACATACCCATTAGGTATGTTACAGCAACTCTTCTTTAACCTTAGAACACTAACCATCAATTAAAGTTACACCACTACTAACCATGGGTATATCATACACGATTTTGAAGATATATATATAAAAAAAAAAAAAATAAAAAAATAATTAAATAAAAATCTTTATTTGAAATATTTTACATGCAGGTACTTCAAACTTTGTACTTTGAGTTAACATTAATAGGAACTGAAAAACATTATTTAGGTAAAAAAATCAGGTACTGAAAATTGTAATTAAAAATAGGAAAATTTGCGCTGGGTACTATATACCCATGGTTAGTGTTCTAGGGTTAAATTTATATTTATTATTTGGTCTTCTCTTCTGAAACTGCAAATGTGTCAGCATAGAATTTTTCCCCGAGTCATACGAGCTTCAATATATTTTGGATATACAAGAAAGTTAACTTTTTTAACTTCATGTATTTCTTTTAATGGCAAAATACAAAATAAACAAACATAAACATTCGGAAACAATCCCCGGAGACTTCAGCCAATTAGCGTGGACTGAAAATGGTGAAATGATGTTGCAAAACAGGAATGTTTGGTAGATGGCCTTGCCGCCCAAGCTGACTGTTTTGACACGGCCGACTAAAAGCTGCAAGACCTGTTGTCGCCTATTGTAGGTCTGAGTGTAGCCATTTTCTTCTAAATATTAACCATTCGATTCAACATGTCTCAAGAGAAGTGGCTAATGTATACACACACTCAAATAAATCAGCCTATGTACATATACATATATACACACACCTATATATAAGTGGGTGGGGCATATAAACAACGGTATAACATTTTATATTTCTGTCTATCATATCTCTCTCCCTATATATATATATATATATATATATATATATATATATATATATATATATATTGATTACGCTCGAGAACTCATCCTCTCGCACGCTTTTCTTTAAAAATTAAACAATGTTAAGCAAACGCTGATTAATAACGGATTTCCTAATCAATTGTTGGATTTCCTCATTAGGCGTTTCCTGTCTAAGGTTGCTAATAGCAACGGCGAGAATAGAAACATAAACAATAACATTAGTATTTTTAATAAAAATCAGATGAACGAAAATTATAAACAGGATGAATGCAGAATTAAGAACATTATAAAAAAATGCATAACACCAGTTGACAATAGCAAAAAAAAAAAAAATAGATTAATTATTTATTACAAAAAAAAAAAAAAAAATTAAAACCTCTAACCTTATAGTTAAAAATAATAATTCACCTCCTAGAACAAAATTAAATAGGGCAAATATTATTTAAGAATTTAAATGCCCATTAAGGAATTGTATTCCTGATGAATCAAAATTCGTAAATAATTATATAGCCCACACTACAACCTGTTTGACACGCAGACTTACTCTACACCTTTCTGACAATAGCTCAATTAGATCTCATTTAAATATTCATGGAGACCTATCGGATACTATTCGTAACATAATTCTTGACAACACTAATATAAAAGCATAATCTACATGCAAATAAGGCTAAAAATAATGGCAGCCTTATTAATAAAAACAAACAAACCAGCACTTAATAATATTAACTTTGAACATTTACATAATATCTTGACCGTGTTTTGAAAAATTAAAACATTTTATAAAACATACAAACAAACTAATTCTTATTTTAACAGTTAAAATATAATCCTTGAAAATGACTAAATGTATAGCCGAAAGCGCTCGCATAAAAAGAACGTTCGGACAGTTTTTATATAATTTATCACCCGAAAAGAAAAGAAAATATAGATCGCATGAGAAATTGTATAAAAAACTAAATAAAAGCACCTTGTCTGTCGTTTTCAATGAAATGTGCATGAAAGGATTGCTGCCAAAATACACAAATATATATATTTCGGTCTACAACACATTTATTTCGTCTTCGTGTGTTGATTTTAAAGGAAATAAATTACAGTCTGATGATGAGGACATGAAGTTCTTGAAAGTACTTGCTGCTCTAAAAAATACACCAGATCCAACTGACAACAATTTTATACATAAGGATCGCATCATGCAGTGGATTGTTAGTAGTTTAATGCCTATATTAAGTATGTTAGCGAAGAGATTTCGGTATTAATTGCATTAATATTGCTAAATGATTCAATGCATGATTATCTCTTTATAATATATATATATATATATATATATATATATATATATATATATATATATATATATATATATCGGTAGTAATCAGTTGGTATAATCCAGGCGAGTCCTATTAAAACAACATAGAATTTGAAATATATTAAAACTGACTCACAAAAGAGCGCTCAATATCTATTTTGATTAATGAAATTTTTTTCTTTACAATTGGAATTAAGATCACTTTAGTTAATAACTATTTTTACCCACTAATTTTAATCTTAAAATTTTCAAAGTGTTTATGGTATCAGTTTGTAGTGTCAATATATATATATATATATATATATATATATATATATATATATATATATATATATATATATATATGTGTGTGTGTGTGTGTGTGTGACAGACAAAGATCTTGTTCCACTATAAATATAGCAGATTCAAAATAACGGAGGCGCGTTTTGTGTTTGTTCAACACGGACAGAGCCCATTTGTGGATGATACTGCGACGATGCAGTTTCTGGGAAAGAGCTTGTTATTTAGCGTGATCAACAATCTGATCAAGGCTGCTCAAAACCTCAGCCACGATCACTTGTGACTTCCGGCTACCACAGCTATTGACAGTCCCCAAGTGTACCGTCTACCCAATTTCATTCACAAGATACGGGTCAAATTTCCAAAGGTGACGCACTCTGGGTCGATCACATCAAGAAGTCTCGCTTCTTATAAATCGATCATGGGTCTCATTGGCCAGAAGGCGAACGTTCTAACCACTCGGGCAGATATATATATATATATATATATATATATATATATATATATATATTATTTACATTATTCGGACTATTGTCCTCATCTTTGTTGCCATATTTATCACAACGTTGTACGCTCCGGCCTTTTTCAGGTGGTTGGAATTTCGAACTGAACCCTTTATTTCAATCCCTGGGGTAGACTGTTCTAGTTTCACGTGCCATATTTGATGGATGTCAGTTATCAGTTATCCCCTGCTAATTTCCCTCTGAAAGTTCTCCACTGCCTTGACCGGGTATTGAACTCACACTCTTTGGGTCCTGTCACTGGATCTAACCAACGCCTTTATCCACTGGGCTATGTGAACATGAGGGTTCGACATTCCAACCACCTGAAGAAGGCCGGAGCGTACAACGGCCGAAACGTTGTGATAAATATGGCGACAAAGATGAGGAAAATAGTCCGAATAGTGTAAATAATGTACATAATACCTCATCTCAGACACACACACACACACACACACACACACACACATATATATATATATATATATATATATATATATTACAATGAATCATTCATACAAAAAGTAAATTAGTAAAGTTAATGATATAAAATGGCTAAATCCCTTCGCTAACAAAATTTGAAAGGTGCATTAACCTACCAATCACTCGATGAATGTTATGATCCTTGTTTTTTAAATTTATAAGCTGTATATGGTCTTTCTTTTAAGTACTTTCGATTGTACATTCAGACATCTTCAGGCATGGAAATTATTTTGTTTTTGGTAAAATTCAGGTAGCATCCGAAACGAAAAAATATAATGCGAATCGAAATATTTTTTTCTTTTGAAATGTGTTATTGTTAACGGATACAAACTTCTGGAACCTCCAGTCGCAACCCTAAGGTTGAATTTTTTTTTTTTTTTTAATTTAACAGAGTGCGTTTTTTTTTAATATAGCAATTTGAGAATTTTTTGTTGTAGGAGTTTATCAGTCAATGTGGCATGGACTAAATTGTTCAATAAATAATATCTCAGTTGTTATCCCGAAAATTTGAAAGTCGGATCAGTTCTTTTAAATCAAATATGTGGTGCAGTTCAATTTATATTACAATGAATCATTCATACAAGTAAATTAGTAAAGTTAATGGTATAAAATGGCTAAATCCCTTCGCTAACAAAATTTTAAAGGTGCATTAACTTACAAATCACTCCATGAATGTTATAATCTTTTAAAATTTTGTTTTTCTCAATTCTTGATTATTCTAATGTCTTTCCTAAATATATCAAGGTTGCTGAACAGTTTTGTGGCGTAATTTGTCGAAAGCCTTTGTGTAGTCTATGAAACATATATGAGGAAGAAACATTTTTGACATAGACTTCAACAGTACATTAGTACATGTTCGTAATATAAAGGATCACCAGATCATGTGCAACTGTTTCTATCTACAAACAATTACTTCAATACACCGTCATAAATATAGCAAATTCGATATCGTACAATCAACCTAATGAGCCACGTGACAAAACTCATCATCCGTATTCTGATGAATAGAGCGCGCAGCAGAATCAGGTCAAAGATAGGACGAGAACAGTGCAGGTTCGTCAAAGACACTGGAACAAGGAAGGCGATGTTCATGCTCAGAATGTTATCAGAAAGAGCAATACAAATGCAGAAGGACGTGTACCTATGATTCATAGACTACGCAAAGGACTTCGACAAAGTACGCCACACGGATCTGATGGAACTGCTCAGCAACCTTGATATATTCGGGAAAGATATTAGAATAATCAAGAACCTATACTGGCAGCAAACAGCATGCATGCGCATAGGGAACGAGTTCAGTGAATATGCAAGAATAGAAAGAGGCGAAAGGCAAGGATGTGTCTTTTCACCGGACCTGTTCAACCTATACAGGGAGGCAATTCTGAGAGAAATGGAAATCTTACCGGGATTTAACAATGGCGGCCATAATCTTAACAACATAAGATACGTAGATGAAACAGTAATGATAGCAGAAACGGAAAAGAAATTACAAAAGTGTTTTAAAAAAGGACGGTAAGTGCGACACTGAGATCCGTAGATTATTGGGATGACCAAAGACGCATGCCCAAAGCTGGGCAGAGTATTGCGAGACAGGAGGATTTCTCTCCTCCTTTACGGCAGCGAATGTTGGACGGTCTCCTCAAAGATAAAGAAGAGACTCGAGACAAACACGTGGTTTTACGGACCGAACGTGTGAGCAACGATGAAGTCCTGGAGAGGATGCAAACAAGGAGGATACTTAACATCAGGAAGAGGCAGCTGAAGTTTCTGGGGCACGTAATGAGAATGGAGTGTCTGGAGAATCTGATACTCACAGGTTGAATGGAGGGAAAGAAAGACAGGGGAGAGCAACGCATGACATACCTGGCAGGCGTAAACTAGTGGATAACAGAATATAGACTGGGGGGGTGTCAGAAGGACGAAATTTATTTAGAGCTACAAGGGATAAGAAGTGGAGAGCCATGATCGCCTACGCCCTGAAAGAACACGGCACATAAAAAAAGGATAACAGAGGGATTGCTGCCTAAATACACAATACATATATATATATATATATATATATATATATATATATATATATATATATATATATATATATATAATATTAGGCAGCATATATTTTATATATTCTATGTATGATTATTTCTTTATATATATATATTTTATATATTCTATGTATGATTATTATTTGCATGCTCCTGAGAAATCCGGTTGAGCTCTTGAGAGAAAAGGTGTTTTAAAATCAGCGGCTCCTACGGCTATTAATGCATTGCTCTTCAAGTACGAATTGACTTCTCCGGGCAACTGGCGTATTTCGTATGGAAAAAAAAAACGTAAAATTTCCCGTTGTGTCTGCTGTGCGAGGATAGCCTAGAGTAGGATCTCTGACTGATGTCAAATCGGACGGGTTTCGATCCCGGTTTGAAGCAATTGGACGTCTAGCAACACTGTAGAGCTGTGATACAGCGAAACAGTCTGTTTGTTGATGACAATATATATATATATATATATATATATATATATCATGCGCGCGTGACTATGACATTATAACATACAAGAAAAGATTCCATAATAGATTATTTTTTCACGTTGTAATGAAAGCTCAGCACATTGTCAACCGTTTTGCATTTAAAAGGATAATGAAAAAAATTACGATAATGGAAAACAACGCACATCTTTATATAAATACTTATATTAGGTTGGTGCAAAAATAGTTTCGTTTTTTAACATATGTTACTATGTGAGAAAACGAAATTATTTTTGCACCAACCTAATATTAATGAACAACATGTAATTTTGTATTACTTGCGCCCCTGAAGATGATCTTGGAAGAAGATCGAAAGTACTTGGGAAATGAAAATAAAAGAAAATTAAACTGCTATAGCACATTTCTCTCATCCTTTAACATCAATACACGGAAGGTTATTCGTGAGTATAAACGGATTTTGTTAAAAATTAGCAAACATAATGTCTGCAATTTATTCAATCAGACATGTCTAAAAGAGAATTTGCTGCCTAAGTGCACAAATTTTAATATAATATAAAAGGCTCAAACACTAATATTCCATGGTTATAATTTATCACATTGAAATCGTAATCACGATCCAAATCATCAGACCTACAAATTCAAAAAGAAATCGGAAAATATAACTCCAGCTATAAAAACAAAACTTTAGTGAGAGTGTGTGTAGGAGTGGGAAACAAGTGTGAGAGGGAAATGTATGAAATATTTTGAGAGAGGTGTAACAGAAGAAAGAAGAACAGGAAGGCCTAAAAGTGAAGGTGGGGATTAAAATTTAACAGAGAGAAGTTTTAAAGAGAGGAGTTAAATAACGATTTAAATGTGTGAGATACAGATAAATATGAATTATTTTCAGATGTATAAATCACTACCGATTCGCTGACCTAAAATCAAAATTAAAAAACAGACACAGGAAACGTCTGGATACATTTGTGATGACACTACGCACAAGAAAAATATATATTGACCACTAATATTACCAATATTTCTCCCCCCTCTCTCTCTCTCTCTCTCTCTCTATATATATATATATATATATATGCTCCTTAATAAAATATTAAATTTTTCTTAACCAAATTATTTGGCAAAATGTATAAATATATATGATAAAGTAATTTCGAATAGAACGGGGTTTCATTATGGAAAGATCTGTGTATAGATGTGGGAATAGTGTGTTTGTGCATGTGTGTAGAGAGAAGAGTGCGTGCGTATGCGTGTGCGTGTGCGTGTGCGCGCGCCCGTGTACACTCCTCTGTGTGTGTATTATAATTGTCACATACATGAGCCGTATAATTTTTCTCTGTTTATCTTTCAAATAAGTTTAAAAGTCAAACGTCCATACGTCCAACAGATGTTCCCACAGGCATGAGTCCAAAGACCTTCGTGTTACCTCGCTAATAGATTTTGTCTGTTTTGTAGCATGTTCCTTTCATTCAGGAAAGCAGACATTACATGTGTTAAGCTGTTTGAAAATCGTACAGAGTTTCTATTAAACGTAACTCCCTAGAGAACAACTCCGCATTTCATTAACAACCAAATTGCAATACTGTCAGAAATTAAGATAACCAGCATTACAAGATTTATGTATTTGGAAGTGAAAAAAAAACTTCGTTGTAGTTTTTAAGAATGTATGAAACGTTAATGAGAAAACATAATAGGTTTTTTCATAACATTTTTCACTTGTTGACTCATCACTGAATATATATATATATATATATATATATATATATATATATATATATATATATATATATATATATATATATATATATATATATATATATATACACATACATACACATTACTGAAAATGTATTAAACTTCTGCTATTTATTATGAAACTGAGCTCACTTTTTTCCTGTGTTCAATCGTAGGCAGACTCTTTTGGGACTTGCTTATTCTTATTTCTAATTATTAGGTTGGTGCAAAAATAATGACGTAATAATGTCGTTTTTTGACGTATTTTTAACGTCAAAAACGACATTATTACGTCATTATTTTTGCACCAACCTAATATATATATATATATATATATATATATATATATATATATATATATATATATATATATTAAGTTATGAAGAACTTGGTAATCTGTATGGGTAATCCCAAGAAGGATGAAATCCTGAGAGCTTAATGTAAATCCAGACCTGATATTTAAAAGAAAAACAGACCACTTTAAGGTACCATTATAATAATTTATTTCACCAGAGACCTTTTAAAGGATGCCGGATCATCAGATAGCACTTCCAACAATGAAATGAAACGAAAAATCTTTTTTTTTTTTTTCGTTTCATTTCGTTGTTAGAAGTGCTATCTGATGATCCGGCGTCCGTTTAATAGGACTCTGGTGAAACAAATTATTATAATGCTATCTTAAAGTGGTCTGTTTTTCTTTTAAATATACATATATATATATATATATATATATATATATATATATATATATATATCTATATATATATATATATAAACATGTACATTTTTAAAAAACATACATACACACACACATATATATATATATATATGTATGAACATGTAGATTTATAAAACACACACACACACACTCACACACACTCACACCACACACACTCACTCACACACACACATATATATATATATATATATATATATATATATAATGATATTTTATTTAACAATATTGTACATTGCGACACGAAAATCTCTATGTTTTGGGACTTAAAATTTTTTATCCCGTCATCAGGCAATGTTCGGTAACTTTTGATGAAAATGATTTGTTTAAAAAATAAATGCTACAAAAATGTGGATTGTAAATTTGTTTGTTGTTTCTTTTAATTTGTGTGTGTATATATATATATATATATATATATATGTGTGTGTTTTGTGTGTGTGTTTTGTGTGTGTGTGTGTGTGTTTTGTGTGTGTTTTGTGTATGTGTGTGTGTTTTGTGTGTGTAAACTATGTATATGTGGCTATATATGTGTATGTGTGTGTGTTTGTGTATACGTTTTTGTACAAAGAATAGTAGAAAAGTGTGTTAAAGTGAAAAAAGTTTCGGGTGACTGGTTTCATCCTTTCAGTCTTCATCGGACTAAGTTTATTGGTTACATTGGTGAAAATACACATATGTGTCTGTAAGAAATTATGCACACACACAAGTTCTTACAGCCACAGTTTATATATATATATATATATACATATATATATATATGCGTGTGTGTGTACGATATATATATAACTATGTGTATGTGTGTCTGTATTTGTGTCTTCACGAGAGTGCAGTTTAGGATCTGAATGATATAAAACTTTTCAAAAACATCTTACACGGACGTGTATATATATATATATATATATATATATATATATATATATATATATATAGTGTGTGTGTGTCTGTGTGTCTGTGTAGTGGCGTTTGTGTAGTTTAAGATGTGAATGAGATTTACATATATATATATGTCGTTAAGATTTCTTCCTTTTATTTACCTACATGTGTTTTTTTTTTTCTTTTTCTCCCCAGGACCAATTTCGACGCATCTCAAGGGAATCCCAGCGAAATTCGATTTCTCTTTTTATTTAACTTTTATTTTTTTGACTCCCCCCCCTTTGCATTATATTCTTTCATTTTCTAGAACTTCCTTCGTCTCCTATAACCTTCATTTTTTTTTCTGCTTTCACTTTTGAACCGAAAGAAAATTATTCAAAGTCTTAACGCTAATGAACTTCATTTAATTGAGCAACCAAAAGACGAAAAAAAAAAAAAAAAAAAAAATGTCTGCTTCTCATTATTCTACCGACTCTCTTTTTTCTCTAAACTTTCTTTTCTTTCCTTCTCTTTCCAAGACAAAGGTTTTACTTTTGTTACTTGTTTTCATTGCCATCTTTGCAATATATGTTCACTTTATCTTCTCGTCAGCCAAATGACACCAGTAAATGTCCCCCGTCACGAAGGAACGGGGATGGCAGTAATTTTACCTATTTTGACTTATTTCTTTATTTTTGGGAACTGTACACTCATCTCAATTTGAAGTTTCAGGAAACATATTTATGTTTCTCGTCAAGTCATTAGATGAAGTTTGATTCCTTTATTATAGAGTTAGTTTACCTAAACTATCGTCTATTAGCGTAAAATAATAATGGAGGTTTACTCTGCTATACATGCAATCTGTAAATAATTACTAACATTTTAAAATACTTTCTCGTATCCAAGGAAAAACATTTTTTTCTTTTACGCACCAAAATTCTAGTAATTTCAATAGTCGAATGACTTCAAATTTTTATTGAAAATTTTTCGCCATTCCGCGGTCTTCTGCGTTTTGATAAGAATATGGAAGTTTTCCAATACTTTCGATTTTAGCCTATGACTTTCAGAGAAATTGTTCCCATTTTCCGAAAAATTACAATGGTAACACTATCATATATATATATATATATATATATATGTATATATATATATATATATATATATATATATATATATATATATATATGTGTGTGTGTGTGTGTGTGTGTGTGTGTCTATATATATATATATATATATATATATTACTGAAAATATATTAATATATTAAAGTTCTGGCATTTATTATGGCACTGATATCATCTTTTTTCCTGTGTGCAATCTTAGCCAGACTCTTTTGGGAACTTCATATTCTTATTTCTTACTATATATATATATATATATATATATATATATATATATATATATATATATATGTATATGTGTGTGTGTGTGTGTGTGTGTGTATGTATGTATGTGTGTGTGCGTGTATAGTTAAGTAACGAAAATCTTGGTAATCCGTATGGATAATCCTAAGGAGAATGAAATCCTGAGAGCTCAATGTTAAGTCAGAGCGAATAATTCAATTTAAAGAAAAACAGAACACTTTTCGGCACCATTGTAATAATTTATTTCACCAGAGAATTTTATTTTTCTCTGGATCTTCAGACTTCACTTTCAAAAGGTGAAACGAAAAATGAATTTAAAATTTACGCTTTTGACGGCCAGTATTAAGCTTGACATAGAGGGTGGTGAGGAATGGTGTGAGAGTCATGGTCGAGATTAGGGAGGGAATGGAGAGTTTTAAAATTTCTTTTTATATTTCTTTTTATTATAATACTTAATATTGAGGAAGGAGGGGGTAAGGGTCAAACATTGACCTATTTAATCGGTCAACTCAACGGAAATGATATGATATATATAATAGAAGGCTAGTCATATTCGAGGATACCCGTCTACTAGGGTGACTAGGCATTCCCTATTGTAGACAATTGCTCAGGCATATTTGTATTTGTTAAATATCCACAGAGCCCACCTGTGGTTTATAATGCAATTCTGCTTGGCAGACCTTAGTTACAGTTTCTGGAATAGAAATCTAACGTGGTCAACTATCTCAACAAGACTAGCACACTAAAACCCTTGGTTACGCTGACTTCTGACTTCGTGCTAACACAACTCCTGACAGTCCTCAAGTGTCCCGTCTACTCAGTTTCACTCACAAGGCTTGGATCAACTCGTGGAAAGGTTTTCAGGCACTTACTTTTAACAAAAGTAAAACCACATTCTGGGATCGCCCCCTCTCCACGGAAAACACCAGGAATTCTTTTCCTGACAAATCAACCGTGATTATATATATATATATATATATATATATATATGAAATAACCGCCATAACAGAATACCCACAACCCGTATATATATAAATAGCCGAGAAAAATAACAGCATATGTGGCCTGACGATTGCATATAGCATGAAACAGACTGTCGCCTCTAAGTGTTGACTTTTATGTTCACTTTTATATTTACACATGCTCTATCTCTGATATTGAGCACTTTATTCCATAAATATAGCACACCTTAAGACTATATTTCTTTATATATATATATATATATATATATATATATATATATATATATGTATATATGTGTGTGTGTGTGTATGTGTGTGTGTGTGTTCATTTAGGCTGCACATTATCTTTTAGGGAGACTGACTGACTAAATTACAAACATTATGTCTGCTTATTTTTATCATAATCCTTTTATGTTCACGAATATTTTTTCCGTATATTACAATTAAGTAAGCCAAGAAATGCACTGTAAACCCTGATGATGATCTCAGAAAGAGATGGAAAGTACTTGGGAAATAAAAATGATTCTCACTGTTACAGTGCATTTCTTGGTTTATTTAATTGTAATATACAGAAAAATATTCGTGAATATTAAAAAATTATGATAAAAATAAGCAGACATAATGTTTGTAATCAGACACACACACGAACGCATATATATGATAGGATAGAATAAAGAATAAGTAGGAAATAGATCTTAATCTAACATATTTCACTTTATCAAACCTTCGTCAGATAATCAATATAGAAATTATTAAAAAAAAGGATAAAAAGCAGAGACACAGATTAATGGTATCTTGTGTTTAGCTATTATTGGTTAGATACGTGTCACGTGTAATGAAGCAATAGATTATATATATATATATATATATATATATATATATATATATATGTATGTATGCATATATATATATATATATATGTGCATATATATTTTGTGTATTTAGGCAGCATCTTTTCATTCATACACGTTTCATTAAATAATATAGACAAGTGTTGTTTATTTATTTTATGTAAATTTACACGTAATGTCTGATAAGTTTAATAACATTATCGTTGAACGAAGAAAGAAATTCACAATATTAATCTATATTTTTTTTTTTAATACAATCTAAGCTTTCGGCTTATATAAGCCATTATCAAAGATGTCAGTTACAAGATATTAAGCAATATACGGCCAAGACAGTGATGATAGTCTGTCATTATTTACATAGATGATTTCTAAGCACGTGCATATAAGACGCTAGAAACGTGCATATAAGACGCTAGAAACGAAAACCGCACCGCATCTCATGACGTCACACATGACCACACGAGAGTGAATTGGAGAGTATGAAGTATGGGAAACCGTTGGTATAAACCAATGGCTTCTGTTACCAATTATTGGTAATTATTGGTAACAGAAGTACTTCGTGGAGAGGCAGGTACATATCGTAATATGCTGTCTCAGTAATCCACCACTAGCAGTGGTTTACCTACTTCACGCCGCTGGCGAGTATTGTATTTTGTTGATGATATAAAGATTACCATTTTATTTCCAACCTCCGTTTTGGTTATTCCTCATTCAGTAACCCTTTCTAGGCAACAACGATGTGAAAGCATATATCCTCACAAAGATTTACTTACAAGCAGATATCCTCATATCTATATGTGCAATCATATACTCTCCCATTGATATATGTACAAGCATTTATTCTCTCATTGATATATCTACAAGCATATACACTCCCAATGATAGAGCGATTTTACAAGCGTAGCTTAGATGTAGCACAAGTCCGAAATTATGGGGCACCCAGTAAGTATCGAACTCTCTATTCAGTCGTAGTTGTTCTAGCAAGACAAGCTTGCTAAACGTTACCCAGCTTCGAGGTACCCGAAATCCTCACCAATGATATACGTACAAACATATACCCTCCCGATAAAATATGTATGTTATATACCGTACCTATGAAAACTAATGGGTACGTCTCAATCCTCAAAAATACATTAAACATTACTGAAAGTTGGGTTAATATGCTAAGTAGAGTTTAGTAAGAATGTATTGATATGGTATTGAATATTGCTTGTATGCTTGGGTCAGTGCTTGTGGCTAGATACGCTTAAAATTAAGACAGATGAAGACCGACCTTTTTCCCATCTCCTTTTTTAGGCCTTATGCTACATTTTCTGTATATTTTACAGAAATCAATGTAATATGCTAAGTAGCCCACATATAGCAGTTGTTTACCTACTTCAAGCCACTGGCGAGTATTGTACTTTGTTAATATTATAAAGATTACCATTTCATTCATATATCTACAAACGTATATCCTCCCGATGATATATCTACAAACATATATCCTCCCTATGATACATCTACATCATACATCCTCCCAATGAGATATCTACAAACTTATATCCTCCCGATGATATATCTACATCATATATCCTCCCGATGATATATATACAAACATATATCCTCCCGATGAGATATCTACAAACATATATCCTCCCGATGAGATATCTACAAACATATATCCTCCCGATGATATATATACAAACATATATCCTCCCGATGATATACCTACAAACATATATCCTCCCTATCATATATCTACATCATATATCCTCCCGATGAGATATCTACAAACTTATATCCTCCCGATGATATATCTACATCATATATTCTCCTGATGATATATCTACAAACATATATCCTCCCGATGATATATCTACAAGCAAAATCACTAGATCAATTAGCGTAATGTGTTTGATCCTCCATACATAATAGGGAAAGTATGATTGTATCGAATGCTAAAATTTAAATGAATGCCCAAACGGGATGAAAAGTCCAGATTTTGTCATTAGAAACAAAGAAAAAGATACTGACATGTAACAGAGACTAACAAAATAACATTGAGTTTGAAAAGTACGATATGTACTTAAATCTTGACAGGGAGCTGGAAAATTTTGTGAGATTCAGTTGATTTAATAGAAGTAGATATGTTTATCTAGCGTCCGTTTCACACTCCTCCCCGGTTGAGTTAAGCTTTATCCCTTGTTCTCTGTTTTGGGTTGGTTTTCCAGTTCTTTCTAAAGTCTGTCTCAGCTCTGTACTGTTTTATTTACTGACTATTTATTTCACTTTTTTTCTCTACTCCATAAATATGAGCAGATAGGTTCTCCTGTCGTCCGGTTCACACTCCTCCCAGTTATTTTGAACAGGAATAGAAGTCAGTTCCTTTTTCCCTTTTTAATATTGGGTTTCAGGTTCCTTCTAAAGTCTACCTCAGCGCTATACTGCTATCACTTGTCCTTTCCTACACTAAAATAACTCCACATAATAACCTTCTACCTTGAGTGCTCTTGGGCCCTTTGTTGGTTGAACATCAGTTAAAAAAACATAGCAAATAAAGTGATTGTACCTGTCGGAATGTGTTAAACTGTATCAGAGGTATTCCCACGTCTCTTATTAAAACTTCTAACTGGACGTTGTTTAGTACGCTTCTACAGATAAGTGATCACGTGATGTAAAGCTATCAGTATTGTTAGCTTGCTCAAAAAAGTCCTCAAGGGCCTTGCCAAAATTAGAAAGCACTACAAATCAGAATATGAACTGAAACCTGCCAAATAAGAACCTTAATGAAATCCTCCCGGTCTAACCTTCACAACTAGGACCAGCTATAACACTTACACAGGAACAAACAACATCACCCCCACTAATCCAACGGCAAGAATTAAGTTCCACACAAACAGCTTCTTCTCGCAAAGCACTTCTGTGTGAGAATATTTCCTCGATCACTACAATCTTAACTTGTTGAAGTCTAGAGTCAACCGTTATCTTCCCCTTCTATCCGTACAAACTACTGCTTAACGTAACCCTCTACCTCGAGTGACCTCTGGGCCTTGTACGGGGTGAACATTATTGTAAAAAAAAATGTCGTTAAGAATACTGAACTGATTTAATCTCTAGTTAAAACCAAATAAATATTACTGATGAACAAGCATTTTCCTACTTGAATTTTCTGATCAATCATAATTCTTAATTTTTAATAGATAGGTTCGCCTATGGTCCAGTTCACCCTCCTCTCCTGTCTTCTGAACAGGAGTAGAGGTTTATCGTTTTCTGTTTAGGATTGGATTTCCGGTTTCGTCTAAAGTCTACTTCAACTCTATATTCAGCTTGTTCTTTCCTACACTAATATAACTCCTCACAGTAACACTCTACATTGAGTGGCTCTTGTGTCTTGTGTCTTGTATTAGGTTACGAATTCCACGACTGTAAAATACTCGTGGAGTTTCCCCGATTGCATCGTTAAAGATTTAGGCTAAACAACTTTAACAAAAGATTGCAATAACATTAATAAGAATGAGTGCAGGCCAGAAGTATTCAAAAATTGATAAGGTCTTGCATTTTACCGAAGCAGACGTTAAACTCATGAGATAATCATCGCTATCCTCTCTTGTCTTTCTTTCTTTCTTTCTTTAATTTATTTATTTATTTATTTTTCTCACTGAAACCAAGCAGCGTCTCCGATATATCTTTTCTCGTAATTAAAATAGAATAGTCTTCAATTTCACTGAAGCAGACGTTAAACTCGTGAGATCATCATCGCCATCCCTAACTACTTCCTTTCTTCCTTTTTTTATTTCTTCCTTTCTTTTATTTATTTATTTTTCTCTCTGGAATCAAGCAGTGTCTCCGATATATCATTTCTCGTGATTAAAATAGAAGTCTTCAATTTCACTGAAGCAGACGTTAAACGTATGACAGCGTTATCGCCCTCGCTATGTTCTTTATTCTTAATATGCATGCTTTCTTTTTCTAACTAAAACCAAACAGCGTCTCTGATATATATTTTTCTTTTGTCTATCCCCGCATTAAACGGTATGGTCTATTATTTATCTGAGGCAATGGTAAGGTGTAACGTACATGCTAACTCACCACCTCAAATACAAGCAGAGTTATTGTATGATTATAAGGATTACGTCAATGTTGGCAAATTCTGATAGGAACAGAAATAAAAAATGACGGTGTTCATAGCAATATTAACGATGATAGTTACTGATTAAATAAAACAATAATAGCTGCCTTAATTACAATTTAATAGAAACAATAATTCGCTAACAATAATGAAAAAGCAAGCAGATTTCATTTCCTATCTCTTGTTAACGTTGCAGATATATTGCATACACCAAACCTCTCAATCGACTTCTCTAACCACTCAATCTCGAAGCTTGTTTGCAGCTATCTCCGAGGAGATTATCAATATTTCTATGCTAAGTCATTGCTTTAGACATGTCTCCTTATACGACATGTCGCCCAAAGCGGACCAAATTTTTTTTTCTATTTAATTCCTCTTCCAAAACACAATCAGTGTTACGTACGGCGCCTATAGTCGGCAATATATTGCCTTTTTAAACTAGAAAACGTGTCGAAAAACGTCGAATAAATTTCGTAGACGTTGGCACAGTGTGTTTAGCGGGCAATCCTAATGACACGTGACAACCTGTCAAGCCTCGATTTCGTTTTAGCACATACCATGGCCGATTTAGTTTAGGTAGAAAGAGCACGATTTTATTTACCCGTATTTTAGGTCGGATATTTATTTTTTTTTAATTTTTGGGGGATATTTCTGCAGGATATTTAGTTACATATTTCCTACCGTTTATAACAAAAATGTATGAAAAGATATGATATGAAAGTATGGGAACTTCAAATATTGGCAGGGGAAAGAAAAAGACTATGCAATAAGTATCATAAAATTTAATTCTTATAAATGTATTGATTTCTATTTTTCTGTATATCTATCTATATAAGGTTAAATCAATCAGCTGGCTACTACTATTCGAGGATACCCATATACTAGGGCGGCTAGCCAATCCCTATTGCAGACGATTGCTTAGGCGCATTTGTATTTATTCAACACCCAGAGAGCCCATTTGTGGTTTATACTGCAACTATGCTGTCCAGACTTTTGTTACAGCTTCTGGAAAAGAGCGTGTTATCTAGCGTGATCAACAATTTGAACACGGCCAGCACATTCAAACGCTCGGTCACGATGACTTGTGACTGCGTGCTAGCACAGATCTCGACGGCCTACAAGGTTTCCAATTTCACTCACAAGGGTGAAAATTATCAACCCGTGGTATGGTTTTCAGGCACTTTCCAAAGGTACTGCACGCTGAGATCGACCCCTCCAGTTCGATAACATATATATATATATATATATATATATATATATATATATATATATATATATATATATATATATATATAAGGACCTTTGGAAATAAAGTCTGATGATCCAGAGCCCTTTAAAAGGACTGTGGTGAAATAATTTATTACATGGAACCTGAAAGTGGTCTGTTTTATTCAAATTTATTTGCTCTGAAGTTACATTGAACACTCTGGATATCATCCTCCATAGGTCTACCCATACGGTTTACCTAGTTTTGCATAAACTATATATATATATATATATATATATATATATATATATATATATATATATATGTTCATACATGTTTCATTAAATAATATAGACAAGTGTTGTCTATTTATTTTATGTAAATTCTTTTGATAACGTCTGATAAGCTTAATAACATTATCATTAAACGACGAAAGAAAATCACAATATTGATACATATTTTTTAATACTATCTAAGCTTTCGGTTTACAGAAGCCATTATCAAAGATGACAATTACATTACAAAATATTAAGCAATACACGGACAAAACAGTGATGATAGTCTGTTTCTATTTCCAAGCAACGATAAACACGTGCATATAAGACGCTGGAAGCGAAGCATGTATGAATGAAAAAATGCTGCCTAAATACTCACAATATATATATATATATATATATATATATATATATATATATATATATATATTGGGTGTATTTTGAGAGCAATTCATTTATATGATATATGAAATATTTTTCATTTATTTCTTTATGTTTTGCATCCTTTTACTGATCTCAGGTATATATTTAATTATAAATTATGCAATGTCTGACTACTTTCGATTATTGTTGGCTATTATCAAAGACTTTTTGGGCGCGTATGTGTGTGTGTGTGTGTTTTGTTGTTCTTGTTGTTTTGGTTTCTTCATTTTAGATATCGTCTCCCCCGGTGTTCACGTGTCGTCCTTTTTTTTTTTTTTTTTAATCTACTCAGTATGTTTGTTTACAAATTTGATATTTTATTGATGATGGCTTGTTTGTCTATATTTCTGAGATGAGGTATTATGTACATTATTTACATTATTCGGACTACTGTCCCCATTTTTGTCGCCATATTTATTACAACGTTTCGGCCGTTATACGCTCCGGCCTTCTTCAGGTGGTTGGAATGTCGAACTGAACCCATTATTTCGCTCACTGGGCTAGATCCACGTGCCATGTTTAATGGATGTCAGTAATCAGTTATCTCCTGTTAATTTCCCTCTGAAGGTTCTCCCCTGCTTTAACCGGGTATTGAACTCACAATCTTTAGATCCTCTCACTGGATCTAACCAACGCCTTTATGCACTGTGCCATATGTTCTTGAGCTGTTTTGATATGTTTTCGGTATACAGTCTAGCGGATTTCATTTTAGTTTTTTTTCTTTCTATTTGTTCATGTTTTCATCATTTTTGTTATTAAATGTCCCACATTGTGATAATAGAAGATCTTAACCGTTTTCATTTCCTTTCGTATTCCTATAGTAAGAAGTAAGTTTGATTTGGACAGCTTCTCTTTAATAACTGCCTCTTTGTGGAACAGACTCCTGGTGGGATGTTTTCCTAATCACTACACTCTTGTCCTCTTCAATCTTGTTTTCCTCTGACACAATAAAAAACCCCAACAATGAAAGACTATTATCACAGAGACATTTTAGGACTTCATCAGACTAAGTTTGCCACATCTAAGCTACGCTTGGAAAATCACTATAATCTAGCCGATTTCATTTATTTTCTATTATTATTTTCCATCATTTTTGTTATTAAACATCCTACACAGTAATAATCGAAGATCTGCTAATAATTGTGTGACGTTGTAAGAAAATGGACGCAAATTTACTCTGAATGATCTCTCTATCTAAACCCAATTTTGTCTTAGTGAATTGGTTTCTCTTTTAATCAGAGTAGCAAAAAACTCAACACCTTATTTACTAATAGCAAGTGGAAATATATTAGAAGACATGATCTAATAGGGAATCTGTCGGATATAAGATTAGCTAACATCCATCTTGAAGCCCTCAGCTCTGGTTTCAAATTCCGGTAGTCGTAAAGTAGCCGACACAATACTGAAAAATTATAATCAAATTGACACAGAATTCACCAAAGTCTTCATTCAAGCAATACTCACTGACACAATAGAAAGCTAAAATGGAAGACTATTATCATAGAAACATTTAAATTCACTAAGGAACCTAGCCAAAAATAAATCATCATCACTCTCTTTGATAAGGGAGGTGGAATTGTCTTCATAAGAACTCATGCTATGAAAATAATCAACTTACTACTCAGCGATACACGCAAGAATAGATCACAAGTAATCGAATCGCAGACATTGCTTCAATATTCCAAATGCGAAAAGAAAGTTCTATTCAAACATTTCCAAAGAATTGTTTTCTTCAGAAAGAAACTCCAATGCGGATGCTTCCTTAAAAACTACAATCTTAATATAAGATCTGCCAAGGTGAAATCTTGTGAGAACCTAGACATAATTTTACTGTGGACGATCTTTTTCTTTTTTCTTTTTTTTTTTTGCATGTAGATGATGCTATTATATTATATATATATCTTGACTGTGTTTTGAAAAATGGAAACATTATATAAATACATACATACAACAAACTATTTCTTATTTAACAGTTAAAATATTTAATCCTTGAAAATGGCTAAATGTATAGCCGAAAGCGTTCGGAAAAAATAACATTCGCATAGTTTTTATATAATTTATCATCCGAAAAGAAAAAAATATTAGATCACATGAGAAATTGTATAAAATAACTAAATCAAAGCATTTTGTCTGTTGTATTCAATGAAATGTGCACACACACAAAGACATATATATATATATATATATATATATATATATATATATATATATATATATATATATATATATATATATATATGGTGGACTCTTGCGTCGTATTCGACGTATAAGGGCCAAGCAACTCTTTCTATTTCTTTCTTTACTTTTCTTTCCATCTTTTTTCGCTTTCTTTCTTTCCTTTTCTTTCTTTTCCTTTTCTTTCTTTCCTTTTCTTTCCTTTTCTTTTCTTTCTTTCGTTCATTTTCTTGCTTTCGCTTTCGTTTCCTTTTTTCCTTTTCTTTTTTTCTTTCGTTTTCTTTCTTTCATGCTTTTCTTTCATTTTCTTTCCTTTTCTTACATTCCTGTTCTTTAATTTTCTTAGTTTCATTTTTCTTTCATTTTCCTTCATTTTTCATTTTCTTTTTTTCTTTCTTTTCATTTCTTTCCTTTACTTTCTTTCGATTTCTTTCATTTTCTTTATTTCGTCTTCTTTCTTTCCTTTTCTTTCCTTTTTGTTTTCTTTCTTTCCTTTTCTTTCCTTTTTGTTTTCTTTATTTCCTTTTCTTTCCTTTTTGTTTTCTTTCTGTCGTTTTTTTTCTTTTGTTTTATTTCTTTCATTTTCTTTTTATCGTCTTCTTTCTTTCTTCCAATTTCTTTCTTTACATTCCATTTCTTTTTTCCTTTTCTTTCTTTGGAGTTCTTTGTTCAATTTAGTTTATTTCATTTTTTCTTTAATTTTTTTCTTTTCCATATTCTTTTTTTCATTTTTTTTCTTTTTCTTTCTTTGTTTCTTTCATTTTCTTTCGTTTGCGTTCTTTCTTCATTTTTTCTTCCATTTCCTTTCCTTTTCTTTATTTTGTGTTATTTGTTTTATTTTTTCATTTTTCTTTCGTTTTCTTTCTTTCTTTCATAGTTTCTTTTTCATTTAATTTTTCTCCTCGTAGACTTCCTTCTTTTTTTCTTTTTCCATGTTCTTTTTTTATCGTTTGTTCACGTCTTTCATTATTATTTTTTTTCTTCCTAACATTTTATGATTCTTTCTTTCATTTTGTCATTTTTAATTTTCTTCTTCTTATTTTCTTCTTCCTAATTTTCGTTCTTTCTTTTTTCTATTGAGGTGTCCAAGCTCCCTATCTATCTATCTATCTATCTATCTATCTATCTATCTCCTTCCGAATTTTCTTTCTTTCTTTCCTTCTTTCTTTCTTTCTATTGAGGTTTCCAAACTCCCTATCTATCTATCTATCTATCTATCTATCTATCTATCTATCTATCTCAGTTCTTATCTATCTATCTATAGATCTTCCTTTTCTTTTTCTTAACTTTCATGTTCATTCTTTCTGTCTTTCTTTTTCATTTCATTGCATTCTTTCTTTCTTTCTTTCTTTTTTTCTTCTTCTCTTTTTGTTATCGCCTTTCTTTCTTTTGCTTTCTTCTTGACATCGTATTTTTCATTATCATTGCTTCTCATATTCTTATCACCGCATAAACTTTTCTTTCTTTCTTTCTTTCTTTCTTTCTTTTTCTCATTTACTTTCTAATTTATCGCTATATATGTGGGAGTCAGAAAAAAAAAAGACAATACTGGTGAAAAAGGAGCAGACAGTAGATGTCAACCTGGCCCGGATACAAATGCAAAAGAAAATTTAATTGTTGGGTGGTGTTTTAAAACGAAGTGAAAGTTTCATTTGAATTTGAAGAAATTATGAAGTGACGCTAAGGCGCGAAAAGGTTTTTGTTTTGTTTTATTCTGTATTTTTTTGCCAGTTGTGTTTCTTACATATTTATTTTGTTGAATGTAATTTTAATTTCTGAATAGTTTCGTTGGCTTTGTTTCATAATCTTTCTTTGTGTTTTTTTTTTCTTTCGCCTTAATTAATTTCTTCATTAAATTTTTCATTGTTCATCTTCATTCTTCAATTTTGAAATGTTTCCTTTGGATTAACATCCATTTTTTCAGTTTTTCCTGTTCCAAAATTCTTTCTTTGAATTTCTTTCTTTTTTTTTTTCCCTGACTTCCTTCACGTTCCAAATGCAATTTTATTCTCTCTTTTTTTTTACAAATCTCTTCTCTCTGACAGCCTTATTTCACTTTTCACATTTTATTCTTAAAAGATTTTAATCTTACTTGACCCTCATTCACCCCAGCTTATATAAATTCATTTTCTTTCTTTAATTACGCTAATTACCTTTTTACAGATTAATTCTGAAAATGTTTTCCATATATATATATATATATATATATATATATATATATATATATATATATATATATATATATATATACACACACACAGATA
>OZ010603.1:75789486-75801986 GCA_963932145.1 Acanthosepion lycidas | reverse complement strand
AGAAAAGGCGGAAGAAGAAGAAGACGAACAGGCGGAAGAAGAAGAATAACCGGAAGAAGAAGAACAAGAAGAACAAGAAGAAGAACAAGAATGAGAAGAAGAAGCCGAAGAATAAGAGACGGAATGAGAAGAAGAGGCGGAAGAAGAGTCGGAAGAAGAAGAAGAAGAAGAAGAAGAAGAAGAAACGGAAGAAGAAACGGAAGAAGAAGCGGAAGAAGAAGAAGCGGAAGAAGAAGAGATGGAAGAAGAAGAGGCGGAAGAAGAAGAAGAAGAAGACGCGGAAGAGGAAGAAGAAGTGGAAGAAGAAGAAGAAGAGGCAGAAGAAGAAGAAGAAGCGGAAGAAGAAAAGGCGGAAGAAGAAGAAGAAGAAAAGGCGGAAGTAGAAGAAGAAGAAGAAGAAGCGGAAAAGAAGAAGAAGAAGAAGAGGTGGAAGAAGAGTCGGAATAATAATAATAATAATAAGAAGAAGAAGAAGAAGCGGAAGAAGAAGAGGCGGAAGAAGAAGTAGAAGAAGAAGAAGATGCGGAAGAAGAAGAAGAAGATGAAGAAGAAGAAGAGGAAGAAGAAACGGAAGAAGAAGAAGAAGCGAAAGAAGGAGAGGCGGAAGTAGAATAATAATAATAAGAAGAAGAAGAAGCGGACGAAGAAGAGGCGGAAGAAGAAGTAGAAGAGGAAGAAGATGCGGAAGAAGAAGAAGAAGATGAAGAAGAAGAGGAAGAAGAAACGGAAGAAGAAGAAGAAGTAGAAGAAAAGAGGGGGAATAACAAGAAGAAGAACAACAACAAGCGGAAGAAGAAGAGGCGGAAGAAGAAGAAGAAGAAGAAGAAGAAGAAGAAGAACTGGAAGAGGAAGAAGAAGTGGAAGAAGAAGAAGAAGAGGCGGAAGAAGAAGAAGAAATGTCGGAAGAGGCAGAAGAAGAAGAAGGAGAAGAAGTTGAAGAAGAAGAGGCGGAAGAAAAGTAGAAGAAGAAGAAGAAGAAGAGGTGGAAGAAGCAAAAGAAGAAGACGAAGAAGAAGAAGTAGAAGAAGAAGAAACGGAATAAGAAGAGGCGGAAGAAGAAGAAGAAGAAGAAGAAGAAGAAGAAGAAGAAAAAGAAGAAGAAGAAGAAGAAGAAGCGGAAGAAGAAGAAGAAGAGGCGGAAGAAGAAGAAGAAGAAGAAGAAGATGAAGAGGCCGAAGAAGAAGTAGCAGCAGGAGAAGAAGAGGCGGAAGAAGAAGAAGAAGAAGAAGAAGAGGAAGAAGAAACGGAAGAAGAAGAAGAAGAAGTAGAAGAAAAGAGGGGGAATAACAAGAAGAAGAACAACAACAAGCGGAAGAAGAAGAGGCGGAAGAAGAAGAAGAAGAAGAAGAAGAAGAAGAAGAAGAAGACGCGGAAGAGGAAGAAGAAGCGGAAGAAGAAGAAGAGGCGGAAGAAGAAGAAGAAATGTCGGAAGAGGCAGAAGAAGAAGAAGGAGAAGAAGTTGAAGAAGAAGAGGCGGAAGAAAAGTAGAAGAAGAAGAAGAAGAAGAAGAAGAGGTGGAAGAAGAAGAAACGGAATAAGAAGAGGCGGAAGAAGAAGAAGAAGCGGAAGAAGAAGCAGAAGAAGAAGAAGAAGAAGAAGAAGAAGAAGAAGAAGCGGAAGAAGAAGAAGAAGAGGCGGGAGAAGAAGAAGAAGAAGAAGAAGAAGAAGAAGAAGAAGAAGAGGCCGAAGAAGAAGTAGCAGCAGGAGAAGAAGAGGCGGAAGAAGAAGAAGAAGAAGAAGAAGAAGAAGAAGAAGCGGAAGAAGAAGAAGAAGAAGAGATGCTAAATAAAATGTGAAGTGAAGAGTCTTCGTATGAAATGATTGGGTAAAGTGTTTTTTTAAGGTGACGGTGACATAAATAGGCCAGAAAAATGGTTGCTGAATGAAAAGAAATGGCAAATAAACAATAGTAAAATGGAATCGAGTTTGAAGACAATGGCCATTTGAAAGAAATGAGCGGTGCATGGAGGCTAGGGTGTGTCGGGGGCGGGGATGGTTGCTATTATCACCTAGCAAGAGAGCCAAATGTCGAAGTGTAAGACGAGAAAGCGGGGTGAGTGTCGCGCTGGTCCCGCGGGGGTGACAAGCTCTTCTATAGGGGTCGGTCGGGTGCGAGATGGAATTTGGAGGGTGGTGACAAGGAGTCGGTGCAGTCAAAATATTGAAAGAGAGGAAGAGAGAGAGAGAGAGAGACAGACAGACAGACAGACAGAGAGAGAGGGAGAGAAGGTGAGAGAGAGAGAGAGAAAAGGTGAGAGAGAGAGAGAGAATGACAGACAGACAAAGATGGTGGGTAGAAGGAGGTTTGTCAAAGCACTTACCTTTATGTTGTTTAAGCGTTATCGTTTGACCTTTTCTTACTATCAGATTATTTAAACTTTGACCTCTCCCTTCTATTTCCCTCATCTTTTTTCTTTTTTTTTTTTTTCTTTTTTTATCATTTTTCTTTGTTTTGTTTTTTATTTGCCTGGAGTTATTCATCCTATTGTGTTTAAATCTTTATTTTACACGTTGTCTTACATATGCAGATAGGGAGACACACACCCGCACACACATCCACATGAACACACACTCATACACACACGCACACACACATAGTGTCAGCTTTTCAAATCTCTTCGCTTTTTTAGACGATTTTTGCGATAAATTTACATTGAGATAGCGAGAAAGAAAAGAGGATTTTTCATATTTTAAATATTGAAATATAAAAGGTATCACTAGTAGATACTAAGAATTAAACCGACTATCATTTTTTTCCTTTCTTTCTTTCTTTCTTTCATTCTTTCTTCCTTTTTCATTTTTCTTTCATTTTCCTTTCTTTCTTTCTTTTTTCATCCATTTCATTTTTCTTCAATTTTTCTTTTTCTTTCTTTCTTTCTTTCTTTCTTCATTTTTCTTCCATTTCATTTTTCTTTTTTCTTTCTTTCTTTCTTTCTTTCTTTCTTTCTTTCTTTCTTTCTTTTTTACTTTCTTTCTTTCTTTCTTTTTTTACTTTCTTTCTTTCTTTCTTTCTTTTTCATTTTTCTTCCATTTTTCTTTCTTTCTTTCTTAATCTTTCTTTCATTTTTCTTTCTTTCTTCTTTCATACTTTGTGTCTTCCTTCCTCTTTCCTTTTCTTTCTTTCATTCTTTCTTCCTTTCTTCATTTTTTCCATTCTTTCTTCTTTTCTTTCTTTCATTCTTGCTTCTTTTTTCTTTCTCTCTTTCTTTCTTTCTTTCTTTCTTTCTTCTTTCTTTCTTTCATTCTTTCTTCCTTTCTTCATTTTTTCTTTCTTCCTTCTTTCTTTTCTTTCTTTCATTCTTTCTTCCTTTTTCATTTTTCTTACATTTTTCTTTCTTTCTTTTTTCATTTTTCTTCCATTTTCCTTTCTTTCTTCATTTTTCTTCAATTTTTCTTTCTTTCTTTCTTTCTTCCTTCCTTTCTTCCATTTTTCTTCCTTTCTTTCTTCATTTTCTTTCATTCGTTGTGTCTTTCTTCCTCTTTCCTTTTCTTTCATTCTTTCCTTCATTCTTTCTTCCTTTCTTTCCTTTTTCTTTCTTTCTTCCCTTTTCCTTTCTTTCTTTCATTTTTTCTTCCTTTCTTCATTTTTCTTTTTTCTTTCTTTCTTTCTTCTTTCTTTCTTTCTTTCTTTCTTTCTTTCTTCCGCCCTATCTTTCTTTTTCCTTTTTTTCCCTTTCTTTCTTTCATTATTTTTTCCTTTCTTCATTTTTTCTTCCATTCTTTCTTTCTTTCTTTCTTTCTTTCTTTCTTTCTTTCTTTCTTTCTTTCTTCTTTTATTCTTCCATTCTTTCTGTCTTCCTTCCTTTCATTCATTCTTTCATTTTTTTCATTCATCCTCTTTCTCTGTGTATCTTTCACGATACAGTACTGGGTACGACGATAAACTACATCTGGCAGCAAGGCCTCTGATTGGAGTTTGAAAGTTGTGAGGTCGTTAGATTTGGAGATTGGAGTTTGTGAGGAACGTGGAATCATCTCTTAATTGCTGTTGTTTCAAATTCCACCATGACCCGCGGGTAGTAGCACCTGCTAGGGTCCCAGCTATGGGAAATAGTAAACTATCAAACAAAAATTAAAACAATAGAAAAATAGAAAAACTCATTTTTAAAAACAAACAAAAAACAGTAATACATTTTATATAAAAATATTACGAATGATACATTTTATCTACAAACTATATATCTAAAAAAAAGATGTTTACCCTGAAAGTGTAAAATTATGCACAAAATACCAGTAGTTAAAAACATAAAATAGTTTTTAAAATATCTTTAGCTGAAACTATATAATTAAGTACAAAATATTTAGATATTAAATAACCCATAGAGGTTTTGATATGCCGCTAATCAAAATCAAACAACAATCTTTCACGATATATATTCTTCTTACCGTAATTATTTGTATAATGCACACACGTATATAATACGTCCCTTAATTTTGGACTACGGAAGCCCAACAAGAAAAAAAATTCTTATTTATTATACGCACTGTTTACAATGTAAATATAGCCTAAATTTAACATTTGTTAAACTTTTGTTACTTTTATATTTTACATGAAACGGGAGATCCACACAATACTTATGTCAAATGAACGGACATTGTTTACAGATAATTGCAACAAGTTTGCTTCTCAAACTAAGATTTCGCGAGATGTAACTAAATCATAAGCAAATGGAATACACATTCCATTGGCCAGAGTTTGTTTTTCTGTTGCAGTGTAAATAAGAAGTGGATATTACGGCAATAACAATATGCAGCATATAAAACAACAGACAAGCATTTTTACTATTTATCGATCATCAACTAAGTCTTTGAACATCATTTTTGAGGAACAAGGACAAGATAGCACTGTGGACGCGTGTATAACGTATGGCACTTAACTGAGTCAGTTTAGGGCCATACCTCATAAATGCTTGGGTGATCATGTATCTTTCGATATATGACTGACGAGGCAGATTTTTTTTACCGTAGTAGGTTGCCATTTCTTTTTGCAGTAGACTATTTGTCGTCCAAGGCTATAGAACCCGGTCTGTTTTGCTATTTACCCACAGCTGGGGGGTAGAAGAAGAGGATTCATATATTTCCCAATGGTATTAGGACGTAAGTGAATGTAATGGATTCAACTGGAATTCAAACTTTGCTCTCCAATTCAGTTATGTGTCATGCACGATACGCACTTAGGCGATCATGTATCTTTTGATACATGACTGAGGAGGCAGATTTTTTCTCGCAGTAGGTTGCCATTTCTTTCTGTGATAGACCAGTTGCCATCCAATGCTATAGGACCAGGTCTGTTTTGCTATTTACCCACAGCTGGGGGGTAGAAGAAGAGGATTCATATATTTCCCAAGGGTAATGGATTCGAGTGTAATTCGAACTTGGCTCTCCGATTCAGTTATGTGCCATGCGTGAAACACGCTTAGGCGATCATGTATCTTTCGATACATGACTGACACGGCAGACTTTTTTTTCCGCAGTAGGTTGCCATTTCTTTTTGCGGTTGACTGGTTGCCAATCAAGTCTAAAGAACCCAGTCTGTTCTCCTATTCAACCCATAGCTGGGGGAGAAGAGATGGATTTATATCTTTCCCAAGGGGATTTGTACGTAAGTGACTCTAACGAACACTACTAGAATTCGAACTCGGCTCTCCGAGCCGATATCCATTGTACGCTAAAGACATGGATTATTTTACAGTTATCTTCACCCTATACAAGACCAGAGAGTCACTCGAGGTAGATGAATACAGAGTAAGAGGCACGGTTTATGCGGGTATGTGGGGAAGATAATGGTTAACTCTCGACTCGAACAGGTTAAGATTGTATTGATCGGGGAAGCATCCTCTCGGGAGTCGGTTCCACATGGCAGCAGTTCGGCGGAAGAAGTGGCTCGAGCAGAAATTACTTCTCATCAATGTAATACTAAGGAATGTAGCTCGTCTGAGCACTTTCCATGAAAATAGCGATAGAACAGCGAGAAGCTTGCGACATTTCGTCTGTGGGAAAGGGGTTGTATGGTGTAAAATAATTTGTCACCCACAAGGCTCGGGAGCCACTCAAAGTAGAGGGTTAGAGAATAAGAGGCATAGTTTATGCTGATATGGGGAGAAGATAACGGTTGAACAGGTTAAGAATATAGTCATCGGGAAAGCGTCCTCTTGGGAGTTGGTTCCACAGAGAGGTGGTTCATGGGAAGGAGCTACTCGAATAAAACCTACATCTCACCAATACGAAGGGAATGAAGGTGGTTCACTACAATCCCCGTGGCATGGTGGGTCCCAAACGTGAAAGTAAGAACTGGTGGAAATAAGCAATGAAGTTCGTCTGGAAATAGACTTGAGCAGGGGAAGATTGTAGAGATCAGAGAAGCATCTTTGGAGTTGGTTCCACAGAACAATGGTTCGTGGGAAGAAGCCTTTCCGTGGAAATAGCGATAGAGCGGCGAGTGGATCGAATTGTTTCGTCTCTAGGGAAAGGGGTTGCAGGGTAGAAAATAATTTGTCACCCACCAGGACGAGGAGAGGCTTTTAAACTCTATCGAGACAGCAAAGTAAATACTGGTCAGCTCCTGCCCATATATGGTAACAGAACCCCATTGTAGGACTGATTTGGCTCTTGTAGAGGTATAAAAACGGTTATGCCGTCCACCTTTAGCACGGGAGCGTTTAATATCGACACGAATAATCTATATATATAATTATATTTTTTCGTTAGTCCGTCCGTCACATCCTCTAAAATAGCCATACATTGACCGACCAAAACCAAATTTTGGGGAGAAATGCAGACGGTTAATGGGGTACAAAGTACAGTTGGTTTTCCTAGGAGCTTAATATAATAAATTTTCATAATTTTTTTTTTTTTTTGAAAAATTAAGTTTTATTATTTGACATTCAAAATACTTCCACTATTTTAAGAATAATAATTAAAATAATAAATACTCATTTAATAAAAATGCAATAATTTTTTTGCATATCATTTCTTTAAGTTTTTATATACAAGATTCCAGCTCCTAGTTCTCTCTGCGTTTGCAAGAACTATAAACAAATCACAAGGTCGAACGCATCAAAAAGTTGGAATTTGGCTCCAGAAAGAAATATTTATGCATGGCCAGTTGTATGTTGCACGCTTAAGAGTAAGAAATCCTAAGAATTTATTATTCGCTGTTAAAAAGTAAAAAAAAAAAATACAAGTTTCTTAAAAAATATTGTTTACTATGAAGTCGTATAAAATTAAAAAAATATTAAATCGCGATGTAGAGTTTTTGTGAATGTATTTTTTTTTTTAAATAAATCAGCTTATTCAAATTTCATCGATTGGTTTGCGAAATTTAAGAAACGTAGAGTTTATAAATCTTGACAAAAATATTTCAACAATACTAAATACTGTGATGATAGCAAAAAAGTTCTAGTTTATTTTTTAAAAGGGCAAATTCAGTTAGTGAGTCCTGACTTACACAGTAGTCAGTTTAGATTATACAATTCCGAATATTATGACGTACATGGTGGGAAAAATGCAATATTTACTTATCGTGTATAATACGCACTCGTAGTTTTTAGGTTTAAAAAGCTGGAAAAAAGTTAGTATTATACACGAATAATGACGGCATTTTTCTTTATATTATATTTGGCTTTTTTTTTCATAATGTTTTTCTTTTGTTTCGAATAATATTGTGATAAAATAAAATAAAATAATTAAAATTAAATGAAATAAAATAATTAAAATAAATAAAACAAAGTGAAATAAAATAAATAAAATATAATAAAATAATTAAAATAGGATAAAATGAAATAATTAAAATAAAATAAAATAATTTAAATAAATAAAATAATTAAAATAAAATATAATAATTAAAACAAACTAAATAATTCAAATAAAATAAAATAAAATCATTAAAATAAAATAAAAGGAAATAAACTAATTAAAATAAAATAAAAAATAATTAAAATAGAATAATTAAAATAAATTAAAATAAAATAAATAAGATAATATAATTAAAATAAATTAAAATGAAATAAAATAATTGGAGTAAAATAAAATAATTGAAATAGAATAATTAAAATAAATTAAAATTATTAAAATAAAATAAAATAAAACTAAAAAGCAGAAGTTTTTAATAAAATTTAATAAATAGGACGAAGAAAAATATACATAGAAAATTAAAAAACAAAAAGAAGAGAAATAATCAGTAAAAAAGTTTAAGGAAATTATAATAAATGATTGAAATCAAAATGTAGACAGGAAATCGTCTGTTGCCACGAATGATATGCAGAAAGAATGACGTTCAACGTGTAATGAAGCTAAGGTTGAATATCCTTTTCTCGTCTGTTCCTGAAGAAAGAATATCACTTTCTTGGTTGTCCCCTCTGAAAAAACCATCTGTTATTTTTATTCAGCAGGCCCCCCAACTGTGAAGCAAATGTCGGCTGTTTGCTTATTTCTCCATTAATTCTTACATGACATTACAAATGAGCTACCATTTTATTTGCCAGAGGTTCTCCAGTAGCGGGAAGCCGACAGACGTGTATCAGCCATGTCAGTTGACTCGTTCCCCTTTAATTAATTTAGTAGGGGGTCGTTATCCACCCTTCTTCTGCTAAATCTGTCACAAGATTTCGCGGTGTCTGTCCGTCACGGGATTTTACGAAATGGTCACTAGCGGAAAAAGTCACCGACACTGAAATGTTTTAACTGAATCCACTTCCCGTTTGTTTGGTTTCCGGTGGTATCACCAAAAATAAATGGCGACTGTGTTGTGTTGTGATAGCCACAGAAAAATCAACGATTGTCCTTGTAATTATCATTATACTAATTGTTTGTTTGATATTTTTTCTTCGGGGCTGCTACTGGCGTTACTCTGACAAATCGGTAGCTAGTACTGTTGCTATTATTAGGGGATTTTTATCTTCTTTAACATACGTCTTTTTTCTTTTGTTGGTACTATTAGTGTTGTAGCTGCTATACTTTCACAATTTTTTAGTTCTATCTGAATAAAATCACCATAAATTAAGACTATGGACCTATATGAATATATATAATGGCTGGCCGCGAGTATACCTATCTGATAAGACAGCTATACCATCCCTACTACAGACGCTTGCTCAGGCACATTAGTGTTTGTTCAACACTAACAGAGTCCACCTTATGTTATACAACCTCTGTCCCATAATAATTGTTTCATTTAGTGTAAGAAATATGTAGGTAAATGGAGCAATTATTATGGGACAGAATTAGTATTATATAAATAATAATAGACTACCTCTGTCCCATAATAGTTGGTACAATTAGTGAATGAAATATGTAGGCAAATAAAACAAATATTATGGGACAGAAGTAGTATTATATAAATAATAATAGCCTACATCTGTCCCATAATATTTGGTACATTTAGTGTTGAAAAATGTAGGCAAATAAAACAAATATTATGGGACAGAAGTAGTATTATAGAAATAATAATAGACCACCTCTGTCCCATAATACTTGGTACATTTAGAATATAAAATGTGTAGGCAAATGGAACAATTATTATGGAACAGAAATAGTATTATATAAATAATACTATGGAACCTCTGTCCCATAATAATTGGTACATTTACTGAATAAAATGTACCAGATTTAATAATTATTATGAGACAAAATTTGTAAGCTTTAGTATCACACTGTGAATGTCATCGGATATGTTATCCGTAAAAGAAAAAGTCCAATTAAATGATTTGAAGACAAATCGTTCGAAATGAAAATTTACTGAATTTAATATTGGACTGCATTTATTCATTGTTTGGACATGTTTTTCTTTCTTTCTTTCTTTAATTCGGTTACGTTTACATCTCAAAAGTCACATCACGTGAGACTGTCTTGAAATTGATGCGATTAAACGTCTAAATATTGAGAAAATCCACAAATATCTTACGTTTTCAATGAAGAGAAATTGATGCATACATATAAACGCTTGTTTTTGATATGGCAAATATGTCAACGGCACGTGCCGTGGCACAAGGACTGCGGTTGAGGCTCGCGTGTCACTTATCAAGGGGGTTAGGGTGACACGTGTCAGAACATGGGGGCGTCATGGTACTCGCTTAACACACATGGTTGAATTTTAACATTCATAATTATATGTAATAAAAAGAATCATTATCCAACACAAACACAATTATATATATATACATATACATATATATGTGTGTGTGTGTGTGGCTGTGTGGCTATGTGTCTGCCCGTGTGGGAAATGTGTAGGCATATGTGAATATATATATATATATATGTGTGTGTGTGTGTGAAATGTGTATGTATATATATATGTATATGTGTGTGTGAAATGTGTATGTATATATGTATGTATATATATATATATATATATATATATATATATAGATAGATAGATAGATAGATATAGATATATATGCAATTTTTTATATTTGTATGATGATCGCAAATAGCGTGAAACCTAGGGTCACAAACTCACATCAATGCAACTATATATATATATATATATATATATATATATATATATATATATATATATATATATATATATATGGTGGACACCCGTCGTATTCGATGTATGAGGGTCAAGCAGCTCAGTTCCCAGGAACCGACAGCCATGCACCAGCACATATGGTTTGATTATACTGGTGAAGGCTTTGTGGAGAACCAAGCACACTTTTTGAAGGGCCGAATACAGAGAGCTGGTGCACTACGTGCCACAAGGTCCCCAAATGACCCTCCGCAGGTTTTAAATTCAGAGTTGTCTTTTTCCTAGACCCGTTGCCATATTTGTATCTATAAAAATAAGTAATAAACAGAAGATATATATATATATATATATATATATATATATATATATATATATATATATATATATATATATGTGTGTGTGTGTGTGTGTGTGTGTGTGTGTATGTATGTTCGTAACAGATTATTATTGCTCGCTAGAATAAAATGTTCTTTAATAAAAGGATGATATTTTATTCATAAAAAAAGGATATAAAAATATCAGTGATTGGAATTTTATGTACCTTTTCGCTGATAAATCTTTAGAAAAAAATAATGTTTTCGGCAAGCAAAACTAAGTGGCTTAAAAGAAGAATCATTTAAAATACAGTCTAACCCGGATATAAGAGAAACCCAGATATAAAAGACGTCTTCTCCGCTCCCGGCAACTCTCTTATATCCGGGTTACACTGTATACCAAAAATAGGCGACAGAATAAAAAACAAAAACATAAAAGAAAGAAAATAACACCATTTTCCTAGTTAGGCATTGAATTAGCGACCGGCTTCCAAAAGAAAGCAAGCTTATCCTTTAATTCTCTGAGCCTACCCAGGGTAGGATGTTGGAGATTAATTAATACTCAATGACTACCTAGGAAAATGGCGTTTTTATTGTTTTTTTTTTTAGGTACCGAAAGGTACTTCAAATTTTAATCGATGTGATACTTTTATATCTTTTTTCATAAATAAAGTGTATATATATATATATATATATATATATATATATATATATATATATATATATATATATATATATATATATATATTATAATTTTATCAAATAGACAAAACCATTTTACTCACTACAAAGATGCAACTTCGTTTCAGTGCAGTTCAGTGTAACCATTTTCGATTCTCACCCGTCGAAGTGCAGTTGAAATGCACTGAAAGGAAGTTGCATCTTTGTAGTGAGTAAATTGGTTTTGTCTATATGATAAAATTATAATAAATAAATAATTATCGCTCTACTATCGGTATCGAGCCCTCTTTTGGGTGAATGCTGTGAACGTTGGAATTTATATATTACTTTCGTTCTCATCGCATCGGGTATATATATATATATATATATATATATATATATATATACTATTTACATTATTATATATATATATATATATATATATTTATATTTATATATATATATATATATATACTATTTACATTATTATTATATATATATAAATATATATATATACTATTTACATTATATATATATATATATATATATATATATATATATATATATATATATATATATATATATATAAATGTATACTATTTATATTATTCGGACTATTGTCCTCATCTTTGTTGGCATATTTATCACAACTTTTCGGTCATTGTACACCCCGGCCTTCTTCAGGTGGTCGGAATGTCGAACTGAATCCTTTATTTCGCTCGCTGGGGTAGACTGTTCTAGTTCCACGTGCCATGTCTAATGGATGTCAGTTATCAGTTATCTCTTGTTAATTCACCAACTAGATCTAACCAATGTATCTATCCACTGTGACCTCCCCCCCACACACACATATATATATATATATATATATATATATATATATATATATATATATATATGTATATTAGCTAATATGAATAATATAAATTTAACACTTTTTTCATAATAATGAGCACTGTATTTATAACACCTGAGGAATAGACAGATATCCTGAAATAGGAATGGCCAGCTATTATTATGATTTTTATTTTCTTTGATTTCTGGCGTTTACTTATTTC
>OZ010603.1:75776986-75784486 GCA_963932145.1 Acanthosepion lycidas | reverse complement strand
CTTATCTAGAAAGAGATTTTATCTTTTTAGCATAAAAAGAATAACCTGCCCGTACATTAGTTTAAAAACAATTCCAGGTTCTTTCAAATGAATACAGACCAAATTTAGAAATAACCAAAAGAATTTACCCGGAATTATATTTGATAAAATGGCCGATACAACGTGAGCAAGGGTAGGGTTGAGGGTTGGGAGAAATAGATGTTGGATTCTTACAAAGTCTCTATAATAAATCAGTGTTTTTCATATCTTTTTTTTTCTTCTTCTTTGTACGTATATATATATATATATTTTAATATTACATCAAGAGTGTCATTATCTTGAGATATGAAAGGCTAAAGACATTTAAGGTGTTCACAAAAAGGAACACCAAGATGAAATCATAGAAAATAGAAATTTTCTTATCGATAATAAACGGGACATTCTTTGTTCTTAGATGTCTTAAACTGACAGGAAAGTCTATTAATGCTTTTATGGCATTGTGTGTGTATAGCTAAAGATGTATCTGTCTATGTACATATGCACAAATGGATAGACAGATAAACACACACACATATATATATAGATATATAGATATGGATATAAATAAATTCATACGTATGTTAATGCGTAAATGTATGCGAGTGCCGCGTGTGTGTATATCTGTGTGCAGCCCATTAATAAGGAGGTGTATGCAAAGTTCGAGTGTGGTTATTGAACAAAATAACTGAAAATGTAGAAACAAAACAAACAAAAAAAAAAAGAGGGAGAAAAAAAAATTTTTTTTCAGCTTAAGGTGAACTATTATTTAATGGCAGCAGTTAAAAGGATCTCATGATATCGTTAAGCAAATATTTCTTTGGGAGTTCGATCCTTGGAAGGTGCATCAATTAAAAAAAAAAAAAACATAATTTAAGTGCATTTAGGAATAAAAAATTTATGTTAAACGAATTATTGCTATTCGTTGAACGTGAGATCCGAGCCTAATATATATATATATATATATATATATATATATATATATATATATATATATATATATATATGCAAAATGAAAACAAATGGAGTATAATTCCACTGTCTGTAACATTTAATTTAAAAGAGGGCTCAATACAGAGTAGAGCCAAATATTATTTATTTTAGGATATTAAATCAAAAACATGCTAAAAATCGCTACACAACGGCAATTATGTTTCAACATTATAAATGTGTCTCCTCGGGCGATGGTAAACTACTGACAAATAAACGATTATTTTAATTTCAAACGCAGAATAATTCCCCACCTTTTTTTTTTGAGAGAGAGAAAAAAAACAGAATTAAAAATAGGCTTGTGGGGTTTACCGGGATTAAACAATCGAATGTGATCTAGGCTAAATTCAAACTCATCGAAAATATATTTCTTTTTACAATAATAATTTTTTAATAATATATATATATATATATATATATATATATATATATATATATATATATATATATATATATATAACGGGTGTAATAGCAAAAATGTCCAAAACGTGTAACGGCAAAATTGTCCAATTATTAGATAAAGTTTTGACCCGTTTTATATTAGTAATGTTTAAAGATATGGAAAGTAAGTGGGAAATAAGTGTTTTCCGCCGTTACCGTGTATTTCTTGTATCATTTGATTGTAATAGACGGAAAAAAATATCCGTGAATATGAAAGGATTATGTTAAAAATAGGCGGACATGTTTTAATTTATTTAATCATACATATATATATATATATATATATATATATATATATATATATATGCTTGTCTGAATCATCTTCAAGAAGCGAGAGCAAGATCTAAAAGGTCAGCCAATTTAACAGTGATCTCATCTCACAATCTTCAGACTTGCTCCATATGTGGCGTCATTTGTAAATCACTAGCGAGTCTTAAATGCCACTTAAGATTATCGCACAAAATTGCATAACTGTATCAAATAAGCTGTCAGATCCTCATACGTCGAAACCGACGGGAGAGTCCATTTTATACATATATATATATATATATATATATATATATATATGAAGAAAAATATACAGAAAAAGCAAACAAAAATCTTAATATGCAATTATGCTGTATTAATGTTAATATAAAGTAAACCTCGGACGTTTCGGTCTATTTTAGACCATCATCAGGACATATTCATAAAACATAATTAACATTAGAACATATAAAATTCAACATGAAAAAGCCGATGGACATAAGAGCACAACTAATCCAAACAGATAACTAAAATTTTATATAAGATCAGCGTTCCGTTTAAATATGATCACGTCGTCGTCACGTGGGTGATATTGTGAAAACGTATTCGAGGATGATTTCAAAATATTAAGATATTAAACAAACTCGATTGAACTATTTTCTCATATAAACAGTTCGGCAAGTAATCCCTTCCGTTGATATAGGAATACGCAGAGATCAATAAGTTCTTATATTTCTATACAAGCTTGAAGTCTTCCATATTACAAAGTAAATCAAAAATGATTTCAAAATATTAGACAGGCACGATGGAATAATTTTAAACAGTTCGTTAATAAATCCTTTCCTTACTTACAGGAATAGGCTGAGATCAATAGATCCTTATATTTTTTCGTACAAGCTTGAAGTCTTCCATTTTATAAAGTAAATTCAGGTTTGTATTTTCAGTAGACAGTATGTAAGCAAATATATGGATATAGATCCGACAGTATGAAGAAAAATATACAGAAAAAACAAACAAAAATCTTAATATGTAATTATGCTGTATTAATGTTAATATAAAGTCAACGTCGGACGTTTCGGTCTATTTTAGACCATCTTCAGGACATATTCATAAAACATAATTAACATTAGAACATATAAGATTCAACATGAAAAAGACGTCTTTTTCATGTTGAATATATATATATGAACAACGTGACCACGCTTAAACGGAAAGCTGATCATTTAAAATTTTCAGTTATCTGTTTTGAATAAGTCTTGTTTTTATGTCCATCGTCTTTGTCATGTTGAACTGATTATGTTAATTGTATTTTAATGAATATTGTCCTGAAGAAGGTTTATTAAACCGAAACGTCAGACGTTGACATTTCATTCATATTATAACAACATAATTGCATTTAAGGATTTTTGTTTGTTTTTTCCAAATATTTTTCTTCATATATATATATGTATGTATGTGTGTGTGTGTGCGTGTGTGTGTGTGTGTGTGTATGCCGTATCAAATATGGTATATTTGCATGCCGGTCAGAAAGATATAAACCTAGTCGTCTTGATATGTAAGGTGTGCTATGGGTGACTAATTATTTATAGATTCCTTATCGTTGTTTTACACGCACTCTCACTCATTCTTTCACATTCTCTCTCACTCTCTCTCACTCACACACACACACACACACACACACACACATATATATATATGTGTGTGTGTGTGTGTGTGTACAAATACAGAAAAATAGGAAAGAACTGTTGGGTTAATAATCTAAAGTTCTTTAGTAATTTTTGTTTTTGATTTTAAAAAACAGTGCTTAAGACATAAGTAGAACCTAAATTATAATTATTTTTTAAAAAAGAGTTCTCATGTTTCAAAAACAGAAGCTAAAAAAGTTTGACGTCATATATATATATATATATATATATATATATATATATATATATAACAGAGAGAGTAATTTTTAAATGTATTTTTTTAATCCAACCTTATTACTTATTGCTGTGAACGTTGTTTTTAGTGGGTACCTGTGCTTGTGCAGCCACCCCTGCTTCCGACTGGGCTAAATCAAGAAAACGTACAAAAGAAAGATATACCTGCCGACAGGAATATGGATTTTTTTTTCAGTGTGATTTCTCGATCTAGTACCGTTGACATAAATTTCAATTAAAAAAATTATAAAAAAAAAAAAACTGAGATGTCAACATAAACACACGTACCCACTAAAAATAAAGTTCATTGTGATAAGTCGGATTATATATATATATATATATATATATATATATATATATATATATATATATATATATATATATATATATACGTGTGTGTGTGTGTGTGCGCGCACGCGCATATATAGGAATATATATAATGTATATTGTTTTTAATCCAGCTTATATTTTGTTTCCGTCATCGTGGCCCGTGTGTACAATTGGCATGACGCTTGGGTTTTATCGCAATCATCCGTGTTCGAATCTCATTAGGGAATGCGCACTGCTGATGGGTTCCAAATATAAGACGAAACCGCCGTCCAGTGCTTTCTACATTATGTTGAGGATTCTTCTAGACTCGATGAATTACTATAATGATGTGTGTGTGTATATATATATATATATATATATATATATATATTTATTTAATAATAACAAATATACATTTTTTCACCTGTATCAGAAAACTGAGTTGCATAATATAATCTTTAGGTACTGAAGAAAGACTCAGTAAAAACTTCGTAGAAAATATGTGTCCTCCGACAGGAATCGAACCAGTATCGAAATTTGGACTTTGCTAATTATTTGCTTCCTCTGTAGCTAAATATTATAGCCCCTCTAGCCAAATGATGGTTCCATGTAGGATTCAGGTTCGATTCCTATCAGTGGACACCTTTTCGTCAAAATTTTCATGACATTCAGGGCGGTAAATGTAATTAATATTATTTATTATAAACAGACCAGGTATAAAAGTGGAAATTGAAGTCAACATCGAACAGCGACAGTTTATTTCATGCAAATTGTCAGGCCATATTAGTTGTGTTTTTGCTCGACTAATTTATATATACAGGTCAGTGATGCATTTTGGGTAGTGTATTGTAGTGTTCTAATGGTTATTTTGGTGGGCGATAACAGTTATGTTTTGAATTATTCTAGGTGTTATTGAGTGGAAATAATTGTGGATTTGAATTCAGATTTGAGGCTATTTTATAATGTTGTTTGTTAACTTTTTAACATTTTTGATTAATTTATTACATTTACTTGTGTTTATATGTGCGTTCGTGGTTTGTTTACTTTGTCTATATATATATGAACATTTTCTCAGAGTTAACCTCTAGAAAAAGACAATATGTATAAAAGACAATAGGAAAACTGTAATATTAGCCGACGTGTTTCGTACAATGTGGACTTTTTCAAGCAAAAAACGAAATGAATTTATTAAAATGAATTAACTAATAATAACAAAACAAAATGTCCTTAGCAACTGGAAGAATTTAAAAAATATGAACATAATAGCGTTTTCTAATTACTTCCAGTTGCTAATTTTGTTTTCCTATTATTAGTTACATTGCTTTAATAAATTCATTTTGTTTTTGCCTTGAAAAAGTCCACTTTGGACAAAACGCGTCGTCTAATATTACAGTTTTCCTATTCTCTTTTACCATATATATATATATATATATATATATATATATATATATATATAAAGTGTGTTTCATTAAAACGGATTATATATAAAGGTGTTTCATTTAGACGGATCAAAGTCAGCAGTAAATAAATCAGTATTACTTGTGAAAATTTATTTATTTCTCTATAGGATCATGTTCTTTAAGTCATGGCAATTATGTGTGAACAAAATTGCCTAAATGTCCGCCAAATCTGAAAGAAAAAGAATAAAAATCATTAGATGCTTAAACTTAATTCATATTAAAATCGGCCCAAGTTATTGGAACACCCTTTATATATATATATATATATATATATATATATATATATATATATATATATAATTCGCAGACAGTACTGTTTCGCGGTATCATAGCTCCTCAGTGCGATTAGACATCCGAATGTTTCAAACCAGTATCGAAACCCGACCTATTTGGTGTCAGTCAGAGTTTCAAATGTTCTATATTTCAAAGCGCTTTTGGCTATACTTTTAGCCATTATCAAGGATGATTTCATTTTTTCAGTTTAATTGAGTGTGTGCGTTATGTGTATGCTTTTAGTTGGTTATAAAGGTGTTTTATTTTCCGAACACGGTTAGCACATTGTGGCCATGTTCGTAGTTAATATTGTTAAGCGTTGGAATTTTCTTTTTTTATTATTAGTGCTTCCATTATTTTTAATCTTTTTTTCAGGTGGATGAGGATATTATGGTTGTGTTTTTTACTAGTATGTTTCGACTTGAATCTGGTAGGTTTGTGTATGTGTTTAAATATTCTGTAGAATATTTGGACGGTTTCTGCACACTCCGAATCCAAAAAAAGGAAGCTCTTGTGCGAACACAAGAAAAATTAAATAAAAAGCTTAACCGTAGTACCTTGTCTGTCGTTTTTAATGAAACATGCATATATATATATATATATATATATATATATATATATATATACACACACACGCACACACACACACACACACACACATATATATATATATATATATATATATATATATATATATATATAATTATTTATTTAAAAATTATAACATAAATATGTTATAAAATCACTATAAAAATACCCATTTTTTTCAACGCCTCTGGTGTCTTATCAAGTGATGATGTTGAATGTAGAATAAACCCTTTATTCTACATTCAACATTGTCACTTGATAAGACACCAGAGGTGTTGAAACAAAATGGCTATTTTTGTAGTGATTTTATAACATATTTATATTAGAATTTTTAAATAAATAATTATATTTGCTTTACTCTGTATTGAGCACTCTTTTAAGAATAGTAATTTTTGGTTATTGGAATTTATTCCGTATACAGTAATCCTATACTTGGGTATATATATATATATATATATATATATATATATATATATATATATATATATATATATATTATGTGCTAATACTCTTGGAAAAAGGTACGAATCCTGTTCCTCTCCCCCAGCTATGGGTAAATAGCAGGGCTGACCAGTTGCCTTACATGAAAGAAAGAAATGGAAACCTAATGCGGGAAAAAATTGCCTCGTCAGCCATATATCAAAAGATATATGGTCGCCTGATAATAAAAATGTATTGCTGATAATTTTTTTTTTTTTAAATATATTGTTGGTAATAATTTTTGTTTTCAAAAATCTGATGTTGGTAATAATTTTTATTTTCAAAAATCTATTGTTCGCAATTTTTTTTTTTTTTTTTCAAAAATGTATTACTGGTAATAATTTTTTTTTCAAAAATGTATTGCTACTGATAATTTTTTTTTTTTTTTTTAAATTTCCAGAAATGCATTTCAGGTGATAATTGTTGTTTTCAAAATATATTGTTGGTAATATTTTTTTTACTTCCAAAACTGTATAGCTGGTAATCTATTGCTGATATTTTAAATATAAAAACCTATTTTGACATTTTCAGTGTTGTGACTCGAGGTTCAACTTCATAGCTGGGACCCTAACAGGTGTTACTCTCTCTAGCCAAGTTGGACCTGGAAACCACAGTATTTAAGAGGTGGTTTCACGCTCATCAAAACCACTTGATCATAGGCCTAGCTACCTTTTTTTTTTTTTCATTTGGAGAAATACATACGCGTCTACGATTAAGATCGCAGATTCTACTTTCATGTAATATGGGGATTACATTACGATGATTTCATTAGAAACAAA
>OZ010603.1:75701986-75771986 GCA_963932145.1 Acanthosepion lycidas | reverse complement strand
AGTAAATTTAAAAGAAGAACCTTACTTATTATAAAACACAGATTGTGTGTGTGTGTGTGTGTGTCTGTACGTTTATATATTGGGTCGGATTTCCTACATTTTTCAACCGATTTCAACAAAACTTCACAGGACTACGTAAAATTACCTTGCGGTGGTTCTGACAGCGCCAAAAATTCCAAAAACACAATTGTTTTTGCACAAAATAAATTTGAAAACACGATTAAGAGGCACTAATGTAAGGGAGACAACTTATATCGAGTTATACTTATTATAAAACCCAGGTTGGTTGGTTGTGTGTGTGTGTGTGTGTGATTGTTCGTTTATATATGGGATCGGATTTCCTACATTTTTCAACCGATTTCAACAAAACTTCACTTTTTTTGGCAGGTAGTGTTTCTTATTGTCTTGCACAATTTTTTCTTTATTTTTACATTCAGAATGCTTTAAAAATTCCATTTACAAGACAATTGTTTATAATAAAATTCTATTCAATCGGTAGACTCATAACGATTGAAAACAATGTTTTTGTTTGAGTTTGGGTTTGACTAATTCGTAAAAAAAAAAAAAAACTAGTTAAGACATGCGTGTCCGTCAACCTTAAACAATAATCTTTGTCAATTTTATTTTTCACTCTTTATGATGGTCGATACTTGATCTATCTCTTACTGTTACATCCCCGGGCAACGCCGGGCTCTACTGCTAGTATTAAATGCAATTATTTGACAAAATGTTTAATATTTATTTATTCAAATATTCGAGTGGGTGTGTCTGGCAAAAAAAAAACAACAAAAAAACCAACAACAAATAAAATGTGTGTGTGTTTGTGTGTATTATTGATTTATTAATCATTGTTAGATCATTTCATTGAAAATAATTTTTTATTCAGTCTTTTAAAAATAAACTTCATTGTTTTGTTTTTTATTTGTAACTGGCATAAAAAATAAATAATTTTAAATTAAGTTTTATTAAAACCAAAAAATAGCGAGCCTTACTTTTTCGAAAATTAATTGAAATAAAATTAATTTAAATAAAATATAGTTAAATTCGTCAACCATATATTCACGTCCGTCTTCTAGTTTTTATGTTTAACTAAGCTTTATTTCTTTTCAAATACAAATATTACTTGAAATTTAAACATAATCGCTTTTCAAAACTAAATTCTCACTGTATCTTGCTTCTACTCTCTTTCAAAATAACTATTAATAATGTTTAAAAGTAAAACATTATTGACTTAAAAAATCTAAATTCCTCTCTAAAATAATTAGTAAATAATTATTTTTCGAAGATGTCAGGCTCGCTATAGCGTTTGCTTGAAAAAATGATTAAATTAAATATGTTTAAATATATCTTAACTTAAGTTTATTAACATTGTTATTAACAATAATTTGAAAAAAATTAATGAACATTTACATAAGTTTGATTTGTTTGAAAACAACATCAACAGAGAATTTATGTTCGTATTTAAATAGAAAAATCAAGTACATTTTTGATTTAAAAATATAGGGATGCTCAGCCCCGACACCTTAGTATGGTATTTGTACAGTGGTATTTTTCTAAATTTTCAACACTCCCCCCCAAAAAAAAAATGAGGTTTATTTTTTAAAGATTGAATAAAAAACTTATTTTCCATACGATGGCTGAAAAATATCAATAATTTGTTAATAATAATCTATTATTAAGAGATCTTCGGAGCAACGGTTGTTGTGAGGGCGAAACACGTCGGGTGCTTTTTGTTTATTTTTGTTTGTTTTTTTTTTTAATCAAGAACGGTAAAGTTAGTCATGCCTTTTTTATTTGCATATTAAAGTTCTGAACCCCTAAGAAAATTATATATATATATGCATATATATATATATATATATATATATATATATATGTGTGTGTGTGTGTGTGTGTGTGTGTGTGTGTGTGTGTGTGTGAAATGGACAAAGTCCGACAATTAATTTAAGATTTTTTTATGCTTATAGGAAAGAAGGTATAAACATAAAAATGTCATAACATATATATATATATATATATATATATATATATATATGTGTGTGTGTGTGTGTGTGTGTGTGTATATGTATATATATATACATACATATATGTATATTTTAAGACATACATACACACACACAACCATATATATATATATATATATATATATATATATATATATATATATATATATATATTAATGTATATGTATATGTATATACATACATATACATATATGTATATTTTAAGACATACACACACACACATATATATATATATATATATATATATATATATATATATATATGGGTGTGTGTGTGTATGTCTTAATATACATATATATATATATATATATATTTATATTTATATATATATATATGTATGTATATGTATATATATATATATACATATACATATATGTATATTTTAAGACATACACACACACACACATACACATATATATATATATATATGGGTGTGTGTGTGTATGTCTTAATATACATATATATATATATATATATATATATATATATATATATATGTATATATATATATATGTATATATATATATACATACATATACAGATATGTATATTTTAAGACATACACACACACACACACACACACATATATATATATATATATATATATATATATATATATATATATATATATATATATGGGTGTGTGTGTGTGTGTATGTCTTAATATATATATATATATATATATATATATTTATATATTCCGATTTCTTTGTGAATTTGTAAGTCTGTTGAACTGGATCGTGATTCCAATGTAATAAATTATAATCATGGAATATTAGTGTTTAAGCCTTTTATATTATATTATATTCTTGCTCTGTTCTGGACATTGAGCTCTATCTGGATTCTACCTTCTTGCAAATTTATATATATATATATATATATATATATATATATATATATATATATATATATATATATTGACCACTAATATTTTCGCGTTTCGTTCTTCAGGACTTCATCAGAGTAAATTTGTTATTGCGGTCGAAGTGTGGTGCGTATTTTAGAATTTTCTAGAAATTTTAGAATATTATTGATTAGAATTTCCTATTTAGATATGTGAAGAATGTGTTACATACACGAATTATAAGGCTATATAAAATATAAATCGGTGTAGAATTATGCATATTAAGGCCGTCAGATCATAAATAATTGTACCTGGTTCAATTTACAATTTAATAACGACTCTGATTTGTGTCAAGGTGACGAGTGGACGCCATGATAATAAGGAATTTGACTCAGCACACGTCAACCTTTCTCTGTATCATGCCTCCGTGCATTTATATATGATAAGACACGTGTCATTGCGTGTACACACACGTGTCTTTTCCGGGTTGGGTGGCTGTGTTTTCTGTCTTAATATCATTATTTTCACCCTTTTTTTGTCTGATCGTATTTTTACTCCGTTGATTATGTTCAGGTTAACCTCACAACACCATTTCCCGCCTTCTTTAAACAAAACCCGGTAGACACACTCTCCGAGCGGCGTCAACGCACGCTCGTCTGTAAACGCTAATCAGGTTCAGTACAGGTTTCAGTCGAAGCTTAGGGCTTTGGGCGAAAGCAGTGAATGTTTAGAAGGGAAGACTTCAGATAATTTGCGTTCTTGATTCAAACTTATTCATTGCTTTCTAAATGTGATGGGCATGAAAATAAGGGCAGTGCTTCAGATTTTCACTTAGACAAAGGGAGAAAGACAAGAGAAACAGAATTCATTTCGACAACGTGGATATTCAATTAAAATCAATAAAAATACATTGATAAATAATGAATATCTATCCCAGTTCTCTTATACCGCAGTCTTATCTATCTATCTATCTATCTATCTATCTATCTATCTATCTATCTATCTATCAGTTTGTTCCTATCTATCTATCTATCTATCTATCTATCTATCTATCTATGTTTTTCTTCTTTATTTCTGTCAGGTTCTTTTTCCTTCTTTCTTTCTTTTTTTTTATCTCTAACTTGATTTGTTTCTCGTTCTATCTCTCAGCTTGTTCCTATCTATCTATCGATCTATCTATCTATCTATCTATCTATCTATCTATCTATCTATCTGTCTGTCTGTCTCTCAGTCTGTCAGTTTGTTCCTATCTATCTATCTATCTATGTTTTTTCCTTTCTTCTTTATTTCTATCGGGTTCTTTTTCGTTCTTTCTTTTTTTCTTTCTTTCTTTCTTTCTTTGTCGGTCTCGATTTGTTTCTCTCTTTCTCTTTCTTAGTTTCTTTCTATCTACTATTCTCTCAGTTTGTTCCCACCTACCTATCTCATTCTGTTCCTATCTATCTATCTATCTATCTGTCTATCTATCTATCTATCTATCTATCTATCTATCTATCTATCTATCTATCTATCTATCTCTCTATCTCAGCTTGTTCCTCTATCTATCTATCTATCTATCTATCTATCTCCTCCCATTCGTATCTTATTCTTTTGTTTCTCTATTCGGATTATCTTTCTGCTCATTTACCTCCTCTCTCCTTCTCTCTCTCTATTTATCTCTCTATTTCTCTTATCTATCCTATCTATCTATCTATCTATCTATCTATCTATCTATCTATCTATCTATGTTTTTTCCTTTCTTCTTTATTTCTATCGGGTTCTTTTTCGTTCTTTATTTCTTTCTTTCTTTCTTTCTTTCTTTCTTTCTTTCTTTCTTTCTTTCTTTCTTTGTCGGTCTCGATTTGTTTCTCTCTTTCTCTTTCTTAGTTTCTTCCTATCTACTATTCTCTCAGTTTGTTCCCACCTACCTATCTCATTCTGTTCCTATCTATCTATCTATCTATCTATCTATCTATCTATCTATCTATCTATCTATCTATCTATCTATCTATCTCAGCTTGTTCATCTATCTATCTATCTATCTATCTATCTATCTATCTATCTATCTATCTATCTATCTATCTATCTATCTATCTATCTATCTATCTCCTCCCATTCGTATCTTATTCTTTTGTTTCTCTATTCGGATTATCTTTCTGCTCATTTACCTCCTCTCTCCTTCTCTCTCTCTATTTATCTCTCTATTTCTCTTATCTATCAATCTATCTAAGTCTCTTTCAACCTATCAACCTGTGAAAAGACCACTTATTACCGGCTAGTTTACACCTTTAACTTTTAACTCTTTAAAAAAAAAAACTTTCCGACTTCTGCACTCAGTCAGAGCTTATCTCCTGCAGCGTTGCACCCTGCTGTTACAGATGCAGTGGAGCGCCATCTGGTACCATATTTGCTTCAACAACTAATATTTACCGCATGTTTATATTTCCTTTCTACAACACCAAAATCCCATTTTCACACTGAAGTCTTCGCTCTAATTTTTGTAATCTTCAGATGACTTTTTAAAACAAAATTGTAATTGATTTAATACTGTATTACTGATTCTCTCTATCGACCAGATGGTTTGTTTAAGCATTTAGTAGTTTGATCCCAGCTAAGAAATATAGATTTAACGATTTTCAATGCAAAATAGGTAAGCTTTCGAAAGACAAATCATTCTATTCATTGCATTAAAGAATTTATAAAATATGTGATAAAAATTATATATTAATCTTTGTATCTTTATAGGTTTACCTTGCCGTCTCTTTGTAGCTATATATTTGCATCTTACTTTTTCTTTATATCGATACATTTGTATCTTACTCATTCTTTACATCTATACATTTGTATCTTACTTTTTTCTATCTACAGATTTGTATCTTACTGTTTCTTTATATCTATAAATTTGTTTCTTACTGTTTCTTTATATATATACATTTATATCTTACCCGTTCGTTACATCTATAAATTTGTATCTTGCTGTCTTGTTCTATCTATAGATTTGTATTTTATTGTTTCTTTATATATATGTACATTTGTATCTTACTGCTTCTTTATATCTATACATTTGTGTATTACTGTTTCTTTCTATCTATAGATTTGTATCTTACTGTTTCTTTATATGTATTTACATTTGTATATCACTGTTTCTTTTTATATATACATTTGTATCTTACTGTTTCTTTATATCTATACATTTGTATCTTACTCGTTCTTTATATCCATATATTTGTATCTTACTGTTTCTTTCTATCTATAGATTTGTATCTTACTGTTTCTTTATATGTATTTACATTTGTATATCACTGTTTCTTTTTATATATACATTTGTATCTTACTGTTTCTTTATATCTATACATTTGTATCTTACTCGTTCTTTATATCCATATATTTGTATCTTACTGTTTCTTTCTATCTATAGATTTGTATCTTACTGTTTCTTTATATGTATTTACATTTGTATATCACTGTTTCTTATATATATATATATATATATATATATATATATATATATGTGTGTGTGTGTGTGTGTGTATCTTATTGTTTCTTTATATCTATACATTTGTATCTTACTGTCTCTTTCTATCTATAGATTTGTATCTTAACATTTCTTTTTATCTAAACCTTTGTATCTTATTGTTTCATCGTATCTATACATTTGTATCTTACCGTTTTTTATACTTGTACTTGTGTATTTAGCTGTTTCGTTATACCTATATATATATATATATATGTGTGTGTGTGTGTACTGTTTCTTTATGTTCATACACATGTATCTTATGATTTCTGTATATATATATATATATATATATATATATATATATATGTGTGTGTGTGTGTGTGTGTGTGTGTGTGTGAATAATGCTGTTTCTTTATACCTAAACATATGTATTATGATGTTTCTTTATATATGTACACGAGTAGATTGCAGTCTCTCTATATCTACACATATATATCTGCTGGAAGCATATTTGCTGACTTATCATTTAATCTCATCTGATAGGCTAAAGCCGTCATGACAAACTGCAACCTGTCACTGGCTTTTCTGAATGGGTTGCCTAATTTCATGAGGAAAATAAAATTTATTATTATTTTGTTTCATCTGCACTTGTTCACTCACACCTTCTCGTACATATCCATATACGTAATGATTAAGTAGAGTATTTCTTGAATTTCATTAATTTTTTTGTTGAAGGTAACGTTTTCAGCATTTTAAAACTTTCGAAGATCCTGTGCGTAAAGAACACAAAATGGGGTGATATTCATAGTAATGATTCTCTGCAGAAGTATTATATTTTTTCTTTAAAAATATTTTTTCTATAGTCAAATGTATGCAATAGAAACAACTCACACACAACAGCAATAGTGTTATTACGGAGACTTCAACATTTTAATGATAGAAAACTTTCTTTCTCCCAGAGAGAAAAAATACAACCCCCTCAAAAAAATCCAAAAGAACAAAAAAAAAAAACAAAAAAAAAACAACTATTTTTTCCTTTAAAATAATTTTTGTATAGTCAAATATATGAAATGCAAGCAACTTCCACACAACAGAAATGCTATTATACGGACACTTCAACATTTTAATGTTAAAAAAATATTGTTCTCCCAGAGAGAAAAAAAAGGCCCCTTCCCACCAAAAAAATTATTTTTCAAACTTCTAAGGCAGATGCTGATGGGTATAGTCTTTACTAGTCAAAAACGGCTCAGCCAGCTTCATTGGAAAAATACCTTGAATGTTTTTAGCAATGAGGCCTACCTCATGATAAGCCATATCTAATGCGACCTACTAGTCAGAGAAGGTTGTCCATGTTTATTCTATTCAATCTCAAAGTTTATCTTTTATTTTGTTAAATTACCAAGATCAACACAAAAAAAAAAAAAAAAAAAAACTGACACGATACATTTCCAGACATTTTTTCCACCCCTGAAAGCTCTCAATCAAATTCTTACCCCCCACCCCCCTATCCAACCCTTTATCAAACCTCATCCCTCCCATCCTTTTACCAATGTTTGTTCATTCACTGAGAAGAATGATTAAGTACAATCTTTATTGAATTTTACTAACTTTCGTTCAAGGTAACGTTTTCAACATTTTAAACCATTGGCGATTTTTACTAAGGAGGATCATACGTGTAAATATTATGTTATTATATCGTTTTCTCACATATGTGAGAAAACGACATTATTTTTGCACCAACCTAATATAATTTATTTTCGAAACAGTAAACATTCATAATATTAATAATACTCTAGAGAAGACATCTTTGAAAAAATATATTTTGTATAATGAAACGAATGAAATAAAAACAAATCATTCGCAGTATCGATAATATTACGAAGACTTTCAGTTTTGAATTATAAAAAATGGAAAAAGAATTTTCCCCCATTTCTTAGGCAGATGTATACGCGTTTGGTCTTTTGTAGCGAAAATGGCCGAGTTGCGTTTAATGAAAAATTACCTTAGACCTCTTTTGGTAGTTCGGCTCGCTTTATCTCATACGGTTCACAAGTTGGGCTGTAGTGTCTGTTTTAATCGATCGCCTTCGATTTTCTATATACGATGACAAAAAGTCACTTTTTTTATCCAATGTCGGGCAATCAAATTGTAATATTTGGAATTTAACCAACATTAAAAGCACAGACTGATTACTGTAAATCGTCACATCTATATAGATTAACCTCTATCTCAAGAATGTTTACGTATGTATGTATAGTTGGCCACTCGTATTCGAGGGCGACTATTGCAGACACTTGCACATGCGCATTTTAGTTTATTTAACATCCAATATATACTCAGTTACACTGCAACTATGTTGAGCAGACTTTAGTTACAGTTTCTGCGAAAGAGCGTCTTATCTAGTATAATCAACAAGGTCAGCAAACTCGAGCTCTCGGCCACGATGGCTTGTGACTTCGTGCTAGCACAGCTATTGACGCCCCACACTATATATTTTGTCTACCCAATTTCACTTTGCTTGAGTCAAAGTTTCCAAAGGTTTCTCCAGTCGAATAACACCAGGAAGTCTCCTTCCTGACAAATTGACCATGGTGAGATTCGAACCCGGGCCTCATGGTCAGAATGCGAACGTTTTAACTACTCTGCCACGTCTCAAGGATTAAATAAATAAATAAAAAATAAATAAATAAATTAACAGACTTAGATGGAAAGTTCTAGAGCGTGCGCCTATCAAAATTTTATTAAAATAACCTGTACCCCGTATTTTTCAAATATCTCTTTTCCTAAAAGAAATAACTCTTTCCCAAGCTAACATAGATAATCATATTTTTTTAAAAAATCAACAGAAAACTGTTAAATTAAAACCTTCTGTTATCATATATAAAATAAAAAAATACATATAATATTTCCATAAATAAATAAAACAGCAAATAAGTAAATAAATATATAAAAACAAATAAGAACATTAAAAAATATAAGCTATATATATATATATATATATATATATATATATATATATAAAAGAGAACATTGAAGTCAACACTCAGAGGCGACAGGCTGTTTCATGCTAGACGCAATCTGCAGGCTGCCCGACGATTGCGTCTCGCATGAAACAGTCTGTCGCCTCTGAGTGTTGACTTCAATGTTCACTTTTATATTTATATTTACATACGCCCTATCTCTGACATTAAGCATTTTATCCAATAAATATAGCACACCTGGAAACTATATTTCTTCATATATATATATATATATATATATATATATATATATATATATATATATATATATATATATATATTGATGCATGTTTCCTTAAATAATATAGACAAGCTTTGTCTATTTATTTTAAGTAAATTCCTTTCATATTGTCTGATAAACTTAATAACATTATCATTGAAAGACGAAAGGGAATCACAATATTGATACATGTTTTTAACCCTATTTAAGCTTTCAGCTGACATAGGCCATTATCAAAGATGACAATTACATTTCAATATATTAAACAATACACGGACAAAACAATAATGATAGTCTGTTTTTGTTACATGAAAGATTTCCAAGCAACGACAAACTCGTGCATACTAGACGCGGAAGCGAAAATCACACCGCAGCTCGTGACGTCACACATGACCACGCGAGAGTGAAAACGTGAAGTATTAAGTATGGGATGCCGTTGGTATAAAATAATGGCTTCTGTTATCAATTATAGGCATTTAAGAATATTTGTGGAGATTTCATAGTTTATTTTGTTCAGGTTAGGTTTCAACTGTTTTATGTATATAGCTTCAAGAATTTTTAGTTTTTGTTTATTGTTTTCATGTTTAAGTATAGTTGTGTTTTCAACAAGGATTTTCGGGAATTGTGTATGTGGCCAGGCATGTTGTTTTAAATGCTTAAAATATAACCAGGTTAGCCTCAAACAACACAGTAAAGCCACTAAGAGACAGGGAGTTACTGGGTGTGAAAGGAAGAATAAGAAACATTATTAAGGAGCGAGAACAAAAAATAAAAGAGTAATCAGGAGGTCAGTAGATAGCGATTGACATTGGCTTTAACTTTTAGAAGATTAACGTTGATTCGAAAGCATAGAACTTGAAGGGAGTTCCACAAGGTCTGCAACTGGAATTATCCGTGTCTTCATGTGCCATATTTTTTAGATTTCTACATCAAGATCCTTGTATTTTGATAGTTTTTTTGAAGATCTTCAAAGATACATTACATTCTGCAGGGACTGCCATGTCAATAAGAAAGCACATTCTGTTTTTGTGGTCTTTGATCACGATGTCTGGGCGATTAATCTTTGATTGTTCTGTCTGTGTGTATTGTAAAGTCCCTTGAAATTGTTATAGTTTCCATCTATGTAACCGGGTCTGGGGGATATTCATATCAGTTTCTTGCAGTGACATTATTATTATTATTATTGTTGTTGTTGTTGTTGTTTTATTTTCTTTGATTTCTGGTGTGTACACATTTATTTCCGGGTCCCGCCCAGAGAACAATTTTTGTATTTCTTTAAGGCGTGGGCTTCCAGGAATCCCTTCAATTAGTCTACTGGAATCGTTTCCAACCAATCCGTGGGCTCCAACTACGACAGGAATTGTTGATGTTCCCATGTGCCACATTTTATTATTATTATTATTATTATTATTATTATTATTATTATTATTATTATTATTATTATATTTGATTATTATTATTATTATTATTATTATTATTATTATTGATAATCATTGAAAACATTTTAAGCCAAGTGTGCCTTACCAATTAGGCTAATGGAAGCCATCATAATTAGCAAGGCGCTCTCAGCTTAAAAGTGGTTTTCCGAATTGAAAAAATGAAAACAAATTAGATTTCTATCGACAGGTACATTTTCTTTAGTCAGGCTCCTCGTGATCTAGGCCGGTAGACATTCATTTCGCAGTTTAAACAAAAACAGGTATGTTTACCAAAACACGTGTATCTCACAAATATGATGTTCACAATAATGTTGGATCACAGGATCCATTAATTGCTTATATACATTAGAATAAAAGTTACCGGAAAATATATTATTATTTATTATTTATTTTGAATGTGTCATGGTGGTACTGTTGTTCTTTGGACACCTTGAATACCAGGGAAGAGGCTTCCTGCCAAGTCCCAGCAAGGACCTCAGACACACCGTACTTTTTAAAGTTTGCTTTCTCTACCCAAAAAGGTAAATTTTTTGTTTACGAGGTGTATTTTTACACCAAAATGGTCGACATATTCATTAAGCTTCAATAGGATGTCGCCAAGTGCTCTAATCACCATCGGGATGACTTTAACATTTTTTCCTCGGCATTTTCCACAATCTGAGAATCGTAACCTTCACTTCAGAGTATTAATTGATCTTTTCGGGTTGCTTTGCTGTTGTATTTTAATTAGTCTGAACGGATCAAATATTCAGTATTCATTTTCAGTTGTGTTGAGAACGATGGTATCTGTTCTTCCCTGTTCAATAATTATTATTATTAGTAGTAGTAGTAGTATCAGTAGTAGTATTAGTAATACCTATTCAATAGAAGAATATACATTAATTGAATTGACGATCATTTACGTGCCATGCATGATACACACTTAGGCGATCATGTATCTTTCGATACATGACTGACGAGGCAGATTTTTTTCCCGCGGTAGGTTGTCATTTCTTTCTGCCGTAGACCAGTTGTCATCAAAGACTATAGAACCCAGTCTGTCCTGCTATTTACCCATGGCTGGTGGGGGGTAGGAGAAGAGGAGGAGTTATACCTTTCCCAAAGGTATTAGCACGTAAGTGAATGTGACTTGGATTCGAACTCAGCTCTCCGATTCCTCAATATGAGCTGCTATCCATTACACCTCATCGAATCGACGGCAGTAAATTTTAGACAGTCAGTGATAGATATTTAAGTTTGACGGTAGTAAATTTTAGACAGTCAGCGATAGATATTTAATGCTTAAAGTTTCATTAGAGACACGTTATAATTCGAATCTTCACAGGTTATCAGCTCGCATTAATTGTTAGTTTTGCCCGTGTCTGTTTTTTTTACTCCCGAACCCCCCACCAAAAAAAAAAAAAAACTATGGCCATTTTGTTAATATATAAGACTGAGCAGATGAAAAACAAATTTTAACAAAAAGACCAGTCATCGTTTTGTTTGTAGTGACGAGAAAAGTGTAAGTAAAGCACTTATCCTTTCTAGAACTTTTTAAGAATTGACCCGATTTTGAGTGCTATTCTTAAAATATTGAACAATAACAAAAAAAAACAAAACAAAAAAAAAACAAAACAAAACAAAACAAAAACTCCCGCTCATACCAAGCACAAAAAAGGAAAAAAAAATATAATATAAAAACAAAAACAAAAAAGACTTGAAGTGTCTCTCTACAAGCGATATCCGTATGAACAGTTTTGAAGGGTTTGGCTATTAATGGCGTCAGCAGCGTATGTTACCGATAGGGGGCACTCTACCGCAAAAGCGTGTCTCCCTACTGTTTGCATTATGCGCCGATTAACTCGTATTAAAAAGTGTTTTTATTGTTTGATGAAGTTAGGATCAAGAGGCGGGGACAGAAAGGGGGATGGGTGGAGGGTAATTGAAGGTTGACGGTGGAAGCGGGTGAATGGGGATTGTGACAATGAAAAGAAAGAAAATAAGACTCAGTGTTTGAGAAGGAGAGAAAAAGAATGTCAATAGTAAAAAGAGGAATAGAAAGAAAGAAAGAAAGAAAGAAATAGAAAAGGCGAGAAAAGAATAGGTGAATTGAAAGAAAGAAAGAAAGAAAGAAAGAAAGAAAGAAATAGAAAAGGCGAGAAAAGAATAGGTGAATTGAAAGAAAGAAAGAAATAGAAAAGGCGAGAAAAGAATAAGTGAATTGAAAGAAAGAAAGAAAGAAAGAAAGAAATAGAAAAGGCGAGAAAAGAATAGGTGAATTGAAAGAAAGAAAGAAAGAAAGAAAGAAGGGAAGGAAGTGAAGCAGATAGACATGAATAGGTTAAGAAATAAAGAGAGATAGAAACAAAGCAAGAAAGGGAAGGAGATAGATAGATAGATAGATAGATAGATAGATAGATAGATAGATAGATAGATAGATAGATATAAAATGAAATAGAGAGAGGGAGAGAGAGAGAGATAGACTGCGTGTATATGGGAGAGGAGAGTGTACTGCGGTAAGAAGCTCACAACCTGACAAAATAGATAGATGTGACAAGTCAAAGAAAGAAAGAAAGAAAGAAAGAAAGAAAGAAAGAAAGAAAGAAAGAAAGAGAAGCAGACAGACATGGATAGGCTAAAAAATAAAGAGATATAGAAACAAAGCAAGAAAGGGAAGGAGATAGATAGATAGATAGATAGATAGATAGATAGATAGATAGATAGATAGATAGATAGATAGATATGAACAGAAGATAGATAGATAGATAGATAGATAGATAGATAGATAGATAGATATGAACAGAAGATAGATAGATAGATAGATAGATAGATAGATATGAACAGAAGATAGATAGATAGATAGATAGATAGATAGATAGATATGAACAGAAGATAGATAGATAGATAGATAGATAGATAGATAGATAGATAGATAGATATGAACAGAAGATAGATAGATAGATAGATAGATAGATATGAACAGAAGATAGATAGATAGATAGATAGATAGATAGATAGATAGATAGATAGATATGAACAGAAGATAGATAGATAGATAGATAGATAGATAGATAGATAGATAGATAGATAGATAGATAGATGAAAAATGAAGGAGAAATGGAAAGGAAAAAGAGAAAAAAATGATGGCAAATGGAAGGAAGATGTTAAAATAAGAATAAGTGTTGAAAATGAAGCGGAAATTATAAATAAAGCGAATAAAGACGTAAAAGGAAGAAGAAATAAAAGAAGTACAATATGGATGAAAAATGGAGGGAAAAAAAGGTAAACTAAGAATAAGTGTTGAAAATGAAGGGGAAATGTTAAATAAAGCAGATAAAGATGCAAAATGAAAGAGAAATAAAAAAAAAAATGAAAATGAAAGAAATGAAGAAGAAATGGCAAATAAATACGCAAATTAAAGAATAAACAGAGAGAAGAAATCACGATAAACATTGTGAGAGAAGATGGTAGGTGATATTTGATGAAAGACGGATTTGGCAGACAGACTGTTAGAAAAGGAAGAAACAAAGAAGACATAGCAAGCTTTGAGTGTTTTCATGAAGGGGTGTAATGGATGTGTAAGAAAGATAAGGCGAAAATAAAGAAAGGCTAGGGTGAGAAAAAAGTAAAACTCTACAAGAGTCGGTGAGATGAAAAGATGAGAGAGAAATGATTTTGCAAATGGATGCCGGGTGTGAAGTAAAAAGAGTCACTTCCGCTTCAATGGCTTTGCCGTCGGCTCCTGTTGAACAAGCCACTCAAAAATAAATAAATAAAAAAAGAAGAGAGCGTTTCGATATAGATCTGTTGGCCGCGAGGAGGTGTCGCGCCGATTGGATGCTGGTGGCCATCATGTGATCAGACGAAAGATGTCCACTTCAAATTCTGTGTAGATATAAATTTTCGGTGATAACATATTTATCTTTATTCTTAGTTTTCACTCTTCTTCATCGAGATTTAATTCTATCGTTCTCAGTTTTAATTTACATCCCTTCTCTTGTAGTTATCCGGTCGGCTCTCCATTCATCTCCGTTATCACAACATCAGTTCGATTGTTTTTTTGTTTTTTTTAGTGAGAATATCAGCTTAAACATGACGAGATGTGTAATTTTGCGCATTCTCAATCATAATGTTTTTATTTATCTCAGGATATGGCTATCTATCTATCTATCTATCTATCTATCTATCTATCTATCTATCTATCTATCTATCTATCTATCTCAATCTGTTCATATCTATCTATCTATCTATCTATCTATCTATCTATCTATCTATCTATCACAGTTTGTTCATTTCTATCTATCGCTTTCGAAGAATGTAACAATATACCAAAATAAATCTATAGTTACTAATTTCAGAAAACTTTTTCTTAAAGTTATTGACCAGAAAGTCTATGCCATTGACTATGAGTTGAAGCCGATGTATTAGTTTGTTCTTGCTTATTTATCTTAAAAAAGTTCCACGATTTGATAAAAAGTTTCCAAAATGGATTGTGAAATAGATAGATAGATAGGAACAGATTGAGATAGATAGATAGATAGATAGATATATAGATAGATAGATAGATAGATATGAACAGATTGAGATAGATAGATAGATAGATATGAACAGATTAAGATAGATAGATAGATAGATAGATAGATTGATTGAGATTAAGTGTCCAATAAAGGACACTTAAGATGATTCTGTAACTTTTATTTATTAAAAAATATGTAAAAGTTAATAATTTTAATTGAAAATGATTTCATGGTATGGATAAATTTCTGTTTTACGGGTAATTAATCTATCTATCTATCTATCTATCTATCTATCTATCTATCTATCTATCTATCTATCTATTTATCTATCTATCTCTATCTATCTATCTCTATCTATCTCAGTCTGTTCATATCTATCTATCTATCTATCTATCTATCTATCTATCTATCTATCTATCTCAATATGTTCCTTGGGAAGAGTATGAATCCTCTTCTTCTCCCCCAGCATAGACAGATATGAACAGACTGAGGTAGATATGATCATATTGAGATAGATAGATAGATAGATAGATAGATAGATAGATAGATAGATAATGAACAGAATGAGATAGATCTTGTGTTGTGTTCTTTTTGAATATTTCAAAGTTTCATTTCAGCATGTAATGTTAAAATTGGATTGCTTGGATTGAGGAATCGAAGAGCCGACTTGGAATTCCAGTCGAATTCCTTAGATTCACTTATGTACTAATACCCTTGGGAAAGGTATGAATCCACCTCTCCCCTCAGCTATGAGTAAATAGCAGAACAGACCGGTGATGGCAAATGGTGTACCACAGAAAGAAATGGCAACCTACTGCAGAAAAAAAATCTGCCTCGTCAGTCATGTATCGAATGATACATGATCGCCGAAGCGTGTATCACGCATGGCACATAACTGACTGATATTCACTTACGTGTTTATACTCTTGACAAAAGTTATGAATCCTCTTCTTCTTTTCTCAGCTATCGGTAAATACCAGGGCAGACCGGGTTCTATAGCCTTGGATGGCAACTGATCTACCGCAGAAAGTTATTCACTTACGTGCTAATACCCTTGGGGAAAGTATAAATTCTCTTCTTCTTCTACTAACAATGGGTAAATAGCAGGACATACTGGGTTCTATAGCTTTGGATTGTCTACCGTAGAAAGAAATGGCAACCAACTGCGGAAAAAAAATCTGTCTCGTCAATCATGTATCGAAAGATACATGATTGCCTAAGCGTGTATCACGCATAGCACATAACTGACTGATATCCACTTACGTGATATTACTCTAGGGAAAAGCTATGAATCCTTCTCTTCTCTCCGCACCCCAGCTATGTAATGACTAAGAAGTTTGAATTGAAAATATTTTAAATTTAAAACGTATAACACGAAACCAAAATAGACTACGGAAAACAAAAAAAAATAGGGCTTGATCTGGCGAAAGATGATTTGAAAGTCTCTTCCATATGTGCTGCAGGATCTCCAGTGGTTATTGAGGTCACTAAGGAAGAGGGTACATCTTTGCAGATGGAACGCAGAAAAAGGTATGGCGGCTGACGGCAGCTTCTATAGTTGTTTCTTTGCTTCTTTATCTATAACCTTGATTCGATGAAAGAACTGGCGAGATGAACCCGGCCCTTCCAAGTCGTCCTGTCAGATCTCGATGTTTCGTTCTGATGTTGGCTGAACCCGCAGGAGACGAGGGTCTTTTCAAGAAGAGCCTTTATCTGTTTAATGTGGCCCCGCGCATTCGTGGCCCATTTACAGGATCTTTGGAAAACGATAGTCATCGCTGCCCGTCACGTGGTTAACCAGCTGCAGTTGAAACTTTTGTAGTATGTCAAAACAGTTATCCTTTCGCCGCAACTTTCATAGCTGAAGTCCAGATAAATTCCTTCGCACCACCCGAACGAATAACAATCAATAGGGAAATCGTTTCGCTTATCTTACAGTCTTTCAGTGGATTTTGGAAATGACTGACTTGAAAATCGCAATTATAAGCGCGAAAAACAGATCACATTAAAAGGGAAAAGTTATTGGGAGATGTGAAAGTCGATCGATAATATCCGTGGCCCAATCCGTATGAATGAAGCGAATTTTGATCTGTAAAGTGTATTGATTGATTGTTCGAATTATAGCATAAATATTTAATCCTGAATTTAGTGACGACGATAGGATAGGATAATACTGAATAAAAACATATTTCGTCTAAGAAAGAAAGCGGGGTTTCATCCAGAATATATATATATATATATTGGTTGGTGTATGTACATGCATACATACAGCAGATAGATAGATAGATAGATAGATAGATAGATAGATAGATAGATAGGAACAAAAGGAAATAGATAGATAGATAGATAGATAGATAGATTCGAGCAAACGGTGATAGATAGATAGATAGATAGATAGATACGAATAGATTGAGTTAGATATATACTTATGAACTGTTTAATGTAGGTAGGTAGGTAGGTAGGTAGGTATGAACAGACTGACATAGAATATATATATATATATATATATATATATATATATATATATATAGATAGATAGATAGATAGATAGATAGATAGATATGGACTGGGATAGATGTCATCATCAAATGAGATAGATAGAAAGTATGAACAGACTGAGTTCTTCAGTTAGATATGAATTGACTAACATAGATATGAACAGACTGAATAGATCGATCGATTGATCAATAGATAGATAGATAGATAGATATAAACAGAATGAGATACATAGATAAATAGATGCATATGAACACTTATATTTACATAGATAATATGAACAGAAAGAGAGATGGGTAAATACATATGAACAAATTCCGATATATATATACATATATATATATATATATATATATATATATATATATATATAGATAGATAGATAGATAGATAGATAGATAGATAGATAGATAAATAGATAGATAAATAGATAGATAGATAGATAGATATGTACAGACTATGACAGATTGATAGATATATTGGATAGTATGAACAGAACAGTCTACCTTCTTACACACACACGGACACGCACACGCACACACACACTCATATATATTAATACTGTTCATTATAAACAGCATTTACTTAAATATTTCTATATAAAAAATAAGCGTATAACTAGAAAATATATTAAAATAATTGTCGGACTGAGTCCATTTCATAATATTTGATGTGATTTGTTTACGTTAAGATACGCTTCGAGCAGATATGAGCGTTCGAGAGAAATCATGGGAAATTTGTTGTTTAAAAACAGTAAACATGCTTATATAAGTAAAATTCCCTTAAAATATTGAAGAGAATTCATTGGTTGAGAATCTCGCAGATTGAACAAGAAAATGAAGAAACTTTTCGAAACGGAACAAAAAAGATTGGATAATAACACGAAAATGGTGTTTCCCGCCGGAACCGTGGAATACCATATTTGGACATCGACGTCCATTCTACTTTGAGTACAATTCTTTATTCCACATTATTTCAAACAAAAAGTTAGGAAGGGAACCGCTATCAATACTAAAAGAGCTATAACAGCTAATGGAAAACCTGTTTTCTTAGGTACCTCCATAAGATCACTAAAAAAAAGATCATAGCATGATAAAAAAGATGCCAAATTTGACGAAAACAAAATTTTATCGTCTAAATGTTTATATTATTATTAAGAGGAAAGATCAAAGTTTATTTTAATTATTTTTTAAAATATTTCCTTCTTTTTAGAACATTCTAAACTTTGATTAAAAAACACCTTGTATCTCTTTGTATCACTGGAACTAGTAAAATAACATATACAATTTTTAGCACGTTTTTTTTTGTATGACATTAATTTAGAAAATCTTGCAAAAATAAAAATAATTGTCGGATATTAATTAAACTTTCAGAAAATATACACAGATGATCGAAATTATTATAAATATGTTTTTTTTATTAAAGTCATGGCAGAAATATTTTTTAATATTTATTACCTCCCCCATAACTAATTTTATGAAAACTAAGGAATTTCGATCGCGTCAGGTTTAGTGATTACAATAGTTAAAACCACAAGGCTTTGAGGAATGCAAATCATGTTTTTTTTTTGTTTTTAATTGGACCCCCCACCACCTGAAAATCAGCTCTGAATTGTAACATACAACTCAATAAAACAAAGATATTATTTAATTTCAAATGTTTTTATTTGCTTTTAGTTGTTTTTATGAATATGGACAATATTTTCTGAAAGCAAAAGATTTTTTCGATGAAAAATGAATTTTTAATACAATTATTTGTTATTGTTTTAAATTACAATAGATTTTTACATTTAAGTTGTTAAAATATTATAAAATTAGTTAAAAGCCGCATCGGGTTTCCTAAGTCTCCTTATAAGATAGATCATTTTTAGCGCGTTGTAAATTGCATCATTTTGACTAATCATAAAATCCACAGTAATTAAGAAATGTAATTTTGTCTTTATAATCGGGCTGTAATTATAAAGTACGGAAGACCAACCAGATAGGTTGCGTTATTTGAATTAAACATTGTTCACCGCTGTTAAGGCCTTTACTTTTGCAGAACACGTGTGGAGAAGTTAATTTGATTTTTCAATTTCAACCGAGAAGGGTACCTACAAGTATCAGTATCATCTTATGAAATTTATATGATCTTATTTTTATATTAATCTCAGTTATGACATTTTTTCCATAAATGAAATATCAAAATTAAAAATAAAATGAATGGAAATACAAATAACACAGAAAAATATAATAAATGTACATAAAATTATAGTATTTTATGTACACTTCTGATAAAATTTCATAAGAAAGGTACCTATAAATTAATTAGATACCTTTCTTATGAAATATGAAATTTAATCTAACTCTTAACAGTTTTATTTTAATTTCTTTATAATATATTTTCCATAAAGCATCAAACGTAAAGGTGAAAGCTAAGTACAAAAAAAAAAAATAGAGCGCTGAAAGTTTTCCTTAAAAATAACGAAGTAAATAATTTGTTCACTTAAATGTAAATAATTTCACTTTTCTCCTTCCGTAGAACAAATTATCCTCACGGAATCCGTCAATATGTCATTCATCACCTGTCAAGTGAGGCGAAAGTTTATTACCTGCTTTGTTTTATTTTCAAATTACATCTTTTCGGCGCAGAAGCTAAGTTAAGCTTGGTTCAAAATATTTTAAATAAAATTATAATTTCTGATTTTCTTAAAATAAGTTTTGAAAAAATGATAATTGATATTTAAAAGAATTTCAACGGGAGATTTTGAGTTTTTTATAAAATGGAAAAAATGATCAATTTTGCTGACTCAAAAAAACAAAAAACAAACAAACATTTAGACGATAAAATTTTGTTTTCATCAAGTTTGGCGTCTTTTTCTTCATGCTATGCTCTTTTTTAGCGATCTCGTGGATGTACCTATGTTTTCTAAACAATTTTTTTTAAGAGAAGGATTTTATAAATTTCAACCGAAAATATTACTGGCTGCTCGGTCAATGAATGCCAAATGTTTCCTTGTAAGGAAATGGCTATTATTACCGTTGCCATTTTCAGTAATCTATAAAAGTAAAATGGCGTCTGTTATCTTTATGTCTCATAGGACAATAATTTCAACATCGAAAGTCTGAGTAATGTGAAAATGGTCATATGTGTAGGGTTAGGGTTATCTATGTATATATGTATTTATGTATGTGTAGGAAATGGAATTTATTCATTGTTTATTAATTCATCCAACAATTAAAAGGAATAGTACCTTTCAATCGAAAAGAAAAAATGACATAATCATGATGTTGACGTTCCACACGACTTCAAACAAAAGCTTAGGAAGGAAACCGCTATCAATACTAAAAGAGCTATCACGTATAACAAGGAAATATATTAAAATAATTGCCCGACATTTCATAATATATGGCGTCATTTGTTTACATTAAGATATGCTTCGAGCAGATATGAGCGTTCGAGAGAAATCATGGGAAATTTGTTGTTTAAAAACAGTAATTTGACCTTTCTAACCAGACACTTCATCTGCAGCTAAATGGTATAGCACGTCTGGCTATATGGTGGTCCCGTGTAGGATACAGGTTCGATTTCTCTCGGAGGACACATATTTTCTATTAAATTTCTCGGACATTCAGCCCGCTAAATGTTGTTAATACTGTTTATTATAAACAGAGCATTTACTTAAATATTTGTATCTATAAAAAAAACGTAAAAACAGAATATGTGTATGTATCTGATTAAATAAATTCCAAACATGTCTGCTTATTTTTATCACCATCCTTTCATATTCACGAATATTTTGGTGTATATTGCAATAAAATAAGGAAAAAATGCACTTTATTTTTCAAGTTCTTTCCATCTCTTTCTGAGATCATCATCAGAGGTGCAACGGGTAAGGCAAAAACAATGTGTAGCTATACATTACTGAATTTTTTTCTTTTGAGTTTAAATGCTATGACTGACAGTTATGATTTAGCATTCATTAGAATGTGTATAGTTATCCATTATCGAATTTTTTCAGAATAGATAGATGTGATATGATCAAACGGAGATAGTGTGAACAGAAAGAGATAGATAGATAGATAGATAGATAGATAGATAGATATGAACAGGAAGAGATAGATAGATAGATAGATAGATAGATAGATAGATAGATAGATATGAACAGAAAGATATATATATATATATATATATATATAGATAGATAGATAGATATGAACATAAACAGATAGATAGATAGATAGATATGAACAGAAACAGATAGATAGATAGATAGATAGATATGAACATAAACAGATAGATAGATAGATAGATATGAACAGAAACAGATAGATAGATAGATAGATAGATATGAACAGAAAGACATAGATAGATATGAACAGAAAGAGACAGATAGATAGATATATATTTTTATCACCATCCTTTCATATTCACGACATATTTTGGTGTATATTGCAATAAAATAAGGAAAAAATGCACTTTATTTTTCAAGTTCTTTCCATCTCTTTCTGAGATCATCATCAGAGGTGCAACGGGTAAGGCAAAAACAATGTGTAGCTATACATTACTGAATTTTTTTCTTTTGAGTTTAAATGCTATGACTGACAGTTATGATTTAGCATTCATTAGAATGTGTATAGTTATCCATTATCGAATTTTTTCAGAATAGATAGATGTGATATGATCAAACGGAGATAGTGTGAACAGAAAGAGATAGATAGATAGATAGATAGATAGATAGATAGATATGAACAGAAGAGATAGATAGATAGATAGATAGATAGATAGATAGATAGATAGATGTGAACAGAAAGAGATACAGATCTAAATAAATACATGTGCACACTCATAGTTAGATAGGCAATATGAATAGAAAGAGCTAGATAGATATGAACAAATTCCGACACACATACACACACAGCCATACACACACACACACACACACACACACACATATATATATATATATATATATATATATATATATATATATATATATATATATATATATATACATATATATGTAAATATATATATATATATATATGTTCAACTGGGATAGATAGTATGAACAAAAAGAGATAGATATGAACAGACTGATAGATTCATATATATATATATATATATATATATATATATATATATATATATAGATAGATAGATAGATAGATAGATAGATAGAAAAGAAATGAAGACAAGACTGAGATACATAGATAAATAGTTATATAGATAATATCAGACTCAGAGCTGAACAAATTCCGTTAGATATATAGAGATATGTTCAAACTGAGATAGATAGATAGATAGATAGATTGTTAGATAGATAGATAGATAGATAGATAGATAGATAGATAGATAGATAGAAGGAACTGAAAAACAGAGATAGTAGATATGAACAGACTAACATAGATTAATAGGTAGAACAGAACATAAATATATTAGGTTGGTGCAAAAATATTGTCGTTTTCTCACATATGTTACTTTTATATATGATTTTTGAATTAATTCATTGATATATATAGCCATGTTATATATCATTTTGAAGCGCGTTTTTCGCTCTATCGAATCGTGTTATTCGTTACCGTTCTCAATCTCTTTATTCATTTTTTTGCAGGCTTTTCGACAGCATGGACAAAATTCAAATCCGCACGATTTTCTTGTACCAGTTCAAACTAGACCGAAAAGCTGCCGAGACAGCTCGTGATATCAATGATGCGTTTGGCCCAGGAACCACTAACGAACGTGTGGCACAACGGTGGTTCAAGAAATTTCGCAATGGTGACGAGAGCCTCGAAGATGAAGACGGTCGCGGCCGGCCGACTGCGGTTGATAACGAAAATTTGAAAGCCTTAATTGAAGCCGATCCTCGCAAAACCACACGAGAAGTTGCTGTTGAACTCGAGGTCCAACACTCAACAGTCGTTCGCCATTCAAAGCAAATAGGGAAATCAAAAAAGTTGGATAATTGGGTGAACGATAATCAAAAAAAATGTCAAAAACGACATTATTTTTGCACCAACCTAATATATATATATATATATATATATATATATATATATATATATATACTTACATATGTATAGACTGAGATAGATGGTATGAACAGAATGACATAGATATGAATAGCCTGAGTTTGATAGCTACTATATATATATATATATATATATATATATATATATATATATTCAATCAGATCTAAATGAGAATTTCATGCCTAAATACACAAATTTTAATATATATATATATATATATATATATATATATTGAAATTTGTGTATTTAGACAGCAAATTCATATATATATATATATATATATATATATATATATATATTAAAATTTGTGTATTTAAGCAGCAAATTCTCATTTAGATATGTCTGACTGAATAAATTACAGATACGAATAACCTTCCGTTTATTGATATTAAAAGATGAGAGAAATGTGCTATAGCTGTTTTAATTTCTTTTATTTTCATTTCCCAAGTACTTTCGATCTTCTTCCAAGATCATCTTCAGGGGCGCAAGTTGTACAAAACTATGTCGTCGTTCATTAATATAATTATTTATCCAAAGTTGTGCGTTGTTATCCATTACCGCAATTTTCCATTATGCTTTTAAATGCAAAATGGTTGACAATGTGCTGAGCATTCGTTAAAACGTGAAAAAATTATCCATTATAGAATTTTTTCTTTCTAGGTTATAATGTCACGGTCACACTAAAGCTTAAAAAAACTGTTCCTTTACAGGCATTCCATGACATTACTACAGTATTCATACTTAATTCTGTTCAATGCCGGCTTTAATTTTTATTTTAATATAAATTGCTTCTAATATCTGTAATCTAAATTTGTTGTTTTCATGGTGTAGCATAGTTGTGTTGTCGATTAGTAATTGTTTACATGGTGAATACGGACTGGAATGTTGTAGATTTCTCCTAATGGACGAATGATCAGGCATGTGGAGTGTAACCCTTCTTGATAGTATATTTGTCGTATAACCAACATATATATATATATATATATATATATATATATATATATATATATATATATATATATATATATTTTGTCGGGGATACATTCTCCCAAAGGACATTTAAATTGGTATATAATGTTGGTTTTACGTACTACATCAGTTAGTGGGGCGAAGTAATCGTGGATAATTAAATTTGTTGGATTGTATTTTTTATAACATATGATAAATTTAAATTTTTTATTAGAAACCTTGGGAAGTCATTATTAATGAAAGTCTGCTTAATATTTTTTTTAGTTCAGTGTAGAAAATCTTTTTTGTGGAGGAATTAATTTGTGCTCGGTTAATTAGATTCTGTATAAGTGCTATTCTGTAGTAATTAGGACATTCACTCTTATAGTTTAGAGTGCAAGAGTTTTGCTGGTTGGGTTTTATACGGAAGGGTAGAAAATGCGTTGTTATTTGTGTTTATTAAAATGTCAAGGAAAGGGATTTTGTTATCTTTGTTAAATTCGTATATGAACTTGAAGACGGAGTTTTTTTGAAAGATTTTTTTAAGTTCCAATATTTCTTCTATGTTTTTAACTAAAATAAGCATATCATTTACATATCTTAGGTAGATGGAGGGTTTCTTTGTGGTACTAAATATATTATTTTCTAGGTTAGTCATGTAAAAGTTACTGAAGGTTGGGCCCAGAACTGAACCCATAGAAACTCCGTCTTGTTGTACATAAATGTTATTTCTGTGATCATATAATAGGACTTCAATGGTACAGGTTAAAAGTAATAATATAATACATATATAATATAATATTTTATATAATATGATATTTTATATAATATAATATTTTAGGCTTAATTTTTAATGAATTAGAGATGAATCATTATTATATTTTATTATTATTAGAGATGAATCATTATATATATTTTTAATAATAATTTCAATGGTTTCTCAAACTGGAATGTTAGTGAACAGATTTTCAACGTCAAGTGATGCTATGCTTTCATTATTAGATTTTTCGGAATTTTATATTTGTATAAGTTCAAGGGATGATTTAATACTGCATTTGTTCGGTATGCATGGTGCAATTAATTGGTTAAGCGTTTTAGTTTGTTGGTAGATAGGAGTGGGAATTTGCGATATAATAGGGCGAAGTAGAAAGTTAGGTTGTACGTTTTGATAGCAAACCTTGATAGCAGATTACTTTCATTCTTTAACATGGAAGGTTATTCGTAAATATGAATGGATTTTATTAAAAATTAGCAGACATAATGTCACTAATTTATTCAATCATATATATATATATATATATATATATATATATATATATATATATATATATATATTAAAGACATTTTTATGTTTAACGTTCTTTTTATAGATACAAGTATTTAAGTAAATGCTCTGTTTATAATAAACAGTATTAAATAACATTTACCGGCATAAATGTCCGAGAAATTTTCATAGAAAATATTCGTCCTTTGACAGGATTCGAACCTGCATCCTATACGGAACCGTCATTTAGCTTGACGTGTCCATTTCTTAATGTATGACGTCATTTGTTTACATTTGATACGCCATGAGCAGTTATGAATGTACGAGATTCATGGAAGATTGAAGTTTATAAGCAGTAAATTCGACCGAAAGATCCTTTGTGGTCGAGCGGTTAGATAGATAGATAGATAGATAGATAGATAGATAGATAGATAGATTCGAGCAAACGGTGATAGATAGATAGATAGATAGATAGATAGATAGATAGATAGATAGATTCGAGCAAACGGTGATAGATAGATAGATAGATAGATAGATAGATAGATAGATATGAACAGACTGAGATAGAATGCTCATATTTTACTTTTTGAACCGTCAGTCTTTATTTAATCGACTGACATAATTTTACGATATGTTTGGCGTTTGACTAGAAAGCAAATGTTTCATTTACCACGTTGGAACTAAAATCTTTTTCGCTTTTTTCTTGTTGTGGGGGGAGCTTGGAAGCTTCCAGAATTGAACCGTCAACCCTCGGAACATTCATTGCAAGCAGTGAACTACTACGGCGAACTCTGCTTTAGTTTGTTTGTTGTTGCAAAAGGTGAAGTGAAGATGCCATTAATGACAGATGGTGCTCATTACAGCAATGGCTGCATCTCTCGCCTTCACACAACGCACGCATTCACCCATCCTAACGCCGACCCATCTATCCACCATGCTCCATATCCCCTGCAAGATCCATCCACTTTCTGACTCTCTCTCTCCACCCAACCACCACCACGGCAACCCTCAATCTATCTCTTTCTTCTTCTATTGCCATCCGCCATATTTTGGCCCGTGCCTTGCAACGACCGATCAAGCTTCCGTCAAACTCAATTGTTCATCTCATCCGCCATTGTAAAGCACACACACACACATACATACGCACACATGGGAAAACGTACGCTCGACTCGACTGAATACGTGCACACCTACACATATATTAACTCAGAGGTTTCTTTTTCTTTCCTTACTTGCTTTCTTTCTCTGTCTTTTTCGTTCTTCTTTTTAATACTTATTTGACCCTTTTCGTTTTCTCTACATTTTTTTTTCGGAAGCATTTCCACTGTTTCGCTAATATGCTTCCTTTTTATTTTCTTTTAATTTCCCATTTCCTTCGATTTCTTTCATTTTTTTACCATTTTTCTTTCTTTTCTTCGGATCGTCATTCGTTACGATTACTTTTCTTGTTGTTGTTGTCCACCGCCCACCATCTCTAATTTAACCGCCAAATAATTTTTACATCTTCAGAAATAAACATATACGTTATAAATTCAAAAACACTATTACGTTGTAAACGTTATCAACTCGGTTTGTTTTCCAAGATTTAATTTAGATCTTAAGCGTTTCGAATTTCTTTGCGCTGTTTTTATTCAAATTAAGGAGTGACCAAGACTGGCAACTGCTAGTCAAAATATTTCCATAAAAATAAATCATTCCTTGGAACTACAAGTTTTTTTCTTTTAATTATGCAACTACCAACGGAGACAAGCATCCTAACTTAGTGTTTCATTTATTTCTCAAGAGTGATTAAGGATTGCAAAAAGCTTTCCGAAATATATGTTTTAACAATAAATTATCCGTTTGAATTACAAGTTTTTATTCTTTTTAATTCAACTTCACCAATGAAATCAACCCTTTTACAATTTTTACATCTATTTTATTCTGTTCATGTCTATCTATATCTATCTTGCTACGTACATATGCATATATATATATATATATATATATATATATATATATATATATATATATATATATATATATATATTCTTGAAGCTATATACATAAAACAGTTGAAACTTAACCTAAACAAAATAAACTATGAAAACTCCACAAATATCCTTAAATGTCGATAATTGGTGACAGAAGCCATTAGTTTATACCAACGGCTTCCCATACTTAATACTTCTCGAATTCACTCTTGCGTGGTCATGTGTGACGTCAGGAGCTGCGGTACGATTTTCGCTTCCAGCGTCGTATATGCACGTGTTTATCGTTGCTTGGATATCATCCATGTAAACAGAAACAGACTATCATCACATTCTTGTCCGTGTATTACTTAATATATTATACAGTAATTATCATCTTTGATAATGGCTTATGTAAGCCGAAAGCTTAGATTGGATTAAAAAATATGGATCAATATTGTGATTTTCTTTCTTCGTTTAATGATAACGTTATTAAGCTTAGATGTTATGAAAAGAATTTACATAAAATAAATAGACAACACTTGTCTATATTATTTAATGAAATATATATATATATATATATATATATATATATATATATATATATATTAAAATGAATCATTCATACAAAAAGTAAATTAGTAAAGTTAATGATATAAAATGGCGAAATCCCTTCGCTAACAAAATTTTAAAGGTGCATTAACCTACAAATCACTCGATGATCCTTGTTTTTAAAAATAATCTTTTATAAAAATTATAATTATAAATTATATTATATATGTGTGTGTGTATGTGTGTTTCTGTGTGTGTATGTGCGCGCGCGCGTATCTGTGTACATATGTATGTATATATGGGCTTTTACTGTCTGACCATAAGACCCAGGTTCGAGTCTCACCATAGTCGATTTGTCATGGAGGTGACTCCTTGATAATATTGTCCATGTTGGGGGGGGGGGTATACTATCACTCGGTTCCTTTGTAAAGTAACTGAAACTCATACGACACGTTAACCCAAGCCTTGCGCGTGAAATTGGGTAGACGGAGCCAAAGTAGAAAGTTACAATTCATCGTGATCGATGGTCTGAGCGTGCTGGCCTTGTTTTAAAAAGATTGATCACCTCAAATTAGGCGCATTATAAACCTCAAGTGGACTCTGATGGCTGAGCGGGCTTCCGGGCATTTGCGAGCATGGAGGCACAGTGGGGCAATGGATAGCGGCTACGATTGAGGAATCGGAGAGCCGAGTTCGAATCCCACTCGAATCTATTACATTCACTTACGTGCTAATACCCTTGGGAAAGGTATGAATCCTCTTCTCTCCCCAGCTATGGGTAAATAGCAGGACAGAATGGGTTCTATAACCTTGGATGGCAACTGTTCTAGAAGGATGGTCGTTTGGGGACCTTGTAGCACGTATTGCACCAGGTCTCTATACTCGGCCCTTCAAAAAGTGTGGATGGTCCTGCACGAAACCTTCACCACTATGATCAAATCTCATGTCTGCTCATACGTCAAATTCGACGGGAGAGTCGAATACATATATTTGGACTCCAAAATTTGCTTGAGGATGAAATGGAAGTAATTTCTTTAATTTAATTATAAAATTAAATTCTCAGCTTTTAGCTTCCATTTTTGAAACATGGTTAGAATTGTGTAGCAAAAAAAAACATATTTTAAATCAGATAATTTATTATATAAATGCTCTGTAAATTTACATTGAGCAATATTTTGTAAAAATAAAAATATCTATCTATCTATCTATCTATACATACATACATACATACATATATATATATATATATATATATATATATATATATATATATATATATTGTGTGTGTATGTGTGTGTGTGTGTATTTAGGCAGCATTTTTTCATTGATGCATGTTTCATTAAATAATATAGACAAGTGTTGTCTATTTATTTTATGTAAATTCTTTTCATAACGTCTGATAAGCTTAATAACATTATCATTAAACGAAGAAAGAAAATCACCATCTTCATACATGTTTTTTAATCCAATCTAAGCTTTCGGCTTACATAAGACATTATCAAAGAGGATAATTACATGGCAATATATTAAACAATACACGGACAAAACAATGATGATAGTCTGTTTTTGTTTACATAGAAAATTTCTAAGCAACGACAAACTTGTGCATACGAGACGCGGGAAGCGAAAATCTCACCACAGCTCATTACGTAACACATGGCCACGCGGGAGTGAAAACGATAAGTATTGAGTATGAGAAGCCGTTGGTATAATATATATATATATATATATATATATATATATATATATATATATTAGGGAATATACATAATATCCAATGGGAGTTTCATGCAATCTTCAGGTGTCGATTCTGTCCGTCATCTCACGCGTACTCGTGATGGTGATTCAAAATTGGGTTTACAACCTTGTCTATAATTTATATCGTTCAAATTCATAAGTTCGAAAGGTATAGAATTAAGAAACATGTGAGTTATCCCCCTTGATTTATTGCTTACTTCCCGAAACCAAATTCAAACTTAAAATATTTTTTTTAATATAATTTTTATTATTATTAAATAAAAAAATTTATTAAAAAAATATTTTAAATTGCCCAATTGGACAGATTAAAGTTACAATCCTGACAAATACTGTGCCTAAATGGACCGATTAAAGATAGAATTCAGAGAAATACTGTGCCCAGTTAAACAGTTTAAAAGCAGAATTCAGATAATTAATGGGCTCAATTGGACCTATTGAAGTTAACTCCTGCAAATACTGTGCCTAATTGGACCGATTAAAGACAGAATTTAGACAAATACTGAGCCCAATTGAACCGATTAAAGGCAAAATTCAGACAAATACTGTGCCAATTGGACCGTTTAAAGGCAGAATTCAGACAAATACTGAGCCCAATTGAACCGATTAAAGGCAAAATTCAGACACTGTGCCAATTGGACCGTTTAAAGGCAGAATCCAGACAAATACTGAGCCCAATTGGACCGATTAAAGAAAGTATTCACCAAAGAGGGTCAGGAATTGGCCAATCAGGAGAGTGTATTCTTCCATCAGAATAACGCCAAACATCATATCTATTTGCAGATTTGGCAACAATTGCTACAACTTGGATGGGAACGCCTGCTACACTCACTGTACTCATCTGATCATCATCAAATTACACTTATTTCGATCCGTTTGGAGAATATCAATTCAATGGGTGCATTTAAAAACCACTTGGACTATCTCATCAAGAAAGATTGTTTTTTCCGTCTCTCATCACTTTTTTTTCTCTCTCTCTCTCTCTGCTTGTCTTTCTTCACTATTTGCCTCTCACTCTCTGCTCGTATCTCTCTTTCTCTTTCAACATCTTCTAGCAGTTAAAAATTTCGCCTCTTTCACACATTATTGTACCTTTTCTTTTCAAATCTCTCTCTCTATCCTTTTTCTCTCTCTCTCTCCTTTCTCTCTCTATCTACCCGTTTCTTACTATGTCTATGTCTGTTTCTTTCCCCTTCTTCTCTCTCTTTCATATCTTTTTGTCTTTCTTCTTTTCTTCCCCTCCTCTCTCTATATCTTTCATGTCTTCCCTGCCATTCTTTTTCTCTCCCCACTCTTTCTCTTTCATGTTGCTTTTCTTCTCTCACCTCCTCTCTCTCGTTCATGTCTTTGTTCACTTTCTTTGTCTCTCTCCCTCCCATCTCAGAGATAGATAGATAGATAGATAGATAGATAGAAGCAGACAGAGGAAGACAAGAACACAGTTAGATATAAAACGCCTTAGATGGGTAGATAGGAACAGACTGAGCCAGATATGAAATGTGACAGACAGACAGACAGATAGATAGATAGATAGATAGATAGATAGATAGATAGATAGATAGATATGAACAGAATGAGATAGATAGATAGATAGATAGATAGATAGATAGATGGATTGATATGAACAGAATGAGATAGATAGATAGATAGATAGATAGATAGATAGATAGATAGATAGATATGAACAGAATGAGATAGATAGATAGATAGATAGATAGATAGATAGATAGATAGATAGATAGAAACAGACAGAGGAAGACAAGAACACAGTTAGATATAAAACGCCTTAGATGGGTAGATAGGAACAGACTGAGCCAGATATGAAATGTGATTGACAGATAGATAGATAGATAGATAGATAGATAGATAGATAGATAGATACGGGAAGAGGCCTGGACACATAGTTAGTAAAGAAAGCGAAAAAGATAAAGAAAGAGAAAGAAAGAGAGATTTGAAATGAAGTATATAGAATAGTGAGTAGAGAAAGACGCACAAATGATAGAGAGTTGAAGAAACAGCGAGAGAGAGAAACAGATTTGAAATGAAGAATATAGAATAATGAGTAGAGAACGACACACAGTGGAGAGAAAGAGAGAGCAGGTGAAAGAGAGAGAGATTTGAACGAAGAATATAGAATAGTGAGTAGAGGAAGACGCACAAGAGAGAGAGAGAGAAGAGAGAGATTTGAATGAAGGATTTAGAATAGTGAGTAGAGAAAGACGCACAATGGATAGAGAGAAGAAGAAACAGAGAGAGAGAGATAGATAGAGAGATTTGAATGAAGAATATAGAATAGTGAGTAGAGAACGACACACAGTGGAGAGAGAGGGGGAAAGACAGAGATATTTGAATGAAGAATATAGAATAGTAAGTAGAGAAAGACACACAAGAAAGAGAGAGAGAGATTTGAATGAAGGATTTAGAATAGTGAGTAGAGAAAAACACAGAAACTAGAGAGAGAGAGAGAGAGAGAGAGAGAGAAGGAGAAAGGAAGAGAGAGATTTTAAATGAAGAATATTGGGAAGCCCTAGACACAATTCAATTCAAAGATATTTCCAAAGATATACTAATGAGGCATCATGGTAGTTTCTTTGGTCTCTCTACTTTTTTTTTAACATTATCTTTTCTTTTCTTCGTTAAAATGATTCTTTTCCATTTTAATTTCTTGTTTTATATGTAAGTTTTTTTCTTATACTTGACGTCGCCCATTTTTTTTTACGTTTTTTTTTTAAATCTTTTATCTTTTCATTCATGTCGTTCGTCTTTCTTTCTTTGAATTTTTCCTTCTTTTTCTTGTTCCATTCATTTCTAAAAAATTTTCTTTCAGATCTTCTATCCTTAGAAATATCTCGATTCCTTCTCCTTTACTCATTCTCTTCCAGTCTTTCTCCTTAAATTTTTATTCATCGCCATCTTCCGTCTTTTTTTCGATTTCCTTATTCATTGCAATCTCACAAATACTTCCTTCATTTTTTTTTTTTTTTTTGCTTATTTGCAAATTTTCTTACCATTTATTAACTCCTCTTCGGGAATCTTCTCTTTTTGCCTATCTTTTCCCAGATCAATTCCCGTATGTCTTTCCATCGAGGGCAGATGGGGATGTTCGTCGACAATTGGTATGCGAAGGAGAGTCGTGGGCATTTCACCTCGGCTGAAGAAGTGAATAAAACATCGCAGTGGAACGAGCAGAACATGTCTCACACGATCCTTGACCCACGCTCATCGTCCGTCAGGAGTATTTGGGTTGTGGGTGTGGCGATGATTCGGGCAGGAGGGGGGGTGATGATGAAAAGGATAGAAATAGCGAATTGAAGACAGAGATGAAAGAAGAAAAGTGAAAATGGCGAAACATGAGTTAAAAGAAGAAATAGAATAAAATAGAATAAAAGAAGACGAGGAAGAAGAAGAAAAAGAAGAAGACAGTGAAGAAGAAGAAAGATGCAACGAAAAAGACGGCCATAAAAAGCGATAAGAAGACGAAGAAGAATATAACGAAAAAGAATCGGAAATGATGATGAGGAAAAGTAAACACAACTGAAAGATGGCGACGATAAAATTGAAACAAACGAAAAACAATAGAGACAAGTGGAAAAATGGTAGCATGGTATTAAGCCGATGTCGACAACTAAGAAAGGAAATACTAAGAGAAAAGAAAGGAAATACTAAGCGATAATACAAGAGAGAAATACTAAGAGAGCTATACTAATTGGAATAATTACGAAAGGACTTACAAAGAGAAAAAAAGGAAATACTAAGTGAGAAATACTAAAAGGAGGGACTACGAAAGGAAATACTAAGAGAAAAGAAAGGAAATACTAAGAGAAATAAAGGAAATACTAAGCGAAAAAAAGGAAATACTAAGAGAAAAGAATAGAAAAACTAAGAGAGAAATACTATTCGGAGGAAATACGAAAGGAATTACTAAGAGAAAAAAAAGGAAATACTAAGAGACAAAAAAATGAAATACTAAGAGAAAAGAAAGGAAATACTAAGTGAGAAATACTAATAGGACGGACTACGAAGGGAAATACTATAAGAAAAGAAAGAAATACCAAGAGAGAAATATTAATAGGAGAGAGATTACAAAAGGAAATACTAAGAGAAAAGAAAGGAAATACTAAGAGAAAAGAAAGGAAATACTAAGAGAGAAATACTAATAGGAGAGACTATGACAGGAAATACTAAGGAAATACATTTATAAATGAAAGAAAGTGAAAATGAAAGATGAGATAAAGAGCAAGCGCTGTTTGGAAAAAGATGGAAAGAAAAAAAAACGAGAGAAAAAGAAACAAGCTCAGGAGAAATAAAGAAATACGTTGGTATATATATTAAGAAAGAAAGAAAGAAAGAAAGAAAGAAAGAAAGAAAGAAAGAAAGAAAGAAAGAAAAAAGAAAAAGAAAGAAAAAAGAAAGAAAGAAGAAAGAAAAAAGAAAAAAGAAAGAAACAAAGAGAGAAAGAAAGAAAGAAAGAAAAAAGAAAAAAGAAAGAGAGAAAGAAAGAAAAAGAAAGAAAAATGAAAAAGAAAGAAAGAAAGAAAAAAGAAAGAAAGAAAATAGAAAGAAAGAAAAAAGAAAAAAGAATGAAAGAAAAAAGAAAATGAAAGAAAGAAAAAGAAAGAAAGAAAGGAAGAAAAAAGAAAAAAAGAAAGAAAAAAGAAAAATGAAAAAGAAAGAAAGAAAAAAGAAAGAAAAAAGAAAAAAGAAAGAAAGAAAGAAAAAAGAAAGAAAAAAGAAAGAAAGAAAAAGAAAGAAAAAAGAAAGAAAGAAGTGACGGGAAAGAGGCTGAAAATAAAGAATTGAAATTATCGGCCAAAGATGCGAACAACGGAAAATGAGTTGAATGAAAAAATGAAGAATGGAAAAAGATTTGTGAAAATATTGATAAATGACAGATGTCTGCTGCAAGAAAATGAAAGCAGCACCAATATTAGAGAAATCGCTAAAAAATGAGACTGAAGCCAAGAAGGATGAAGAAAACTGAAACAGGAGCGTGTGTAGCAGGGGGGAGAGAGAGAATTTATGTGTGGTGAGATAAAAAGAGAAAAAAGGGGCAACGAAAGAAAAAAAAAAGGAAAATAATAGAAAAGAAAGAAAAATGAATGTTTAGACATTGTCCGCAAATCAATTGCAAGGTTTTGAATCTAAAATGATCGATAGAGGCGATTGGGTTATGAATTTCCATAGAAATGAAGGATTGAATAGGTAAATAGCGTTAGAGAGGCAAAAGAAAAAATAGGTTAGTTACAATATTGAAAGAAAGAAAATAGAGAAGAAAAGAAGAAAAGAAAGCAAAATACAAATGAAGAAAGGAAAGAAGAGAGTAGGGAAAAGATAGGAATTCAATAAAAAAAAGACAGAAAAAGAAAATAAAGTACGATGAAAGAAGAAAAGAATTGCGATCAAAAAAGAACTAAGCTTAAGGAATGAATAAGAAAAGAAGGAAAAGAAAAAATCGTGAAAAAAGAAAAAAAAAGTGAGAAGATTAAAAGAAGAGGAATAAAAAAGACGATAAATAGAGAATAGAAAGAGAAAAAAGTGGATAAGTGTTATGGGACCTTGCCCATCATAACATAATGGACTATTCCATACGTAATAAATACTGCGCCTCAATAGGAAGCAGAGAGTTCAGTCCGAAGTCGGGCGACCGGCTGATCGGTTGATCGGTTGAGCTCTCTGCCTTCGGGCGGGGAGGAACCCGATCGTGGAGTCTCTTTTGGGGAGGTAAACCGACCCTAAACACGTTTATACGGGTTCAAAGGGCATATTTTTGGCCGAGCCCACGTTAAACCGCCCTTGTGCCACATGACGCCCTCGTGGCGGGGGGGATGACTAAATACTGTTCAGTCCGAAGTCGGGCGACCGGCTGATCGGTTGAACTCTCTGCCTTCGGGTGGCGAGGAACCCGAATGAGGCTGCGCCGAAGGATGGAGTCTCTTTCGGGGAGGTAAACCGACCCTGAACACGTTTATACGGGTTCAAAGGGCTCGGAGATCCCACGTTAAACCGGCCTTGTGCCACATGATGCCCTCGTGGTGGGTGACTAAATACCATTCAGTCTGAAGTCTGGCGACCGGCTGATCAGCTGACCGGCTTATCGGTTGAAAAGAGTATAAGCAGACTAAAGAGAGACAAGAAGAGAGAGAAAAAAATGGATAAATAGAAAAGAGAATGAGAAAGAGGATTAGAGAAGAGAAAGAATAAAAGTTAAACTTTTAAAAGAAAGAAAAAAAAGGGTGTAAGAAGAGAAGAGAGAGAGAAAGAAAAAGTTTATATGGAGGAAAAAGAGAAAAAAAAGAAGATAAGCCGTGAAGTGAGAGAAGCAGAAGGTAATCTGAGAAGAGGGAGAAAATGAGGATAAGCCGAGAAGAGAGAGAAAAATAGGGAAAGCAGAAAAGCGAGAGGGACAGAAAAGAGAGAGGGAAAGAAAAGAGAGAGGGAAAGAAAAGAGAGCGGGACAGAAATGAGAGAGGGACAGAAAAGAGAGAGGGAAAGAAAAGAGAGTAAGGAGAAAAGATAGAGATGAAAAGAGGATTACCCCCGAGGAGAGAGAAAAAGTGGATAAGCGAAGAAGAAAGAGACGAAGAAGAAAAATAAAATGAAAAAGTAAAGAAAAATCTATTTTAAATGAAAAAAAGAGGGACAGTATGAAAACAGAAGAAAACAAGAAACGTTAATGTCGACAAAGTGACATTGAAGACAGAGAAAGAGAAAATGAAATAGACAGTTTTACAGATCACAACATCTATCAGAGAGATGAAATTTAAATTTTTATCATTGCATTATTCAAAAATCCCAACACATCAGCAGATAGCTATTAATGCCAACAACCGAACACAAATTGTTATTAAGAAAATTAGTAATTAACAAAATTACTGCTCTCCCAAACAAACGTACGCAACAATATCGTAAAATCAAAAGAAAATGGTTGAATCCGTCAACACAGTTATAATGACAATATTCTCCCCACGTGACAGTAACTGACGTTCCCTTCCCAATTCGAAGCCGTAGGACTCGACTGTGGTGATGGAAAGCGGCCGGATGGCATTACCATTTTCCCTTTTAAAATGAGGAAGTCGTTGATTTGGGATGTGACCTGTGCGGATACATTTTCGGTCGGTAATTTGATCAGGTCCGCGGTAGAGCCAGGATCCGTCGCCCGGGACGCAGAGATGAAAAAAATAGTTAAATATTCTTCTCTTGCTGATAGTTTTTTTTTTTTTTTTTTTTTTTTTTTTACTCCTGTGGCAGTGGAGACTTCAGGGTTTATTGGCCCTCGTTCGATGGCGTTCCTTCGGAGGATTGGCGCGATTGCGTCTCGATTGAGTGACGAGCCTCGCGAAACGGAGTGGCTCTTGCAGCGTGTCTCACTGGCCATGGTTCGAGGTAATGCATTGCGGCTGGCAGAGGATACATTGTTTATAGTTACGTTGTTCTGGAATTGTCATCAGTGGTCAAATGAACTTCTTTTGTTTCAATAAATTTTCCACGACTAAAAAAATAATTGACGTTATTTTCAGTTAACAACATCAAAATAGCATTCTCTATATTTCTCCATTTGCTAAGAACATTCTGTTTTTTGTTATTAGTAGTTACTTTCTTTAATTAAATTCATTTCATTTTTGCTTTGAGAAAGTCCACATTGGACGAAACGCGTCAGTAATAATTACAGTTTCCCTATTGTCATTTATATTTATAATTAAGGTATATGTTATGGTCCAGGTTAGGACCTAGGAAGAACAACACGAACACAAGAGTAGAAATAACGAAGGTATATTACACGAAATAATAATACAAGATGTGGAAGGTGTTAGTATGACTGTCAGTCTGGTTTGGAGTGAACTACTATCGGCTCGGCTCAATTCGATATTTACTTCCCCCCCCCACGCCACGAGAGAAAGATGTGGCACAAGGCCGAGTTTTACGTGGGTTTCCCGAGCCCGTAGGCTCGGCCAAAAAATGCCCGTAGAAACTGTAAAAACAGAATCGGGTTGGTCAACCTCCCTGAACGAGACTCTGCCCTTCGGCGGAGCCTCGTCCGGGTTCCTCTCTGCTCAGAGGCAGAGAGTTCGACCGTCAAGCTGAAACGGCTCGACTCGATTCGGTATCTAGCCCCCCCCCCCTCCACGAGGGTTACATATGGCACAAGGCCGAGTTTAGCGTGGGTTTCCCGAGCCCGTAGGCTCGGCCAAGAAATGCCCGTAGAACCCGTATAAACAGGATCGGGTTGGTCAACCTCCCCGAACGAGACTCTGCGCTTCGGCGGAGCCTCGTCCTGGTTCCTCTCTGCTCAGAGGCAGAGAGTCCGACCGTTAAGCCGAGAAGCTCGTCTCAATACGACCCTCTCTCTTGAGAGCCGTAGTATACATAGTGTTAGGAAGAGTTCATTCTGTAATTATAGTTAGGGACCCATGACAGTATAATTATACATAACTACATGTCAGAGAATGTCGTTTTGGTAACAGTTTAAAAAATGCAAATAATGTTAAAAATTCCTTTTTGCACAATATAGCTATTTGTGATATGTTATAATGCTTATTATCTAAACAATAATAATACTGAATATTGTTTTAAACATTAAAGTATATTTAACCACATCTTTCTAATAGCTGTTATGATCTGTAAACACAAATAGCTCCGCGTATTGATGTTATAACAAATTTAATATAGGAGATAAGTAAATTGAACATGGAATAGGTTACGCTAGATTCTTCAAAACCAAAATATCGGCCTGAAAACTCGGGACATAGCCTCGTCAGATTTTCAAGATTTCTTTTCTTCGTTTTTTGGGAGTATATTTATTTTTCCGATTTGTAATTTTTATAAATCGTAAATTTGGTAATCAATAAAAGCAACATTTTTTTTTTTATTAAAAACAAAATCACTTGAGTAAAGGTTGTCAAGCAGACATTGTGTGTGTTACATAATATCCTCTTTCTGGTATATACCAACATTTTTAAAAGTTAAAATCCTGACTTAATCTGTTTATTATTAGTATTAAGTTGGTGCAAAAATAATGTCGTTTTCTCACATAGTAACATATGTGAGAAAACGACATTATTTTTGCACCAACCTAATATTAGGTTGGTGCAAAAATAATGACGTAATAATGTCGTTTTTTGACGTTAAAAATACGTCAAAAAACGACATTATTACGTCTTTATTTTTGCACCAACCTAATAGTTACAACTGTTTTGGTGAATAACTTTAAAAAATTAGTAATTAATTTATAATATTATCTATAACTAAATGTACAAGAATGTCGTTTTTGATAAAAGTTTTAAAAAATAACCATAAATACGTAAAAACTTTGTATATTGTTGAAAATTCCTTTTCCCACAATATAGCAATTTGTGCTAATGTTATAATGCTTATTACCTAAACAATAATAATATTGAATATATTTTTTTAAACATTAAGGTATATTTAATCATATCTCCCTAATAGCTGTCGTGATCTGTAAACATGTTGATTCCCAAAGAACAAATATGGCCGACATATCAAATATCTTTTGTAAACAATTATCAGTGCTTGATATTTTATTATCTATTGTGCTGAGTGGATTTGCAAACTTTCCGTTTCAAATGAGAGCTTCTTCTCGCGAACAACTGCTCTGTGGAACAGACTCCCAGGAGGATGTTTTCCCGATCGCTATAATTTTAACTTGTTCAAGTCTAGAGTTAACGGTTATCTTCCCCTCCCATCCATAAAAACTAACCCATAACGTAACCCTCTATCTGAAGTGACCCTAAGGGTGAAACTTACTGGAAAAAAAAAAAAAAAAGAAACAAACCCAAGGTCTAAATTAAAACAATGATTTCTGGGTATGTATCATAATTTCTTTTGTTTTCTGGGAAAACCGGTCAGCCAATTTCAACGCATCTTTCACTATTTTTCACTGGTGGATGAGTAAAGGTCAATAATATCGAATTGAATGAAGGAGCATTCTTTATATTTGTGGCATTTAAACCAGTGGTCAGCAACCTCTTGGAGAAAGGGGTCCAAAAAGCTATGCAGTGTCTCGAAGGAGGGCCATGATATCAAATATTCTATAATAAACTGTCACGATTTCAGACCGTTCCGCCCAGAAGTTTGTCTTGGTGTGGACGTTTAAAGAAAAAAATAACAAAGTTAATGTTATATTATTTAAACATGGTTCCTTATTTTACTGTCGCAATAACACAATCAAAAAAAAAAAAAAATTAAATTCCTTACTACAAACAAAATACAGTTAAAAATGGCGAATTCTTTAATGAGACTTTTGTTCGATAACTTTTCTACATGAGGGGAAATATTTATCGATGACAGGAGCGAAACTTGATCCAGGTGGTCATCACCCAACCTTGTTCTTAAACGACTTTCCATTTTCAAAAATTCTTGTTCACAAGCGTATGTACTTCCAAATAATCTTACCATAATTTCCGTAAAAGGGAAGCCACGCTATATATATATACATATATATATATATATATATATATATATATATATATATATATAGCGTGGTTTATATATATATATATATATATATATATATATATATATATATATATAACCGTGGCCTCCCTTTGCTTTTTCGGCAAATATTTTCATGGCAACTATTCTGACAATTTTCTTTTTCCCTGGTGACTGACTACAGGAATTTAAGTGTGCTGCTGGATTGGCATATAGAGCCCACAAATGATTTTTGTCCGGTCCGCCAACTTGATACCTTGACACTAATTATTTAAATAATAATTTATCTGTAGAACAAGTGAGAGAAAGATATTAGTTGAAGTTAACTGACTTACAATGTGACGAATTTTTTAAATCAAAATTTCATTCCGAATCCCCTGCTGACCTCTACAAGCAGAAAATCTAAAAGCCTATTGAATATATATATATATATATATATATATATATATATATATATATATATATATATATATATATATATTAATGTATGTTTCATTAAATAATATAGACAAGTTTTGTCGATTTATTTTAAGTAAGTTCCTTTCATATTGTCTGATAATCTTAATCACATCATTGAAAGACGAAAGGAAAACACCATATTCATACATGTTTAAATCCAATCTAATCTTTCGGTATACACGAGTTTGTCGTTGCTTTGAAATTTTTCATGCAGCAAGGGCGGACTACTATTGTTCTTTCGTCCGTGTGTTGTTTGATATATTGAAATTGTCATCTTTGTTTATGGCTGATGTAAGCCGACAGCTTAGATTGGATTTAAACATGCAGATTTAAATTTTTCCCACTTGTGACGAATGCAGCTATCGATTTTTTTTTTTTTTTTGCATGCTAGCATGCTAGTTACCATTAGTGTCAGTCAGCTGTTGGCTCTTACGCTGGCCAATAGAATCTTCCAGTCTATTCGTGGCTATAGGCTCTCACTCTGGCCAGTAGAAAATGGCCGCAAACTACATGAAAACATGAACTCGATGGGAGATGGGAAATGTAACGTCGGTCGTAGCCTTCCCGCTAACTTGGAGCATGTGCATGTAAATCTTGGTGCAAATCCGTCGAAAATTGCGGCCGTGCATTCGTTACACACACCCACCCTGCCTTATATATGTAAAAGTCCGTGGGTAAGTAATTGGTATTTTACACACACACACACACACACACACACACACACACACACACACACACACATATATATATATATATATATATATATATATATATATATATATATATATATATATATATATATATATATATATATATATATATATATATATATATAATGCTTTTAAATCCCTTGAAGATATCGTTGCGGATCTGTGAGTAGGTTGTTAGCCCACAGAAGGTCAACTCTGAATCCAAAGCCTGATCCTAACCTGGAAGGGTCAGGTATTGAATTGAAAGTTGTCTTTCTAAACCAGAACCCAATCTGTCCTATTTACTCATAGCTTGAGCGGGGGGTGGGGTGGAAGAGAAGACAATTCATACATTTACCACGTAAATGAATGTAACGGATCCGCTGCGGTTCGAACTCAGCTCTCCGATTCCTCAATTCGAGCCGCTATCCATTACTCCACCGTGCCTCCTTAAATAAATAAATAAATAAATAAATAAATAAATAAATAAATAAATAAATTAAAAAAAAGAAAGAATAAATAAATAAATAAAAAATAAAAAAAAAGCTTTTATATGATGTTTTTTTTTTTTTATCAATGATGTCGCCTTCAATATTTTTTTTGTTGATATCCGTGTATATCCATAATTATAATTAATTATTAAAATTATTAAATGTTTAGATATCTGATATTACAATATATAAAGAGAAAACGTTTTCCTTCTATTAGGTTTAAATTCACATTGGTGTAAAATACTTTTAGCTTTCAAGCTCTTTAAATTAAGCTTGATAATTACATATAAATAAGTTTTACTATACTTGTTTTTAAGCCGATATTTTTCTTGCTTCAAACGTCATTTATAACTGACACCCGTATTTGAGTAGACGTCCCGTTTTTTAAATGGGGTATATTATGTTTATCGGCCTATATACCCGAGAAAAACTAATCAAGCGGCCTAAAGCAGTTAAGATTAGATGGCAGTTTCGCCTATAAAAGGTGACGCAGATTCGTACCCTGTCGAAGATTATATTTCTTTTTAAGTTTCCTCGATTGTGCAGGCCGGTAGACGTAATATATACTTTAAAAAAAACGAGGCTTTCAATCAAATACGAGTATCCCATTAAAGAAACGCTTGAAGTAATAAAAATACATAATTGTGTATATGTGTGTGCGGAGAAAGAAAGAAAGAAAGAAAGAAAGAAAGAAAGAAAGAAAGAAAGAAAGAAGGGACAAACAGAAACAGAAAAACAGACATCGAAAATTGTAAGGTAGTTGGTGTAGAAATTGGGAGGGGAAAAGAGTTACGTGCACATGGTTGTTGTGTATTTGATTAAATGTGGACTTTTGGCAACTGCTGGGATTTGGCGGGAACTTCCTCTTTCTCCAGAGAGACGTCCATTGTAAAAATGATTGAGTAACTCAATTTACCTCCAAATACCATATCCTTTTATTCCCCCACGCAAACTACTCATCCAAATCCCGTAACAGACGAGAGGCAAGAAACTGGTGCAAATATATATATATATATATATATATATATATATATATATATATATATATATATATATAAAGACATGTCTCATTAAATAATTTAGAGAAGTTTTGTCTACTTATTTTCAACAGGATCCTCTCGTAATTACGGGCAAGTTTCTTAGTATCCTTATTAAAGGAAGAAAGAAAATTACCATGTTGATACATATTCTTTTTATTGCGAGTACTTTCGACATTAGCACAATGTCGTCATCAGGGTCTTGTTTTTCTAAGACGAAAAATTGTTGTGTTCATCATTTTCTTAAGACAAAATTGTTGTGTTCATCGGAAAATTTAAATTTTTACATGTAAAGTGAAAAACACTAAGGTTACATGTTGTACAATTTGAAATTTTCTCATGTAGGCTCACGTGCAAAGGAGGGTGCTAAAAATGTCGATAACTAATTCATCATTTCTCTTGGACCAATCTTAATTGTTTTATGACCCTTCGCGCAGAACTCTTCACTGCCAATTCATGAAAGACATTCGGATTACTAACACAAAAACAGAGAATGTCTCATATCGAGAATATTCAACATCAAAAAACATAAAGGAAAAAAATTAATTATTTTTAATAATGTGTGCAAATCTCCGCCTTTTGCCTGAAGACGGTCGCGAGACCAGAAACACGTGTAGTAAAATTATGGAAAATAAAGCATAATATTTTTTTAAAAAAAATCCACATTACAACCAAAAACGTTTGCGGTACCTCTCTTCATTTTAATATATATATATATATATATATATATATATATATATATATATATATGTGTGTGTGTGTGTGTGTGTGTAAGGCTCAAAATATTCTATGATTATAATTTGTTACATTGGAATCGTAATCACGGTCCAATTCATCAGACCTACAAATGCAAAATACTGCGTAAATATCAAATATTTATATACTAGGGCGGCTAGCCAATCCCTATTGGAGACACTTGCTCAGACGCATTTGTGTTTGCTTAACACCTACAGAGCCCACCTGTGGTTCATGCTGCAACTATGTTGAGCAGACCTTAGTTACAGTTTCTGGGGGAGAACGTGTTATCTAGTGTGATCGACAATTAGAAGAAGTCTAGCATGTTCAAGACCTCAGCCACGATGACTTGTGACTTTGTGCTAGCACAGCTATTGATAGCCCTCAAGAGTTCCGTCTACCCAATTTCACTCACAAGGCTTGTGCCAACCCGTGGTATGGTTTTCTAGCAGTTTCCAAAGGTGGCGCACGCTATGATCGCCCCCTCCAGGTTGAGAGAAATAATAGATAGATAGATAGAGAACAAACTGAGAGAGAGAAAAATAAATCAAGATAGAAATAAAAGAAAGAAAGAAAAGAACGTGATAGAAATAAAGAAGAAAGGAAAAACATAGATAGATAGATAGATGCATACACACACACACACACACACACACATATATATATATATATATATATATATAGATAGATAGATAAACACAGACATAGATAAATAGATCGATATGAAATGATATAGATAGATAGATAGATAGATAGATAGATAGATAGGTATCAGGTCATCCTATGCTCTGTCCGAATTTTGAATAAAGAAAGCAAGTGACCAAATGTTACATTTAATTACAGATTCAATCAACAATGTATTTTCCCTGATTATCTATGACTTCCTTCCATCTATTAACAAGCTTACTAATTCCATTACTGTAAAATTCTTTTGGATTAGTTTCGAAGAACTCACAAATGTCAGTTTTAACCTCTTCCTGTGTTACAAAAGCTGTTTCTTCCAAATGATTCTGTAAGCTACGAAACAAATGGTAGTCTGAAGGAGCAAGATGGGTAGAATAAGTTGGATGAGGGATTTTCTCCCAACCAAGTTCTTCGATCTTTTGTGACGTGATTCTTGCTGTGTGGGGTCGCGCATTGTCCTGATGAAACATCACCCCTTTTCGATTCACTAGAGCAGGTCTTTTTTCCTCAAAGCTTGATTTAAACGCTCTAATTGCTGACAGTATATTTGAGCATTAATTGTTGCATTAGGTGGTAAGAATTCAAAGTGGATTATTCCTTGGCGATCCCACCAGATTGAAAGAAGAACCTTTTGCCCATGAAGTTCCCTTCTCGGCTGTGGCTGGGGTCCTTCCCCTTTACCAAGCCACTGTCTACGACGCTTAACATTTCGATAAAAGATCCATTTTTCGTTGCCAGTCACAAGTCTATCCAAAAAAGGTGAAACAAGTTGGTGAGAATGGAAAGAAGAGCAGATGTCAACTCGGGATTTGAGGTTGTTTTCAGACAATTCATGAGGCACCCATTTTCCAAGTTTAGGAACTTTTCCAAGTTGTTGAAGATGACGATGAACAGTTGTATGGTTTGAACTGAGAACCACTGCCAATTCCTCAACTGATAAAGCAGGATTTTCTTCAAGGGCTGCTTCAAGAAGCTTTTCATCAAACTCAACTGGACGTACGGTTCGATCTTCATCTTCAAGGGTGAAATCTCCACCTCTGAATTTTGCAAACCATCTTCTGCAGGTTTTTTCATTCACACATTCCTCTCCATAAACTGAGTGAATGTTTCTAGCCGCTTCGGCTGCTGAGTTTCCTTTCTTGAACTCATAAAGCATTATGTGCCTCAAATGATTCTTGGTTACTTTCATGTTAGCAGGGTTTTAATCAAACAAAATTTAATTTTATTGTTCTCTGAAATAAAATTTTATCAGTTTAAATGCATCTAAATATAAAATAATGTTCATCTCCATTAGTCATTATAAAATACTCTTTAAATTTCGTTCATTTTAACAAAAAGTTAAACTTCGGACAGAACTTATTGGATGACCTGATAGATAGATAGATAGATAGATAGATAGATATGAAAGAACTGGTAGAAATTAATATTGGTGTGTCGAGTTTAAATTATACGTTCGCTTTCACACAAATCCATTTGGAAATATATGAAGCCGTCACTTCTACCATTTATACAAAAGACTAGTTATTATTAGGTTGGTGCAAAAATAATGTCGTTTTCTCACATAGTAACATATGCGAGAAAACGACATTATTTTTGCAACAACCTAATATTTTTGTTTTCATTTCTCAAGAACAAAGGAAATGTATAAATTCACTTTCATCCTTCAGGTTTTATTACAGTTCTAATCGTCACTTTTTAAAATACTGAAAATTACTGAAGATTGAAGTTTAAAAAAAGAAAAAGCAGTGTCATGGGAAAAAAACTGTTCTTTTGACACTACGTTTTATTGCGGATACGTTTATCTATGGTTGTCGTTTTTCCTCAGTATAAATTCTTGCACAAGACTGTTTTAAAAATTCATCTGGTCCAGTAAAGAATTGCAAGTTCATTCTGGTTGTCCTTCGGATCCGAAGGAAAACCAGGATGATCACATAGCCATAGTATAGTTCCTTGCTTTAAACGGAGTTTTTTTCCAGGATATATTATTTTTGCTGAATTTAATCGTCTGCATGCGGATGTATCCGTAAAGTTATTTTTTATCTTTACTTTTTATTTTAATGAAGAGCTCTATTTTCGCTAAGCATTTCATTCAGTTTTAGTTCACTGGCTATGTTTTTAGTTTCTTTATTTGTGTTAGTTTCTGTTTCATTGCCTGCTAAGTAAATTATTATATTCCATTCTAGGATTGTTTTTCTAAATTTGGCTGCTTGTATAAGTAATATAATGGATTTTTAACCATTTTACATTTATTTTACTTTCCTTTGAAATTTATTTTTTCGTTTTTCCTGCTGGTTAGTTCGTTCTATGGCGATTATTTCAGGGTTCTGAATTCAAAATTACTTTCTATAAATATGTTAGATGCATGATGGCTGTCAACTCGTTTATCGAACATGAACATAGTCCACAAATCTGAAGCCCGGTTTTAGTTCTAGTGAAAACGACAATGGCTGTTGAAGCCAGCAAGGGACTTGCATTATTTAATGCAGACGTGGCAAACTCTGTTTGCATAGTCCATATTAGAAGTTAAGTAGATTTCTGATTTAAAAAATGGTCTGTACAGAGCCTGGCTTGTTTTGTAATTTCTGTTCAGGATTCGCATACATTGCATACATTACATTGTGGAAGTCAACTCATGGCCGAAAACGACTAATTCATAGATTTAATTGATGCTGAGAATGTGTTCATACCTAAATATCTTGTCAATGATGCATTGCATGTAACTTTTCCCGCGGCAGCTTTTCTTCCTTTGAAGCTGATATCAATAATGCTGAATGAGTTCACCGGTTGATCTACATACTTTGTTACTCAAGTAGCAAGAAATCAAGCTGGATGTTATATTGGGAAACTGGTGTTTGCTAAGACGTCATTTATGGCTAATGAAGCCTGCCTTTGAAAGCAAACACGGCCATATTCATTGCACGAAAGAGATCCATACTTTTGTGACGTACGGTGACCGTTAATGATTAAGTATAACTTCAGGCTTCAATGTTAAAATAAGACAGTTTTTAATTACAACCGCAAATAAATATTTAACAAGAACAAAGAAGTAAAAGTCAACCAAAGATAATTAACCATTTCAGTGAATACCTTGTTAGTAGCGCTGCTTGGCTTAACGTTCGGTAAATCCTAAGTCAAAACCCAAATCATCGACGGACAATAATTCACACTAATTCGACTGGATAGTTTCACTCAATAGTCACTCCAGTCAGCAGGCTGACACCGCTATTTATACACCTGACGAAAAACATATATTCATATGTCCAGAGTGCCACGCTCGAACCTCGGTGTCGGTAGTTACTAATTTTCTTCCTACATGACATATACACACATATTTATCAAAACAAATAGTTTTTTCGACGCTTGTATAAAGACATACGCCCATAGTCGGGATCATAGAGTCATTATAAACTTCACGATCATTTCATTAGTTGCATAGTATGTGCTTCGTTACATACAAGGCTACATACAGTTTTTGAATTCAGTTTTCTTTCTCTTAGACTGGCTGCCACCCACGGCTGAATACCTAGGTCTGCCCTACCATTTACCCATAGTTAGATATTTTGAATTCAGAGTTGTCTTTCTCCTAGACTGGTTTCTACTCAAGGCTGAAGACCTCAAACTGCCTTACTATTTAACCATTATTAGAGATTTTGAATTCAGAGTTTTCTTTCTCCTAGACTGGTTGCCACCCAAGGCTGAATACGTCAGTCTGCCTCACCATCCAAGGTTATATATGTATGTATGTATGTATATATGTATGTATATGTTTTTTTAAAACGTTTTTTTTCCTTCGAGATTGATTTGATTATTGGCAAATCAAAAATTCGAAGGTTTTTCGAGACGAGTATAGTTATCTATCTATCTATCTATCTATCTATCTATCTATCTATCTATCTATATATATATATATATATATATATATATATATATATAAGCTGTCCAGAAAGATAGTATGCACTTAAAACTATTTATAACTTTGAAGTGCACACGAACTTTATAGACACCTTGTATATATATATATATATATATATATATATATATATATATATATATATATTTAAGCATTTCACCCCAAGCAAGGCAGTAAGCTACTAGGACGGAAGGGGTTACAGAAAATTTAGAGCAAGATCAGATAGGAGTGATAGAAGAAAGGATGAGGGTAGTGGATAGATCAAGGCAACTGGAGATGACGATTGACATTACACTTGAATAGCTGGAGATTATAGCTCACAGGGAAACAGGAAAAGGGAAGGGAGTTCCACAGGCGAGAGGTGCGAGACATGAAGCTATTAGAGTAGAAGAGACGGCTACATTTAGGAGTTTCGACAGTGAAGGGGCGAGAGCGGGATGCCAGCCTCGTAAGGCGCTGGAACTCATGACGTCTGGGAACCAGCGAATGTAGCTCCTCGGAGCAATTACCATGAAAGTATTTGTAGAACAGACAGAGGGAGGCGAAATTGACTGTAGACGAGACGCCAGGGCAGGGCCAACTACATTGCATATCCGCCTCTGGAGCCTATCAAGAACCCCGCGGCAAACAGAAGGGGCAACAGACCATATATGGCAGCAATACTCCATGCAAGGACGAATTGTTGATTTGTAGATCTGGAGGATCAACTCCGGGGAGAAAAACTTCCTGGCGCGCCTCAGGGAGCCAACTTTCCTTGCAGTGGACGAGGCAATTGACTCAGTGTATTTATTCCATCTCAGGTCAGCAGTCAACGTGAGACCGAGCAACCGCAGAGAGTTGCTCTCGAGAAGTTGAGCGTCAGACATTCTAATGGAGGGAAGGGAAGGATCTCTGTGGTGATTAATAGAGAGCAGTTTTTTCTTGGAAGCGTTGAAGTTGACCAGCCAATTCATGCCCCAGTTCACAATCGATTAGAGGGCCTTTTCGAGACGCACGGCCAGGCGAGTTTTGTCAGCGAGACTTGATTTGTTTTTGAGGCAGGAATAAATTGTGGTATTATTCGCGTAGATGCCAACTTGGGAAGTTATTGCGTCAGGGAGGTCATTTATGTAGATAAGGAATAGAGTGGGGCCTAGGATGGAGCCTTGAGGAACACCTGCGTTCGTGGGATAGGAACTGGAGGAGAATCCATTGAGAACGACCTTCAATTTACGGTTTGACAGGAAAGATCGTATTAGGTTATATAATCGACCCGTAATGCCATAACCCTGGAGCTTGCGAAGAAGGCCGGCATGCCAAACCCTATCAAATGCTTTGGAGATGTCTAGTGCCACAGTTCGGGCTTCCCCGTTATTTTGGAGAGCTCGATAGACTGTTTCAGTGATGGCCGTAAACACATCGGCTGTAGATCGGGCAAAGCGGAAACCATATTGCTTGTCTGAGAACAGATTATGGGATGTGAGGTGGTTAACCACCCCGGTATTGATTAGGGCTTCGAAGACTTTGCCGAAGAGGGGAAGGAGACTGATAGGACGGTAGTTGGAAGGGTCAGAGGGGTCGCCGGAGTTCTTGAAGATAGGAACGATCGAAGAGGACTTCCAGCAGTCAGGAAAACAAGATATATATATATATATATATATATATATATATATATATATATATATATATATATATATACATATATATATATATATATATTAGGTTGGTGCAAAAATAATGTCGTTTTCTCACATAGTAACATATGTGAGGAAACGACATTATTTTTGCACCAACCTAATGCATACATACATATATATATATATATATATATATATATATATATATATATATATATATATATAACAAAGAAAAGCAAAATGAAGTTTTAAATTAATAAAGAAAACTTTTTTCCAAATTATAAGAATTTTTCATTAAATTCTACTGATACACTGATTTTCTAAGTGTAGCTTAGATTTACACAAAGCCGAAAGCATAGGGAAGTCGGTGAGGATCGTAACTCGTAATCGTTATATTGAGACAAGCTTGTTAACCATTACACCATGTCGAGTCGACCATAATGTTTACTGATATGAGTACAAAATGTTGTAAATATCTTAACGTCTGCTTTTCTGATGCCACTTCCTTCAGTACCACGACTCGGTAATCTTTTTTTCTTTTTTTTTTTTTCAATGTCTAATTCGGGGCGTGGTTGTAACAGATTCTAGTCAGTTGGGTAGGGACAACAGATTTAAAACTGCTTCAGTGTCTTCAACTCATTACCACATTTGCTGCTTCTGCAGTCTTTTTAAACACACGGTTCAAACATTTGGGGTCTGCTCCCTGCCCCTCTCGTCAGGCACCCTTCACCACGTCCCTAGTAATTATCAACTTGATGCTAACTGATACCCATTTCGTAGGGCACGAATTAGACAAATCTGCACCCAAGAAAAAGAAAAGTAAAGGTGGGTGGATGAAAGGCGAAAAGCGTTGCCCACAGCAGGTTAAATATTTGATTGAATCAAAGATTAAAGAGTTCCGATTTTGTTATTTTGCGGGGTTTTGTTTACGATCACAAAAAACTGACTTCGTCTGTTTGTTTTGGAATATGAGTCGAGTAAAAACACTGGAGGGTGTTGTTTTTTTTTTTGTTTTGTTTTGTAATCTGCTTTCGAGAGACTTTCTTTTATAATTCCTTTATTCTCTCTTTCCATTCTCTCTCTCTTTTTTTTCTTTTTTCTTCCTTTCTTTATCTATTTCTCCCTTTCATTTCCCTTTTTTCTTTCTTTCTGTAGTCCATCATTTCTTTTTGTTTGTTTCTTTCTTTTTTCTTCCTTTCTATCGTCTATCATTTATTGTTTTCTTTCTTTCTTTCTTTCTTTTTTTCGTCCATCATTTATTTGTTCTTTCTTTCTTTGTTCATTTTTGTCTATTTTTCTTTCTTCATTTCTTCATTTCTTTCTTTCTTTCGCTCATCATGTATTTCTTTTTTCTTCATTTGATTTCGTTCTTCCTTCCTTCCTTCCTTTCTTTCTTTTTCTCTCGTCTTCCATTTCTTTCTTTCTTTCTTTCTTTCTTTCTTCTCGTGTTCTTTCTTTATATTTCTTTTTCTTTCTTTCTTTCTTTCTTTCTTTCTTTCTTTCTTTCTACCTATCTTTCTACCTATCTTTCTTTCTTTCTTTCTTTCTTTCGTACCTAATTTCTTTCTATTTTTCTTTCATTTTCTTTCGCCCTTTTCTTTCTTTGTCGTCCGTTCTTTCGTTCTTTCTATCTTTCTTTCTTTCTTCATTTCTTTTTTTCTTTCGTCCTTAATTTCTTTCTATCTTTCTATGTTTTTCTTTTTTCTTTCTTTCTTTCTTTCATCTTTCATTTATTTTTATTTTTCTTTCTTTTTCTTTCGACCTTCATTTCGTATTATTTTTCTTTATTTTTCTTTCATCCGTCATTTACTTTTTCATTCTTTCTGTCTTTCTGTCTTTATTTCTTTCGTCCTTGATTTTTTCTGTCATCTTCCTTTTTCTTTCACCCTTTATATGTTTCTTTCTTTCTTCATTATTTTTATTTTCTCTCGTCCTTCCTTCCTTTTCTTTCTTTCTTTCTTTCTTTCTTTCTTTCTTTCTTTTATTTTCTTTTGTCCATCAGTCCGTTCTCTCTTCCTCGTTTTTTTCCTTTTTTCCTTCCTTCATTTCCTTTTATCTTTCTGTCTTTCGTCATACACATCTTTTTATTTTTCATTCTTTTTCTTTCGCCCTTTATTTCTAACTTTCATTCTTTCTTTCTTTATTTCTTCTTTCTTTCATTTTCTCTTGTCCTTCATTTCTTTCTTTCTTTCTTTCTTCATTTCTGTTTCTTTTGTCTTTCATTTCTTTCTATCTTTCTGTCTTTCTTTTTTTTTCTTCATTTCTCTCGATTTTTCTTTCTTTTCCTTTCACCCTTTATTTCGTATTATTTTCTTTCTTTTTCTTTCGCCCTTTATTTCTTCCTCCCTTTCTTTTTTCATTGTTTTCATTTTCTTTCATCTTTCATTTCTTCCTATCTTTCGGTCTTTCTGTCTTTCTTTTATTTTTATTTCTTTTTCTTCCTCAATTTATTTTTCCTACTTTCTTCATTTCTTTCATTTTCTCTTGTTCTTCATTTCTTTTTCTCTTCTTTTCTTTGTTTCTTTCTTTTTTCTTTCGTCCTTCATTTCTATCTATCTATCTATCTATCTATCTATCTATCTATCTATCTCACTCTATATATTTATCTCGGTTTCTTCACATCTATCTATCTATCTATCTATCTATCTATCTATCTATCTATCTATCTATCTATCTATCTATCTATCTATCCGAGTCTGTTCCTATCTATCTATCTATCTATCTATCTATCTATCTATCTATCTATCTATCTATCTTTCCTTCTTTCTTTGTTTTTCCCTCGCCCTCCATTTCTTTCTGAACTTCTATCTTTCCGTCGTCCTTCACATCTTTCTATTTTTCTTTCTTTCTTTCTTTTCTTTCTTTTCTTTCTTTCTTTCTTTCTTTCTTTCTTTCTTTCTTTCATTTGTTTCTTTCTCCATTTCTTTTTTTTCTCTAGTTTTTTCTTTTTTTTTCTTTCATACCTCTTTTTTTCTTTCATAACTCTTTTTTTTCTTTCTTTTCTTCATTGCTTTCAATTTTTTTTTTCTTTCTCCATTGTACGTTCTTACTTTCTTTTGTCATAAATATCTTATTTTCCTCTCGTTCCTCCATCTCTTCATTTTCTTATCTTTCTTTATCTCTCTCAAATGCCAGTTTCTTTCTTTCTTTCTTCTTTTTTGTCTTTCTCTCTTCCTTTTTTTTCTCTTTTTCATTCCGTTTTCGTTTTCTCTCTTCTCCGTTGCTTCATTGTTTCTTTCATAATTTTGTTTTCCGTCTTCTTCAATATGGACAAAAGATTTGGCAAAAGGGGGTCGAGAAAGAGAAGGAAAACTTCCAAAGAAGGCCACGAGGCAGACAGACAGACAGAAAGAAAAAAAAATATGAAAGAAAGAACTGAAAGGCAGATTATTAGAAAGAAAATTTGATAAAGAAAGTTAGATTTGAATAAACCGTATTACTAAATCCCGTTTTGGATTAGAAACAAAAAGGTTCCGCCTCAAAAAATGAAAAGTAATGATAAAAAGGCGACGGAATATTATTGTTCGACAAAAAAAAATTCGTCGGAGAATGAAAGGAAACTGTAGAACTTTTTGTGTTCTTTTTAGTCAATCTAAAAAAACATCAAATAAATTGATATATCAGAAAATATAGAACTGTATTTCTTTCTGTAGATATATTAGGTTGGTGCAAAAATAATGACGTAATAAAGTCGTTTTTTTCACGTTAAAAATACGTCAAAAAACGACATTATTACGTCATGTTTTTTAATTTCTTTCTCTCTTTTTTTCTTCGTTTCTTTCTTTTTCTTTCGTTTTTCATTTCTTTCTTTCTTTCAGCCTTTCTTTCTTTTTTCATTTTCGATTTTTCTTTTTTTATCCCGCATTTCATTATTATTTTCTTCATTTCTTTCTTTTTCTCTTTTCCTTAATTTCTTTCTCTCTTCTTTTCTTCGTTTCTTTGATTTCTCTCGCCCTTCATTTCTTTCAATCTTTCTTTCTTTCTTTCTTTCTTTCTTATTCCGCATTTTATTTTTCTAATTTACTTCATTTCTTTCTTTTTCTCATGTCCTTCATTTCTTTCTCTCTTCTTTTCTCTGTTTTTTTTTCCTTTTTCTTTCGTTTTTCACTTCTTTCTATCTTTCTGTCAGTCTTTATTTTTTCTTCATTTTCTATTTTTCTTTTTTTATTCCACTTTTTATTTTTCTTATTTTCTTCATTCCTTTCTTTTTCTCTTCTTTTTAATTTCTTTCTCTCTTCTTTTGTTCGTTTCTTTCTTTTTCTTTCGTTCTTCATTTCTTTCTTTCTTTCAGCCTTTCTTTCTTTCTTCATTTTCGATTTTTCTTTTTTTTTTATTCCCCATTTTATTATTATTTTCTTCATTTCTTTCTTTTTCTCTTCTCGTTAATTTCTTTGTCTCTTCTTTTCTTCGTTTCTTTCTTTTTCTCTCGTCCTTCACTTCTTTCAATCTTTCTGTCAATTTTTCTTTTTTTCTTTCTTTCTTTCTCTCTTTCTTTCTTTCTTTCTTTCTTTCTTATTCCGCATTCGATTGTTCTAATTTTCTTCATTTCTTTCTCTCTTCTTTTCTTCGTTTCTTTCTTTTTCTCTCGTCCTTCATTTCTTTCAGTTTTTCTGTCAGTCTTTCTTTCTCTCTTTCTTTGTTTCTTTGTTTCTTTGTTTGTTTGTTTCTTTCTTATTCCGCATTCTATTTTTTATAATTTTCTTCATTTCTTTCTTTTTCTCAAGTCCTTAATTTCTTTCTCTCTTCTTTTCTTCGTTTCTTTTTTTTTCTTTCGTTCTTCATTTCTTTCTTTCTTTCTTCCTTTCTTTCAGCCTTTCTTTCTTTCTTCATTTTCGATTTTTCTTTTTTTTATTCCGCATTTTATTATTATTTTCTTCATTTCTTTCTTTTTCTCTTCTCGTTAATTTCTTTCTCTCTTCTTTTCTTCGTTTCTTTCTTTTTCTCTCGTCCTTCACTTCTTTCAATCTTTTTGTCAATCTTTCTTTCTTTCTTTCTTTCTTTCTTTCTTTCTTTCTTTCTTTCTTATTCCGCATTCGATTTTTCTAATTTTCTTCATTTCTTTCTTTTTCTCCAGTCCTTAATTTCTTTCTTTCTTTCTTTTGTGATAAATCTGTTATTTTCCTCTCGTTCCTCCACTTTTTTTGCATTTCCTTCTATATCTTTCTTTTTTTTACTGAAAGAATAAAGTGCTTTTTGCTGTTATGTAGACTTAATAATTCTAATGAAAATTCTACTTCATGTATACTAATCTATATATATATATATATATATATATATATATATATATATATATTCGACTCTTCCGTCGAACTCGACGTATGAGGGTCAAGAAGATCAGTTCCTAGGAAACCGACCACCAGACACCAGCAAATGAGATCTGCAGAACCTTCCACAGTTTTTGAAGGACCAAATATAGAGAACTACGTGCCACAAAGTCCCCAAACGACCCTCCGCAGGTTTTGAATTCAGAGTTGTCCATCCAAGGCTATAGGACCCAGTCTGTCCTGCTATTTACTCATAGCTGGAGGGAGAAGAAGATTCACACCTTTCCAAAGGATATTAGCACGTAAGTGAATGTAATGGATTCGAGTGGAATTCGAACTCTGAATCCTCAATCCGAGCCGCTATCCACCGTGCATATATATTTCCTAATAAAGTTTTGGACCTCCATTAACTTCTAATTATTTTAATTAATTTACTTTAAGATAAATAATGACTTAATAAGGTAGAAAAGCAAAGTAAAGAGGATTAAGTGATAAGAAGATACCTTTTATGCCGGTTTGATATATATATATATATATATATATATATATATATATATATATATATATATATTATTCATGTTTTGGGTTGTTTTGTTTGACGGCATATCAACCTCAATGGGTTATTTAATGCTGACAAGTTTTTTATTGCAGGTAAATATTTTTTTATCAAAAATGTATTGCTGATAATAATTTTTTACAAAGTATTTCTGGTATTAAAATCTATTTTTACACTTTCATATTGTGTTGACATCAGTTTGGGGTTAACTATTTCCCCATAGCTGTGACCCTACCAGGTTCTACCACCCTGGATCAGTGTGGACCTGGGAACACCAGCAATTAGGAGGTGCTTCCACGCTCCTCAAAACCTCCTTATCAGAGGCCTTGTTGTGTGACGTAGTTTATCGTCTTACCCAGGACGCGGCTGTAGTTTATCGTCTTACCCAGGACGCGGACGTAGTTTATCGTCTTACCCAGGACGCGGATGTAGTTTATCTTCATACATAAACTATGAACACTGTACAACTTTTGTAAAATATTTACAGTAGATAGTTTAAAATATTCAGGTTTAAACTTATATCTGTTTATATCGCTGTTATATCTCTGTTCTTTTTATACCTCGTTGCAAAGGCTTTCTTAAATAACTTTCTATGTCGCTGAGATGAGCTATTGTCATTCCTTACATTTTTTACATTATTCTGACTGTTATCCTCATCTTCATTGCCATATTCACAACGTTTCGGCCGTTGTACGTTCCGGCCTTTATGTCTATGTCTCTCTATATATCTGTCTATATCTCTGAGATGAAGTATTATGATTACTTACATTATTTACATTATTCTGACTGTTATCCTCATCTTAATTGCCATATTCACAACGTTTCGGACGTTGTACGCTCCGGCCTTCTTCAGGTGATTGTAACTAGAATAATCTACCGCGGGTAGATTCGAAAATTCGAAATTCCAATCACCTGAAGAAGGCCGGAGCGTACAACTGCCGAAACGTTGTGAATATGGCAATGAAGATGAGGATAACATTTCGAATAACATTCCCGTTGGATTCGTTATAGTCGTTTACGCGCAAATACCATAAGGAAAATTATGAATATACCTCTCCTTCCCCTCTAGGTATGAGTTAATTAGTAAGATATATATCCCTAAACCATTATTAACTCTAAAAAATAAAATAAGATGAAAAAAAATGCGTACAAAATATTTAAATTCCGGCATTAAATAATCCATGAAATTGATATGCTTCTAAACAAAAGCAACCAAAAATTATTTATTACATTCTGATTAGGTAGGAATCTACCGATTCTCCCCAGATATGGGTTAATTAGTAATACTTGTATCCCTAAACCATTATTATCTCCACCGCCAAAAAATAGATTAATTTACAGTATATGGAATATAAATGTATAGAAATTATTGTAGCCATAAAATGAGGGATCAGTTTATGTGTAGATTGTAATATAGAATTGATCCCTCTCTTTTTATCCACACTATAATTTATTTCTCAGTTTCATTCTTATTAGGTATGATTCCACCTCTTCTCACCCCAGCTATGGGTTAATTTAGTATCCGTAAACCATTGTCATCTTCAAAAATATTCTTACAATGTAAAAATATTTTCTGACTTTAAATAGCCAGCAAAGTGTTGATAAGCTGTAAAAAACGAATCAAAAAAAGCAAAAATATGTCCGTGCGCACTATACACAGTTATTTTTGAAGAAAAAAGAAGAATTAAAAAAAAAACATGGACGAAAGCAAAAGTACGCTATAGTTAAGGTAGAACCAATTCTCAAGTAATCCTCACCGAGGGTTTTGAACAAATACAAATGTGTCTGAGCAGGCGTCTACAATAGAGATTGGCTAGCCATCCTACTAGACAGGAATATTCGGGTACGAACAACCAGCTATTACAAAAAAAAAAAAAATATGAAATGATATTGTAAGTGTGTGCCGTTTTAGTATCCCTGTGCTAAAAAGGAAGTGAAAACTTTTATTTGTTTTTCCTCCGAAAGTGTCAACAGCCTCGAGCCAATACCTCAAAATATCAATGAAAAAAAATAGTTCACTGAAAGAATGCAAAACACCAGAATTCTTCAACAGTTTAGACATTACTTTCTTCTTTTTTTTTTTTTTCCTTATTTCTGGAATGACGTTTCTTAGCATTTTTCTTTCTGTCTTTCTTTCTTTCTTTAATGCAACGAGATTAGTCCAATGGAACAGCGAATGAGATCTTTCTTTTTCATCCACCTAGGCAAAGGCAACTGACTGACTGATTAGCCTTTCTTTTTATTCAAAGTACTTGCTTCATTTACACGTCGGGGCGCTAGGGAAATCAACATGGTGTCCTGTATTCAATCAGAGAGAAGAAAAAGGCTGCCGTGCCTCACACATTGAAGTGAGCATGCGCACAAAAAAATGGACGCCTTTTTTTACGTTCGTTTTCTTTGGGAAAACAAAAAGAAGCTGTTTAAGATGCGCTTGCCGAAGGGGGTCGAGCTTATGGACCAACCGGTTCAGTCATTGTACTGGAGAAAATTTCCGACTCCGTATTTCTGATAATTCATTGACCAGAAATTCGTTGCATTTCCACATATATTTGTCGTCAGAGGAATGCATGCAATTTATTTTTTATAGACAAACACGCGCGTGCGTAAATACGTATATATATATATATATATATATATATATATATGTGTGTGTGTGTGTGTGTGTATGTATAACGTTAGACCGTTCACTTTCTGACCATGAGACGCTAGTTCGAATCACACTATGGTCGATTTGTCACGAAGGCGGCTTCCTGGTGTTATCGAACTGTCGAGTTCTGTCCCAGCATGCGGCAAATTTGGAAAGTGACTGAAAACCCCACCACGGGTTGACCCAAGCCTTGTGAGTCAAATTGGGTAGACAGAACTATTGTGGGCCGTCAATAGCACGAAGCCGCAAGTCATCGTGGCCGAGGGATTGAGCGTGCTGGCCTTGTTCAAATTGTTGATCTCTCTAGATAACATGCTCTTTCCTAGAAACTGTAACGAAGGTCTGCTCAGTATAGTTGCAGTATAAACCACAGGTGGGGTCTGTGGGTGTTAAGCAAACACAAATGTGCCTGAGCGCCCTACTAGACGGGTATCCTCAAAGAAGAATGGCCAGATATATGCAGGGTGCAATGCATAAATTGTCGTCTAAATTACACGCAAATTAACACTGACATCTCATTCTAACCAAAATTACAGAAAAATATCTTGAAATACTAAAGAGTAAATTTATCCAATAAAATCGCCATTGTCTTCAATCACGGCCTCCAGACGACTTCGGAATCTCCATTGTTTAAGTTGGTGAATGCTGCCATAATCCTTCCCTTCAGTTCATCTTTGGTATTACAAGGAGGTTTTCAGTGTCTCGCTCAACTGCGCCCCACACATAATAATACCTGCTCAAGGTACTTGATGTAGGCCTCCGTGTGGAGTCTGAGGCCCTCACCAACAAATTCGTGAGTTCTTTTCTAATCAGAACAATGAGAGTGAGTTTTCCGAGATGCCCTTCCTTCGTAATCACCATTAGACTCATCCAACTCTTTTCTCAGATTGACACACAAATGCTCTGAAATGTTCGTATTGGATGTCTCGGTGCGTATGCCAAACTGCACATAATACCGTTTCCGAATTTATGGTGGAGTGAATTGCGTCCTGGTGCTCATTTTTCTTACAGATGATGCACAAGTGGGTCTACTGTACTGTGCAGTCTACAAAATCAAAAACAAATAATGCGCATGCGCGAAATAAAAAATATAAAATGGGGACAATTTCCCCATATTTATTTATATAATGTGAACACTAACGTAAACATTTATTTATTAACTATTAGGTTGGTGCAAAAATAATGACGTAATAATGTCGTTTTTTGACGTATTTTTTAACGTCAGAAAACGACATTATTACGTCATTATTTTTGCACCAACCTAATAATAAGGTGTGGTACCTCCATTAGCTTCTAATTCTTCTAATTAATTTACCTGAAGATAAATAATGACTTAATTAAGTGAGAAAGCAATGTAGAGGATTAAATTGATGAGCAATTATCTTTTATGTCGGTTTGATGCTTACATATACCAGGAAATGCCGGAATTGAAAAAAACATTGCTACTTTTGCAAGTTATTCACATTATTTTGTATAACCCCTGTAGAATCACACATCCAGATAAATGTATATTTATATTAATCCATAATTATATATATATATATATATATATATATATATATATATGGATGTATATGTGTGTGTGTGTGGTCGGTAGTGAGGTGCGTAATTTTAATGTTTACTCAAAGATCAACACAATTTCTTTCTTAAATATTTTTTACTATATTTTTCTATATATTATATATATATATATATATATATATATATATATATATATATATATATATATAAATGAACAAATTAACAAATCGGCCCCGCTAAAATAACCGTTGGAACTAATAAAAAAAAGCGTAAATAAGCAAAAACAAGTAAAAATAATCAATTGAAATAAATAAATAAAAACCGTCTACCCGCCAAAATAACAGAATAGACTACGGTACGCAATCTAAACATTGGACGAATAAATAACTTTAATTATCTTCCCAGACCAAAACAAACTATTAAATAAGCGACCTAAGCAAATCCTCCCCACCCGAAATTTTTACTACGTTAATAAAACATTAAAAAACGAAAAGAATAAATAATACAAAAAGAAAAACAAAATAAATTAACCCAAACAAATAAATAAATAAACAAACATGCCACTCCCGCAAAATTAACCGCCAGAATAGATTACCCACAATGCACTACTGACCCATGTATATATAAATAGTCGAGGAAATATCCAGCATTCGCGGCCTGACGATTCCGTTCAGCATGAAACAACCTCTGAGTGTTGACTTCAATGTTCACTTTCATATATATATATATATATATGTGTGTGTGTGTGTGTGTGTGTGTGTAAGGTATATTTAGGCAGCATATACTCATCCAAATAAGTCTGATTAGATTCAACCGACAAGTTGTGTCTATTTTTTTTTATATTCGAGTATAGTGCAAGTTTTTATGATTAATTTTTACGCAAAAAAAAAAAAAAAAAAAAATAGATACTGTAAGCTTAGATGAGCGGGTGGTGTAGTGGCTGGGAATTTGTTAATCGGAGAGCGGAGTTCCAATTCCCGTTTGGTTCGTTATATTAACTTACGCACAAATTACCTTGGGAAATGTACGAATCCGCCCACTCTCTCCCCCATCTATGGGTTAATTAGTAAAATTTGTATCACCAAACCATTATTATCCCCCAAAAAGATTCTTGCAATCTGAAAATAATGTTGATAAGCCGTAGAAAACGAATTCATCAATCAATCCAAAAAGCAAAAAATGTGCGTGTTATACATGTGCGCAATATACACAGTCAATTTTTTGAAGAGGTTAAAAATGAGACATGGATAAAAACAAAAGGATCTTCGTATCAGATATTTTACGGTAAGTTTTTTTCAGTTATTTGCTATCAAATATGTCCAAGATGATGTCCAGTACTGCGATATTTGACTATGGCAGGCATACTAGTATTGCTCAGAAGCTATGCGCGGATTATACACGAGCTATATGAAAAAAATCAGTTTTATCACAAAACAATTCAGGAGTCGGACGATACATTAAGTAGGCTTATAATATAATAATAGCTTGCCACTCGTATTCAAGGATACCCATCTACTAAGGGCGGCTAGCCAATCCCTATTGCAGATTCTCGCTCAGGCACATTTGTATTTGTTCAAAAACCACAGAGCCAACCTGTGGTTTATATTGCAACTATGCTGAGCAGACTTTAGTTAAAGTTTCTGAGAAAAAGCGTGTTATCTAGTGTGATCAGTGTTGCGCTGGCACAGCTATCGATGGTCTCAATTGTTCCGTCTACTCAAATTCATTCACAAGGCTTGGGTCAACCCATGGTATGTTTTTCAGGCACTTTGCAAGGGTACCGCACGCTAGGCTTGGACCCTTTTCCAACAAGGGGTTAGAACGTTCCCTTTCTGAACATGAGACCCAGGTTCGAATCTCACCATGGAAGAAAGAAAGAAAGAAAGGAACGAACGAACGAAGAAATAAAGAAAAGGATGGAAGGAAGAAAGAGGAAGGAGGAAAGGATGGGACAAAGAAAGAAAGAAAGAAAGAAAGAAAGAAAGAAAGAAAGAAAGTGGAGAAAAAAGGAAGGAAGAAAGAAAAGTGTTAAGGAGGCTTCCTGAAGTTATCGGTTTTGGTACGATTCCAAGTAGGTTTAAAACGTTATAAATATGGCAACAAAGATGAGGACAATAGTCCAAATAATGTAAATAGTGTACATAATACCTCATCTCAGAAATATAGACAGATACTGAAAGGCCGAAACGTTGTAATAAATATGGCAACAAAGATGAGGACAATATTCCGAATAATGTAAATAGTGTACATAATACCTCTTCTCAGAAATATAGACAGATACTGAAAGGCCGAAACGTTGTAATAAATATGGCGGCAAAGATGATGACAATAGTTCGTATAATGTAAATAGTGTACATAATACCTCATCTCAGAAATATAGACAGATACTGAAAGGCCGAAACGTTGTAATATATATGGCAACAAAGATGAGGATAATAGTCCGAATAATGTAAATAGTGTACATATTACCTCATCTCAAAAATATAGACAGATACTGAAAGGCCGAAACGTTGTAATAAATATGGCAACAAAGATGAGGACAATAGTCCGAATAATGTAAATAGTGTACATAATACCTCATCTCAGTGTCTCAATAGTCTGAATAATGTAAATAATGTGCCTCGGAATTGTTAACTGGAGAGCCGAGTTCTAATACCAGTTGCGTTCTTATATACACTTACGCGCAAATACCCTTGGGAAACGTATGAATCCATCTCTTCTCCCCTGCTATGGATTAATTAGTAAAACTTATATCTGTAAATCATTATTATGTAAAAGCATCATTTTTACAATCTAAATATATTTTCTGGCTTTAAATAACCTGAAAAGTGCTGATAAGCCTTAAAAATAAATCAGTTAATTAAAAACAGATGCTTCACTGCACACTTAAGACTTAAATACATCCCTGAGTTGATCCTTCATATTTTTTTTTGCTGATCATTTATCATTATGGAAATTTGAATTTAAATCCTGCATAAAAGTAACGTATTTTATTTTCTATCTCTATATGCCATGTCCCTTCAGGCCGTGGCTGATCAGGGCTATCCACAGCTTCTTCCTAACGTTTGTCCCTTTGCCATCCTTCCCATCCACTTTTCTAGCATCATCTCACACCCGTTTGTCAGTTGGGTGGCTCGCTGCAACCTCTGTCCCCGTTGCCTTCGATATGCCATCTGCAGGTCAAATTCTGCAAACTCTCTTTCCTGATTATTTCTCTCAGGAATGTCAGCTGCCTCATTTTTTTTTAATTCTGCCTTTTTGCTTTCATCTTCTTAAAAAAAAGCTTCTTTATTCATTGCGCACTCTCAGCATCCTTCTGTAGAACCATATTTCTGTTGACTCCAGTTCCCATTTCCTCTGTTAAGAAATTGTCGAAGATTCACTGTCATATTAGAAGAGATTGATATTACATAACAGTCCAGCACTATTTTCCTAGTTTCTAACGAAAGCTTCCCGTTCATTAATATTTTGCTGGGCTTTGGGTGAATATTGGGGGCAGATTACCATATTTCTGTTTATCTCAAAGATGTTTTATGACCAAAGATTGGATGTGAACACTGTCTTTTATTAAAAAAAAACAACAAATCGACAAATGAATTGTCCACTTCGATTATCTTCCTTTCTTTCTTCATTGCTTCTTTCCTTTTTTCCTTCCTTTCTTCTTTCCTTCCTTCCATCCTTTTCTTTCTTTCTTTCTTTCTTTCTCCACCATCCTTTCTTTCTCACCCTTCCTTCTTTTCTTTATTTCTTCCTTTCTTCCTTTTCTTTCCTTTGTTCTTTTCCTTCCTTCCTTTCATCCTTCTTTCTTTCTTTCTTTCTTTCTTTCTTTCTTTCTTCTATCCATCCATCCATCCATCCATCCTTCCTTCTTTTCTTTCTTCCTTCTTTTCTTTCTTTCTTCTCCACTTTTTCTTTCTTTCTTTCTTTCTTTCTTTCTTTCTTTCTTTCTTTCTTTCTTTCTTCTATCCATCCATCCATCCTTCCTTCTTTTCTTTCTTCCTTCTTTTCTTTCTTTCTTCTCCACTTTTTCTTTCTTTCTTTCTTTCTTTCTTTCTTTCTTTCTTTCTTTCTTTCTTTCTTCTATCCATCCATCCATCCATCCATCCTTCCTTCTTTTCTTTCTTCCTTCTTTTCTTTCTTTCTTCTCCACTTTTTCTTTCTTTCTTTCTTTCTTTCTTTCTTTCTTTTCGTTCCTTTCTTTATTTCTTCCTCTCTTCTTTCGTTCATTCTTTTGATTCCTTCCTTCCGTTTTTCTTTCTTGCTTTTCTCCATACATCCATCCTTCCTTCTTTTCTTCTCCCTTCTCATTCTTTCTTTCTTTCTTTCTTTCTTTCTTTCTTTCTTTCTTTCTTTCTTTCTTTCTCTTCCTTCCACCCTTTCTTTATTTCTTCGTTCCTTCGTTCGTTTCTTTCTTTCTTTCTTTTTTTGCACCCCCCCATCCTTTCTTCATCAAACTTCCTTTCTTTATTTCTTCCTGTTTTGTTTAGTTCATTCATTTTATTTCTTTCTTCCTTCTTTTTTTATTTCTTCTGTCCATCCATCCATCCTTCTTTTCTTCCTTCCTTTCTTCTCCCCTTTTATTTCTTTCTTTCATGCCACCTATCTTTCTTTCTTTCTTTCTTTCTTTCTTTCTTTCTTTCTTTCCCCATCCTTTCTTCCTTCCCCTTCCTTCCATCCTTCCATCCTTCCATCCTTTCTTTATTTCTCCGTTCGTTTCTTTCTTTCTTTCTTTCTTTCTTTCTTTCTTTCTTTCTTTCTTTCTCCCTCCTTTTCTCCTTCCCCTTCCTTCCATTCTTCTATCCTTTCTTTATTTCTTCGTTTGTTCGTTCGTTCGTTCGTTTCTTTCTTTCTTTCTTTCTTTCTTTCTTTCTTTCTTTCCCCATCCTTTCTTCCTTCCCCTTCCTTCCATCCTTCCATCCTTTCTTTATTTCTCCGTTCGTTTCTTTCTTTCTTTCTTTCTTTCTTTCTTTCTTTCTTTCTTTCTCCCTCCTTTTCTCCTTCCCCTTCCTTCCATTCTTCTATCCTTTCTTTATTTCTTCGTTTGTTCGTTCGTTCGTTCGTTTCTTTCTTTCTTTCTTTCTTTCTTTCTTTCTCCCTCCTTTTCTCCTTCCCCTTCCTTCCATTCTTCTATCCTTTCTTTATTTCTTCGTTTGTTCGTTCGTTCGTTCGTTTCTTTCTTTCTTTCTTTCTTTCTTTCTTTCTTTCTTTCTTTCTTTCTTTCTTTCTCCCTCCTTTTCTCCTTCCCCTTCCTTCCATTCTTCTATCCTTTCTTTATTTCTTCGTTTGTTCGTTCGTTCGTTCGTTCCTTTCTTTCTTTCTTTCTTTCTTTCTTTCTTTCTTTCTTTCTTTCTCCCTCCTTTTCTCCTTCCCCTTCCTTCCATTCTTCTATCCTTTCTTTATTTCTTCGTTTGTTCGTTCGTTCGTTCGTTTCTTTCTTTCTTTCTTTCTTTCTTTCTTTCTTTCTTTCTCCCTCCTTTTCTCCTTCCCCTTCCTTCCATTCTTCTATCCTTTCTTTATTTCTTCGTTTGTTCGTTCGTTCGTTCGTTTCTTTCTTTCTTTCTTTCTTTCTTTCTTTCTTTCTTTCTTTCTTTCTTTCTTTCTCCCTCCTTTTCTCCTTCCCCTTCCTTCCATTCTTCTATCCTTTCTTTATTTCTTCGTTTGTTCGTTCGTTCGTTCGTTCCTTTCTTTCTTTCTTTCTTTCTTTCTTTCTTTCTCCCTCCTTTTCTCCTTCCCCTTCCTTCCATTCTTCTATCCTTTCTTTATTTCTTCGTTTGTTCGTTCGTTCGTTCGTTTCTTTCTTTCTTTCTTTCTTTCTTTCTCCCTCCTTTTCTCCTTCCCCTTCCTTCCATTCTTCTATCCTTTCTTTATTTCTTCGTTTGTTCGTTCGTTCGTTCGTTTCTTTCTTTCTTTCTTTCTTTCTTTCTTTCTTTCTTTCTTTCTTTCTTTCTTTCTCCCTCCTTTTCTCCTTCCCCTTCCTTCCATTCTTCTATCCTTTCTTTATTTCTTCGTTCGTTCGTTCGTTTGTTCCTTTCTTTCTTTCTTTCTTTCTACTTTCACTGTCTATTGCATTGTCTTGATTTGTTTTAGTTTTTTACGATCTTGTTTTTTCTTCCTCCCCTTTTTTCTACTCTGGATTTTTTCTCCCTTTTTCCACTCGTCCCCTACTCCGCCCTTTCATTTCAAACCCTAACAAAATGTCCTCCCAGCAAGGGAAATTCCCAACAGGAAATTCAACTACTGAATTTTTCATATCTTCTGGTCTTTGAAAAATTCTCTCTTTCAGATGTCATTTATTATACAGCATCATTTTCACAATTGGTCGTCCCCAAGAGAGCGACGAACAGAGTCTCTGAGATTCTTAACGATTGCGACTTGTATGACGATGCTGACATGAAATTACTGGTTTTTAAAATAAAAAAAAAACCCCAACGTTTTAGCAAGATGAAAAGTCGTGTTTAAATAGATCCTTTCGTTGGATTGTTGATGCATTGTAATGAAAGAGATAATCACCTACCTCGAAAAAGAGTTTGCTTTGTGCATGATGTGACGAACAAAAATTACCGAATGTAGTTATAATAGTTTGGTTTGGTTTGGTTTGGTTTGGTTTGTTTTACGGCATATCAACATCAATGGGTTATTTAATGCCGACAAAAGTTTTATCGCTGGTAATTTTTTTTTATCTATCTATCTATCTATCTATCTACTCAGTATGTATTGATTTGCTTTGATTTGTTTTACAGCATATCAACCTCAATGGGTTATTTAATGCCGACAAAATTTTTATTGCTGGTAATATTTTGTTTTGTCAAAAATCTATTTCTGGTATTTATTTTTTTAAAAAAAGCATTGTTGGTAATATTTTTTTCCAAAATGTATTGCTTGTAATAAGTTTTTTTTCTTCAAAAACTTATTGCTTTCATAGTGTTTTTATCCCAGTTTCGTGGTTAACTATTTGCCCATAGCTGGGACCCTAATACGTGCTACCACGCCGGGTCAGAGCAGACCTGGGAACATCAGCAATTAAGAGGTGGTTCCACGCTCCTCAAAACCTCCTGATCAGAGGCCTTGCTGCTGGATGTAGTTTATCGTCATACCCAGGACGCGAATGTAGTTTATCGTCATATCCAGGATGCGGATGTAGTTTATCGTTATACCCAGGACGCGGATGTAGTTTATCGTCTTACCCAGGACGCGGCTGTAGTTTATCGTCATACCCAGGAGGCGGATGTAGTTTATCGTCTCACCCAGGACGCGGCTGTAGTTTATCGTCTTACCCAGGACGCGGATGTAGTTTATCGTCATACCCAGGACCTAAAAGTAGTTTGCAAAAATCTGCTACTTTAAGTATCAGAATCTATACTAATGTTCTTTTCCTCCCCTGAACGGAGGGGCCAATTAGAAAAATCTCTCAGTGAATAAAAGCCGCTGTTTTCCTACCTACGTCGATAGGATTTTCTTCTGAGCTTGGACGATCATACGTTTTTGCTGATGAGAAGTGATGTTTGGACGTGTGACATTTTGCCGTTTCAAAGTTGCCTGTTGGACTGTTACGACGGACTATCGTTTGAACTGTGATTTGGCTGCAAGTGTTGCGGTCGAGAGACAAGAAATCAATTTCAGACGTCTGTTGCTACTATAAGATGACAGTTGTTTTCTTTCCTTTACTACAATAGATTTAATATAGCTAACTATATGTTATGCCTCCATTCATCTTCCTACAGGGTCTCAAACTCAACATGAAGGGCTACATCAAGTGTATTGAAGAGGTAGTGCTGCCTTGGGTCAAGAGGGTGGATGCTGGAAGACCTTGTGTCTGGAAATAGGACTCTGCATCATGCCACACAAGATGGAGAAGTGATTTTGTTTTGCTGTTTTGATTTTGTAGTGAAAGAGATAATCACCTACCTCGGAAAAAAGTCCGTGTTTTTTGTGTGTGATCTGCTGAGGAAAAATTACCATAAGTAGTTAGGAAAAATCTACTTTAAGGATCAGAATCTATTCTAATGTTCCTTTCCTCCTCTGAATGGAGGGGGCCAATCAGAAAGATCTGTCGGTGAATAAAAGTTGTTTTTCGCTTATGTGAAAAATTTGATTTTCTGATCTTGGTGGACGAACATGCGTTTTTGCTGGTGAGAAGTGATGATTGGATGTGTGACTCCATTTTGTCCTTTTTATGTTGCCTGTTGGACTGTTACGACGGACTATCGTTTGAACTGTCATTTGGCTACAAGTCTTGCGGACAACAGACAGAACAAATTTATTGCATTCGTGTTAGAAGCTCCAATATTAACATTTCAGTGTATTTGGTTGTCAATCTGAGGACAGAAGATTCGGAAAGAGTTGGATAATATATCCAATCAACATCATGGTGTTTGGAATGATCTCTAGTGGTGGCAATGTTATGCACCCCCCCCATTCATCTTCCCACAGGATCTCAAACTCAACATGAAGGCCTACATTAAGTGTATTGAAGAAGTAGTCCTGTCTTGGGTCAAGAGGGAGGCTGCTGGAAGACCTTGTGTCTGGAAATAGGACTCTGCATCATGCCACACAAGATGGCGTACTCAGTCATGGGTGTCTGAGAATTTCTGTGATCACATCGCCTCTTACATCTGGCCACCTGAATCCCCAGACTGCAACCCCCTTAATTATTTGTGTGGCGCAGAATCATCAGTGATTTTGTTTTGCTGTTTTGATTTTGTAGTGAAAGAGATAATCACCTACCTTGAAAAAGAGTCCGTGTTTTTGTGTGCGATCTGGTGAAGAAAAATTAAAGAATATATTTATTACTGTATAACATACAATACAATAATTTTGGTACATGGCCGAAGAGGAAGTGGCGAAAAGACTGTTTTTCGCTAACTATCCTAGTCCTAGTTAATCACGATCTCGACCCATTCATCTGATACAATTTATCCGTTTACCAAAAGAACTCATCCATCACCATTCAATCTTACATATACCACAATACCCCATATTCACTGGATTCTACAAAATGATATAAAAATCTCAAAATGTTTAAATACAAAAATATATAAAAATTTCATGAAACATGAAACGAGGGGAAGGAAGGAACCCAGTAAACTCAACCAAAAATTTAAAACAAAAACAAACTAAAACAAAACAGGTGTTCGTAAGACCCGTCCACCCCTCAAAATAATGAGAGTGGCCGCTGTATTCTGCCGATAGATCAGAATCATCCTTCTGTAGAACCACATTTCTGTTACTTCGAGTCTCTTCTTCATCCTTGAGGAGATTGTACAGCATTCGCTGACATACAGGAGGACAGATATCACATAAGAGTTCAGTACTCTTTTCTTTGTTTCCAACGAAACTTTCCTGTCTCTTGATACTCTGCTTAGCTTTTGGAAGGCATCTTTGGCAATCCCAATACGTCTTCGGATCTCAGTGTCGCTCTTTCCGATCTCTTATTTAAATTTCTATACCTGCTTGATTTTAGTATTTACATTTTGGGCTCATCTTTTTGT
>OZ010603.1:75654486-75696986 GCA_963932145.1 Acanthosepion lycidas | reverse complement strand
ATTATTATTATTATTATTATTATTATTTGTGTATGTTATGTTTCCTGGTTTGTATCCTGTAGAACCAATTCCAACATATGACCTTTAGGCCTTATAGGAGAAGTGTCATTTAATTGATAACGCTTTTCTTAGTACATGGGATGTTGATAGTAGGGTGATCTTCTGGGCAACTTGTATGTTGATGTTACCTGGGACACTTTTAGTAAAATTGTCCATTCTTTTTCTCACGAGGCCCAGAGCTCTGATTACTATTGTTACAGTCTAAGTCTTCATTCTCCACATCCTGTTGATATCGATATTCAGGTCTTTGTATTTGGATAATTTCTCGATAATTTCCATGGAGGTGTTTCCCTCAGATGGAACTGATATATCAATAAGCATACAGTTCCTGAATTTCTTGTCTTTTATGATAATATCAGGTCTATTGGCTTTTATTTCCCTGTCAGTTTGAATTGGCATGTCCCAGAGGATAGTTACACCGTTATTTTGGGTAACTGTGTCTGGTTGGTGCTCATACCATCTCTCAGTGGTTTCGATTTTGTGCTTTTTGCATATCTTCCAGTGCACATATATCACTACCATGTTATATCTGTGCGTTTATTATTATTATTATTATTATTATTATTATTATTATTATTATTATTATTATTATTATTATTATTATTATTCAAGTTGTAGGACATCGCCTGTAGCTTAGTATGGAGTTGGATGGACTCCACCAATTTTTTTTTTTTTTTTTTGATAAAGGCACAGTAGCCATGAATGAATGCCTCACTTCCTTTCCAACCAGATATGTTCAAGGAGTTGGTAAGGTGTTCCGCTGCGCAGCGACCCTAAGACCACATCCGTTCATTGGACTGATGATGATGATGATGATGATGTGACGATGACGATGATGATGGGGAGGATGGTGATAGAATGTGTAGACAGATTGTAATATTATATTAAAAATGACCAAGACTAACAAAATAAAGAAAAACCGGATGCTAGAATGAAGTGCCTTGCTTTTTCTTTTTCTATGAGCCATGTCCATTCAGGACGTGGGCGATCGTAGCTCTCAAAATCTGTTTATCCCTTGTGAACCTTTGTCTCTTTATAAAGGCTTCCTCCCACCCGTTCCGCCATCCACAAGCTCGTCAGATGGGTGACTTCCCTCTATCGCTTTTGTGCTCAACACGCCTTGTGAGGGTTAAGTTTTCCAAGCTCTCCTTCCTCCTTATGCGTCCATGTAATTTTAGCTACCCTGAATCTGAGCATGTGTACTTTTTGTTGCTTACTCGCTTCGTCCATTGGGGGTTTGTTTTTTCCTTTTAATTTACTTATTTTATACTTATTTATCTTTGGGTACCTTAGCGTTGTGTAATAGTTAGCGAGCTTGTCTGGCTAGATCAGTTACGACTGAAAAATAAGTTAGATACTTATTAGGTGCCCCATACTTTCGACCTTCTCCTACATCTAAGCTACGATTAGAAAATAACATATGCGCACCTCGACGTGTTGTAATGGTTAGAAAACTTGTCTTGCTAGATCATTTATGACCGAGTAGCGAGTTCGATACTCACTAGGTGCGCAATCATTTCAGCCTTGTGCCACGTTTAAGCTACGCTTAGAAAATTACTATATTCTTGTTTATCTTTTATTTTTATTCTGTCTTTCTCTATAATTTCTTTTTTTTTCTACTTCCTTTCTTCTTTTTCATTCTCTTTCTTTATTTCTCATTTCTTCTGTCTTTACCTTTTCTTTCATAACAAAAAACATTACTTCTTCCGTTCGTTCCTGTCATTGAATCGTCTTTTTCACTTGCTTTTTGTAGTAGTAGTAATATTGTGCTAATTACCATCACATTACATAAGCACAGTACATAGACAAGCAGTCATTGGTTAATCTACTCAAAACTAGCTCGCTGATTGGTCAGTGCTGACCAATCAAACCGCCTGCACGCGACAACTCTGTTTTCCTGCGTTTTCAATCTGAGCTGGTCATGTTATGCACGATCATATATAAACAAAACACGTGTAAACTCTCTCTTCAGTTTTTTATTCATCCTTCTCTTTGCTACCAAGATGTAACTTTCAAGAAGTCCCGTCTTGACCATGCAGTCAGACGTTAAAGAACATTACCATTTCATGCAAGTACGAACACTAAAATCTCTTCCGAACTCTTACCAAATTTACCAATCCACAATTCCTAACATGATAAAGGAACCCTATTCTTCTAAACTACAGTTTAATAATTACTTCTTCTTTATGAGCTCAGGTATAAATATTTCTAAATCTAAGAGACATAACTCTATCAAACCTTCAGCTTATATGCATGTACACCAAACACTAATAAATTCAATTGTTATGTTTTGGAATCATTACATTCTGTTTGTATTTTATACTATGTGTTATTTACGTCAAATATAAATTGCTTTGCGTCCAAGCATTGTTCTTAATCCCGCTTTTCCCAGACAAAGTTATTAGGTTGGTGCAAAAATAATGACGTAATAATGTTGTTTTTTGACGTTAAAAAATACGTCAAAAACCGACATTATTACGTCATTATTTTTGCATCAACCTAATAAATGTATGTAGTACACACCCTTATATAATGGTGACAAACCGCTACAATATTGATAACCCCGTCGCTACAGTATCCTATGTTCCCTATGTATAAGCAATGGACTCACCCAAGTTGGCTATTTTACTTGTATTAGGGTGGTACAAAAATCATGTCGTTTTCTCACATAAAGTTGAACGTCAAAAACGACATTATTTAGTAAAATCAACTATACTTTGTACCCCCTTAGCTGTTTGGACTTCTCCCCCCAATTTGGTTTCGATAGGTCAATGTATGGCTACTTTAGAGGGTGTGGCGCACGGACGAACGGCATTTACTCCGTATTTACTCTGCCCCCTCCCCACCACTTGGACGAGATGAGACACAAGGTCTATTTTTAGTTGAGCACGTACGCCCAGGACAGGAACAACAATTCCCGTCAGCCCCCGCAGCCGATTCCTCCCTCTGGCGCAATGAGAGGGCGCGGCCTCGGGCAGCTGTTCCACAGGGTTGGGCACTTCTCAGTATAATTTTCCTCAGTTGCGACTCTGTCATTTGACGGAGTCGCCCCAGACGAGTAGTAAGATTCATCGGCGACTGTCGAACTCTCTGTATTAGCAGAGAGGAACTCGGACGAGGCTTTGCCGAAGGGCAAGATTTCGCCCGGGGAGGTTGACAGGGTTCAGAAAGGCTATATTTTTGGCCGAGTCTACGGGCTCGGGGACACCCACATTAAAATGGCCTTGTGCCACATTCGATCCTCGTGGGTGGATTGATAAATACCGACGGAGTCGCCCCTGAGTGGACTGTGCCCAAAGACAGAGACGCAACTGAGAGATGATAAGTAGACGGGTTATTTATTAAAAAAGAGTAATTTACACACGGGCGAATTAACGGAAGTCACAGAATTCTATATATAGATTTGTTTTTCTGTATTTTTAATGGTTTTCGAAAAAATTTTATTCTTTTTTTTTTCACTTATTTCTTTCTTTTTTCTCTTTCCTTTTTTTAGATGTATTTTTCTTTCTGTATTTTTCATTCTTTCTCCATTTTCTTTCTTAACTTTTTCAATTTTCGATCTTACCTATTACCTTCTTTTCAATGTCCGCTATTCTCCCCTTTGAATTATTCTCATCTTTATTTTATTTTTTCCGTCGCTTATCAAGACAGCAGGTGCATACCTTTCGAAAAGGTGTGGCCAGACGCTTGGCGATTAAATCTGAACGTTTTCAAATCAGCTCGGCACTTTCTCTTTTTCTCCTTCCTCTTCGAAATCAATGTTTTTCTCTTTTGCAGCTTTGGGGACATTGTCGCTGACCGTTGTTTATCGAAAGCCGTTGGACATCAAAAGGTTTTCACTCAAGGCTATCAAGTTTGCTACTCGACTGCACCATAAAACATGGATACCATAAAGTAGAAAGCTTGAAATATCTGAGGCGTAAAGCATCGAACATAAAACATGTCCTGACACATTAAACAACGTAAAACATAAAACAGAAAGAAGCTTGAAACCATTTACATCGATAAATGGTAGACTTACTTTTGTCACCGTACCCCCCCCTCTCACAAAACTAATTTGCTTCATATTTATCGAGAACTTTTAAATATTCGATAATGTACTTTCGGCATTGCCATGTAGTGAAATCGGTATTATACAGAAAATTATCGTATTCAAATGAATACAACACGAGAAGAATTACAGACCTGAACATAACGAAAGATTTTTCTTTATTTTTTAGGGTTTATCAACCTTTTGCGGGTTACTTAAAGCTAGAAAATATTCTGAGAAAATAATGATTTACTGATATAAATCTTATTAATTAACCCATAGCTTGGGGAGATAAGGTGGATTCAAGCGTATTACTGTGTTAGTGAATACAACAAACCCAACTGGAATTGAAACGAACTCGGATTTATAACTATTTACAATTGTTCAGATTGTTGTGCTCATCTTTATTGCCACATTCACGACGTTTCGATCTTTGTACGCCCCGCCTTCTTCAGGAGCCTTCTATATTTCTAAGAGGAGGTATTGTAAGTAATTATACAATATATTGTCCTGACTCTTATCCTCATCTTTACTGCCACATTCACGACGTTTTGGTCTTTGTATGTCCCGCCTTCTTCAGGATCTTTCTATATTTCTAAGAGGAGGTATTGTAACTATTTACACAATATATTGTCCGAACTGTTGTCTTCATCTTTATTGACACATTCACGACGTTTCGGTCTTTGTACGTCCCGCCTTCTTCAGGAGCCTTCTATATTTCTAAGAGGAGGTATTGTAAGTAATTATACAATATATTGTCCTGACTCTTGTCCTCATCTTTATTGCCACATTCACGACGTTTCGGTCTTTGTACGTCCCGCCTCCTTCAGGATCCTTCTATATTTCTAAGAGGAGGTATTTGAACTATTTACTCAATATATTGTCCTGACTGTTGCCCTCATCTTTATTGTCACATTCACGACGTTTCGGTCTTTGTATGTCCCGCCTTCTTCAGGATCTTTCTATATTTCTAAGAGGAGATATTGTAACTATTTACACAATATATTGTCCAGACTGTTGTCTTCATCTTTATTGCCACATTCACGGCGTTTCGGTCTTTGTACACCCCGCCTTCTTCAGGATCCTTCTATATTTCTAAGAGGAGGTATTGTAAGTAATTACACAATATATTGTCCTGACTCTTGTCCTCATCTTTATTGTCACATTCACGACGTTTCGGTCTTTGTATGTCCCGCCTTTTTCAGGTGAGTGAAATTTCGTACCGAAGACTTTATTTAGCCCATTCGGGTAGATTTTTTTTCTAATTCCACGTGTCATGCTTTTGGGTGTTTCAGTTTTAGTTAATTTCTCTTCATAACTCAACTATCTAAGTTTTTGTTCTCTTTGCTGTGAGCAGGGATTGAACTATGAAATCACTTTTGGATTAATGAACGAACGATTTTATCCATTGGGTTACGTACTAATACAATTCCTACTAATTAATCTATACCTGGATGGAGAAGAGGTGGATGCATACCTTTGCCAAGGCTATTTGCAAGTATGGGAAGATAACGAACCCAACTGGACTTGGAACTCCGCTCTCCGATTAACAATTCCAAGCTATTATCTATTACACCACTCAAACATCCAAGCTTACAGGGCCTGATATTCCCAAGAGGTCACCCATCTAGGTAATGATCGGGCTCGACGTTGCTTAACTTCGATGATCCTACCGGAACCTAAAGAAAACAGGAAATTAAAGCGTGGGTATAATGTAGGGGATCAATTCTATATTAAAATCAATATATAAACTGAATCTTCATTTTGAGGCTACGCTAGTTTCTATACATTTATATTGCATAGAACATAAGTAAATATAAAAAAAAAATAAAAAAAATATGCTTTTATATGACGGTGGGTGGGGGGCGTATTCAAAATTTGATAATTTTGCGACAATACGCGCTTAAAGCTTTTAGACAGTTTGGATTAACATTTCTTTTCATGGTTAGCCATAAAGAATTGCAAATGTTGGATTACTTTACTCTTAAGTGAAATAATGATAATATTTATTAAGAATTTATTACAGGAAAAATCAAATTTCAATTATGGATTTAGTTACATAACAAATAAATAAAAATAATATAAATTTGGATGCAAAATTCGATTTGTTGTTAAGTATTTTTCATTTTCATGTTTGATATTGGCAGCATTTTAGAATATTCTGGCTAAGTTTCCTAAGTTGAACAAACTAGAAGCTATTTCGTTTACGCTTTGTTACCTCTTTTTTCAATTGTTGTTTTAAGATCGCTTTCTTCTATTCATTTTGATGGGCAATAACGAAATTCTGAAATTTAGAATGATCTTATTCCATTTCAAAAATAACGCCTGCAAAAAGGAATATATAAAATTAATATACGACCAAATATAAAATGCTTTTGACAAAAGAAAACTTAATGAATTCACTATAATTATGTAACAATAATGTAATGATATTCCGCAGAAAAATCTACAGTTTATGTTACGTCATCTAATTGCATAGTTACGAACTATAAACCTAAATTGACCTTGAAATATTGCGTAATTTTTTTTTTTTTTTTGTTACTACAATAAAAGTTTTATTGAAGCGAATTTATTGAAACAAAGCAAGTTCAGTTGTCTATTGATAACAATTCCAGAAACTATAAACAATTGTTTTGCTATCCTCTACCAGCCGCAATGATAGAGAAAGCATTACCTCGAACCATCGCCAGTGAGACACGCGTTCTTGTGTATTAATTGATTTATTCCATTGCTTGGGTGTAGAGGGGGGGAAATAATTTTATAAAAAAATATTTATTTTTTGGAAAAGAGAATCTTGTTTCTTCTTACTGCAAAACACCAACGTTATACCCAAGGAGTAAAACATATTGCTGTAAATGTTCTGCTATTTTTCCAAAATATATTGGCATCACTAAAAATCGGACGGATAAAATATCCCTTGCTGCAGGATTGACTATTCTATGAAAAATACACATTTTATTGCATATTGATTACAAGGTACAAATTACATTTAGTCGCTGATTGAGTTTTATTCATTTTAATTCCCTTCCCAAATCGAACCCGTAGGCCTCGACCGCGGTGATGGAAAGCGGCTGGATGGCATTACCATTTTCCCTTTCAAAATGGGGAAGTCGTTGATTTGGGATGTGAGCTGTGCGGATACATTTTCGGCCGGTAATTTGATCAGATCCGCGGTTGATCCGGGGTCCGTTGCCCGGGACGCAGAGATGAAAAAAAATAGTTGAATATTCTTCTCTTGCTGATTTTTTTTTTTTTTTTTTTTACTCCTGTAGCAGTGGAGACTTCAAGGTTTATTGGCCCTCGTTCGATGGAGTTCTTTCGGAGGATTGGCGCGAAACGGAGTGGTTCTTGCAGCGTGTCTCACTGGCGATGGTTCGAGGTAATGCTTTCTCCACCATTGCGGCTGGCAGAGGATAGAAAAAAAATGTTTATAGTTAAGTTGTCTGGAATTGTCATCAGTCGTCAACTGAACTTGTTTTGTTTCAATAAAGTTTGCTTATTTTCATGAAAAGAACAAATTCTCTTGAAGTCCCATTGTCTAATTTGAAAGACAAGATAGAAACGGCACACCGTTTCCCTTTCGTATGTCTTCGTTTGTAAGATACATAACGATATCAGCTTCAGGGCAGCATCTGAAAAATGTTATAAAATATTTGCAAAAGAACTCATACACATGTTAAAAGCAATCAGGGTTTTTCTAAAAGTTTTGATATCGAAAGGTAGACTTGTTTAAACTGTTCATTTTAAATCTAGAAATCAATGATTAAAACGCTTCTCTCTCTCTCTGTCTTTTCTTTTTGCAAAACTTTTATTCCCCCTGCAGTTTCTTTGTACAAAAGTGTTTCTTTAATATCACTTGCTTTACTAAATTTAATGTTTAATAAAGTCAATATCAGTTTTAAAATTAACTAGCAGAATACCCGTAAAAATGTCGGCTTTATTTACGTATGGATTTTTAAAATCTGAATATGTGTGCTGAGCCTTTGACCAAAGTCTCACTTGAGTGTAATATGCGTGCGCTCGTGGAAAACCATCACACACACACAGACATATATATATATATATATATATATATATATATATATATATATTAGATTGGCGGCAAGGCTTCATCAGCTTATAGTTGAATGGGCTAGTTGTAACCGTAAGTTCTATGCTCAGAGTTTCTTCTCTCGCACTTCTCGCTTGTGGAATTGTCATCCGGCATTTTGCTTCCCAGTCACACGTGATCTTCAAATATTTAAATGCAATGTCAATTGTTATCTTCTGTCTTCTTAATTCCTTTTCTTTTATTGTTCTCTCTCCTTAATAGTGTTTTACTTTTTCTCATATTCTTTCACACTCAGTAACCCCTTGCGTCTTAGTAGATTTATTGCCTTGCTTGGGATGAAATGATTAATATATATATATATATATATATATATATATATATATATATACACACACACATATGAAGAAGCATAGTTTTAAGATGTGCTATATTTATGAGATAAAGTGCTCAATATCAGAGACAGAGCGTATCTAAATATAAGGCTGTTTCATGCTAGACGCAATCGTCAAGCCACTTAACGATTGCGTCTAGCATGAAACAGCCTGTCACCTCTGAGTGTTCACTTCAATGTTCACATATATATATATATATATATATATATATATATATATATAGCGTCACACACTACGAAATGGACAAACTGCGACAATTATTTTTAATATATTTTATTTTTATACGTTATTTATATAGACACAAATATTTAAGTAAATGCTTTGTTTATAATAAACACTATTAAACAGCATTTACCGGCCTGAATGTCCGACAAATTTTCATAGAAAATATGTGCCCTCCGACATGAATCGAACCTGTATCCTTCACTGAACCGTCATATAGCCTGACGTGCTATAACAGTTTTGCTACAGCAGAGAATTTGATTAGCAAGGTCAATTTTACTGCTTCTTAGACTACAATCTTTGATGATTTCCCGCGAACGTAGACATTGAAGTCAACACCTAGTGTCTGTTTTATATTAAACGCAATCATCAGGCCATGTGCGTTGTGTTTGACTATTTATATATATACAGGTCAGTGACGCATTGTTAGAAACGCTCGAGTTCCCCACGGGTTGTGGCACACCAAGTCCGCAGTGGGACAACCGGTTAATACCAGTCCACTGTAATTGGGTAGTTCATTCCCTGGCTCGTGTGTTTTCGGGTATGGTACGTCTATGGAGCCCCGTCTACTGACGGAGACTAGGCTGAGAAAAATAGACAATGCAAAGTGTTCGATCCCGTGGTTGTGGAGTCTGAGTAAATCTGGATCACAATGTACGCGATCGGGTTCCCCAAACTAAACTCGACCTTGTGTCATATCATAACAGTGAGGAGACTGGGCAAATAGCAATCCGTTCCGGTCAGTCAGGAAAATTTCAAACAGACGTCACGCTAGGAACGAGTTTCGATCGACATATAGATAGATAGATAGATAGATAGATAGGAAGTTTGAAAATCTCAATAGAAAGAAAGAAAGAAAGAAAGAAAGAAAGAAAGAAAGAAAATTAAGAAGGAGATAGATAGATAGATAGATAGATAGATAGATAGATAGATAGGAAGTTTGAAAATCTCAATAGAAAGAAAGAAAGAAAGAAAGAAAGAAAGAAAAATAAGAAGGAGATAGATAGATAGATAGATAGATAGATAGATAGATAGATATGAACAGGTTGAGAGAAATATTACATATGAACAGGTTAATGATAGATAGATAGATAGATAGATAGGAAGTTTGAAAATCTCAATAGAAAGAAAGAAAGAAAATTAAGAAGGAGATAGATAGATAGATAGATAGATAGATAGATAGATAGATAATTTGAAAAAAAAATGAGAACGATATAAAAATTTAGATAATTTCCGAAGACTGAGATCGATATAAAAAAGATAGACAGATAGATAGATAAATATGGACAGAGTAAGATTGATTGATTATATACATATATACATACACATATATATATATACATATATACATACATATATATACATACATATATACATACATAGGTCGCATATCTTATTTTTAAATACTTTTATGGTAATTGTTCCAAAAATTCGAATTGTTCGAAAAGACTGAAGTTGATATAAAATATATATATATGAGAACAGACTGAGATAAATACATAGATACATAGATAGATAGATGTGTAGACACTGACAAATATATAGATAGAAAATTTGAAAAGATTGAAATCAATATAAGAAAAATTAGATAGGTAGATATGGAATGACTGATAAACAAATCAATTCAAAAATTCGAGATAGATTTGAATGTCGACTGAGGTCTAATGGCAGATGGAAAGTGCGAGAAGACTGAGATCGATATAGCAAAGTTAGATCGATATGAAATGACTGATAGATAATTTCAAAAGACTGTAATTGATGCAAAAATTGAGATAGATAGATGGAAAGAAAGGTTGCCCTGTCTCTTTTCTAAAAATACTTTCATGACAGTTAAAATTTCAAAGGACAGAGTCAGATAGATAGATAGATAGATAGATAGATAGATAGATAGATAGATAGATACGAAATGACAGAGATAGAATATTTGAAAAGTTTCACATCGATATAATAAAATTAGATAGATATGAAATGATAGCTAGATAGTGCATTTCAAAATACTGAGATCGGTATAAAAATGAGATTGATAGATATGAACAGTTTGATATATATATATATATATATATATATATATAGATAGATAGATAGATAGATAGATATATAGATAGATAGATAGATAGATAGATGTGAAGAGACTGACATAAATATATATATATATAGAGAGAGAGAGAGAGATAGGGGGAAGCGGATAATTTGAAAAGATTGAGATTGAAATGCTTAAATTTGGATAGATAGATAGATAGATAGATAGATAGATAGATAGATAGATAGATAGATAGATAGATAGATAGATAGATAGATAGATGTAAAAAGACTGGGATAGATAGATAGATAGATAGATAGATAGATAGATAGATAGATAACCGTTGCAAACATGCAAAAATGTGTGCAAGCAAAGCAAATAAATTATCACCAATTTCTTACTACTCGCATCTGTTTCCAACTTTCTCATGTCTTCCAAAAATCGCGCCTTCATTTCACTTGGCAGGGTTTCACTATTTTTGGTTTGTCAGGCCTGCCAGTTGTCCTTAAAAATGATACGGAGAAGAAAGAACAACAATAACAACAAAAATCTACGTATAAAAATGAGGATTATTCCTCCCTCACTCTGGCCATAGCGGAATATGGGGTTGTGTCGAGTGAAAAAAAAAAAGAGAAGGAAAAACGAAAATGAAATTGAAGCTGAAGTTGATAGACAAGGAATCATTCTTTTATTATTGAAAAAAAAAACCCCAAAAAAACAAGGAAATAGAAAAACCGGAAGGACATACTTTTGAAATATAGAATCTTTGAGAAAAGATTTAAAAAAAAAAAACAACTGGGGGCCTGGTTGATTTTAAATGATAAAAATGATAAAAATGGCGACAAAGAGAATAGGACAATGAAGAAATGGAAGTCTAAATTTAAGAAAGAAAAAATCAAATAAGAAATAGAAAAGGTGAGGAAATGAAACGAAATGCGTAAAAAACAGAAAAAAGTTGGAAGAAGAAAAAGAAAGCAAGAAAGAAAAGTGGGAAGAATTGGACAAAGAAATAAAAAGTAAACTTTAGAAAGGAAAATGAAAGATAAAATAAAAGAAAGAAAGACAAGAAAAGAAAACGGAATAAAAGAAAAAGGAAAAAGAAAAAAAGGAAGAGAAAGAAAGAGAAAGGAATGGAAGAAAAGGGGAGAATAACGAAAAGAAAAGAAGAAAAAAGAAGAAAAAGAAAAAAGAAAGAATGACAAAAAGAAAAAGAAAAAGAACGAACGAATGAATGAAAGAAAGAAAGAAAATAAATGAAAAAAGGAAAGGAGAATAAGAAAAACGGAATGAAAGACAAAGAAAGAAAGAAAAACAGAAAGAAAGAAAAGAAAAAGAAAAAAGAAAAAGAAAGCAAGAGAGAATGAAAGAAAATAAATTAAAAATAGGAAAGAAGAAAAAGAAAGAAAAATGGAATGAAAGAGAAAGAAAGAAAGAAAGAAAGAAAAGGAAAAAGAAAAAATGACAGAAAGAAAAAGGAAAATAAGAATGTAAAAGAAATAATGAAAGAAGGAAGAAATAATGAATGAAAGAAAGAAGGAAAAAAAAACGAAATGAAAGACAAAGAACCAAAGAACAACAGAAGAAAAGGAATGAAAGACAAAGAAAAAGAATAAAGAACAATGAAAAAGAAAGAATGACAAAAAGAAAAAAGAGAAAGAAAGAAGGAATGAAAAAAGAAAGAATGAAATAGAAAAAGAAATCAAAAAAGGAATGGAAAAGAAAGAAAGAAAGAAAGAAAGAGAGAAAGAGAAAAAGAAATCAAAAAGTAAGGGAAGAGAAAGAAAGGAAGAAAGAAGAAAGAAAGAAAGAAAGAAAGACATAGAAAAAGAAATAAAAAGGAATGCAAAAGAAAGAAAGAAAGAAAGAAAGAAAGAAAGAAAAAAGGAATGGCTGAGAAAGAAAGAAAGAAAGAAAGAAAAAAGAAAGAAATAGAAAAAGAAATCAAAAAAGTAATGCAAAAGAAAGAAAGAAAGAAAGAAAGAAAGAAAAAGAAATCAAATAGGAATGGAAGAGAAAGAAAGAAAGAAAGAAAGAAAAAAGAAAGAAAGAAAGAAAGAAATAGAAAGAGAAATCAAAAAAGTAATGGAAAAGAAAGAAAGAAATCAAAAAGGAATGGAAGAGAAAGAAAGGAAGAAAGAAAAAGGAAAGAAAGAGTGAAAGAAAGAAAAAATAGAAAAAAGAAATAAAAAGGAATGGAAAAGAAAGAAAGAGAGAAATAGAAAAAGAAGTCAAAAAAGGAATGAAAGAGAAAGAAAGTAAGAACGAAAGAATGAAAAAAAGGGGAAAGGTTCGAAAAGGAAAGAAAGAATGAAACAAGTGTGATACAACAACAACAACAACCACAATCTGAACGCGTGTTTTGTTTGCGCAACTAAAATCTCGAATGGTGCAAAAAAAATACAGGCCCCTGATTTCTGGCGAGCGTAGAACGAAAAAAGGATGAGGTGAAATGTCAAAATTATTTTTTCTCTCGAAATGCGCTAAAAATAAAAGAAAAGAGGGGGAAAATAAATAAATAAATAAATAAACCTTACCACTTCTCAACCCCTACCCCGTAAACTTCCCAACCCGCACGCCACTAGCCGCCAATTCCAACTAGTGATATCAGAATTGGCCTTTTTCGCTGGCCAGAAGGGAGTTGGGTAACGTACATGAAGCACTCGCTCGGCGGTGGGTAGGAAGTGAAGACGACACTACCTTGCTCTCTACCACCACAGACCCGAATTTCTCTTACCCCCAAAGTGATTTGTCTTTAGTTTGCAGAAGTGTCAGCTCCCGTAAGCGAGTCTGTTGCCCGGCAGCCATTTGTAGTCGGGCAGCGTTCGTCCAAAACGTAGCGACAAGTCAAGAGTGTTAAGCGGATTCAGTGACTGATCAGACGTGGCGAATTCGCGCGCAGAATTTGTATTTTTGACTCCGTAAAAAGTTTTGCGGGCGCGAAAATGTCAGCCAGTTATCGGAGTCTCCAACTCTACACCCTGTGAAATCTTCTCCTGACACCCATGGCACCCTGCTTCCCGCGTTCAGTGTGGCCGCTTTTACCTTAGCTCGACGATCGACGAATCTGCGGAATCCATGCCAAAACCATCGGAAACGCCTTCGCTGATTGGCTGACTGGGTGTCTTGCCTTGTCAAACATTCGCTTCTGTCTTTTTATTTGTTTTTTATTTGCTTTTGTTTTTTTGTTGATTTCTTATTTATTTTTTTTCCCTTGTCACTTCCATTTTCGTATACAAAAGCAATTCAGTACGCTTCAAGGGACATATTGTTTGTAAGTTTGTATTCGATAATCGAACTTGAGTAAAAACAAAGTTATGAATCGATAATTTCATTACGAATACGTTTTTTTTATTTTGCTTCTTGGCTGAAGTTATTGCATATAAATCAGCGACTTAGAGGTTCGAGCCCGAAATACACATAGAATTTTGAATTTGAAAGTAAGAAGAGGCTGTCAATTGCAAAAAAAAAAAAAATTGGCCGAATATAATCTTAATAATTTGCCTTGTTTAGTAGATATCAGTATGTATTTTTCGACGCAATACTTCTAAAATCCTGCACTCATATAAAAAAACGGTTTATGTTTCATGACGTTTCAGATTTTTTATTGTTCTGTCTTCTTCAGATGCACAAAATGGAAGCTACAAGCAATAGGCAACATAGGAACATTGACAAATGTAACGGTGAATGAAAGAAAATAGTTAAAAGAAAAAAAATAGTTGCAGCACAAAAGAAAGCATCCTACAAATTTGCTCGTAAAATGTGCCAAATCCAAATCCAGTCTCTTCTCATTCTTGTTGGAGGAAACCCTCCCTGATTGACGAAAAGTTGGAGGAAATGAAACAAAATGCGTAAAAAAACAGTTGACAGAAGAAAAAGAAAGAAAGAAAGAAAGAAAGAAGGATTGAAAAAAGAAATAAAAAGAAAAATTTTAAAAAAAGGAAAAAGAAAGAAAAATAAAGACAATGAAAGAAAGAAAGACAGGAAAAGAAAAAAGAATGGAAGAAAAAGGGAAAAGAAAGAAAGGAAAATAAAGCAAAAGAAAGAAATGAAGTCACATAGGTGTATACAAGAATCCGATTGTTTCAGCTGAACGAAGATAGATAGATAGATAGATAGATATGAACAGAAGATAGATAGATAGATAGATAGATATGAACAGAAGAAGATAGATAGATAGATAGATAGATAGATATGACCAGAATGAGATAGATAGATATGACCAGAATGAGATAGATAGATAGATAGATAGATAGATATGAACAGAAGATAAATAGATAGATAGATAGATAGATAGATAGATATGAACAAGATAGATAGATAGATAGATAGATAGATAGATAGATAGATATGACCAGAATGAGATAGATAGATAGATAGATAGATAGATAATGACCAGAATGAGATAGATAGATAGATAGATAGATAGATAGATAGATAGATAGATATGACCAGAATGAGATAGATAGATATGACCAGAATGAGATAGATAGATAGATAGATAGATAGATATGAACAGAAGATAAATAGATAGATAGATAGATAGATAGATAGATATGAACAAGATAGATAGATAGATAGATAGATAGATAGATAGATAGATAGATATGACCAGAATGAGATAGATAGATAGATAGATAGATAGATAGATAATGACCAGAATGAGATAGATAGATAGATAGATAGATAGATAGATAGATAGATAGATAGATATGACCAGAATGAGATAGATAGATAGATAGATAGATAGATAGATAGATAGATAGATAGCAGCGGACTATGATAGAGATGGAATGAGTGGGAGAGACGAATAGAACGAAAAAGACAGAATGAAGAAGAAAGAAAATGACGCATAGAGAACAAGAGAACGAGGTCGAGAGGCAAGTTTTGAGAGAAAGGATGATAGATAGATAGATAGATAGATAGATAGATAGATAGATAGATAGATAGATATATAATATGAGACGACTGAGAACGATATAAAAATTGAGATAGGTATGAAAAGACAAAGATAAATATGAATACAGATCGATAGATATGAATAGATCGATAGATACTGAACAGACGGAGATAGATAAATTCTCACCTTCTGCCATCAAAGGTTCTAGGACCAAGTCTGTCCTGTCCTTCTCGGGGAAAAGTGATGGATTCATGCCTTTCACAAGCGTATTTGCATGTAAGTAAATGTAACGAAACTGGCTGCAGTTCGAACACAGGTTTTTGATTTCTCAAACCGAGACGCCATCCATTGCACACCAAGTGGAAACGATAAACAAATAAAGAAAGGAAGAAAGACAAGAAAAGAAAAAAAGACTGAAAGGAAAAGGAAGAAAGAAAAAGGAAAAAGAAAGAAAGAAAAAGAAAACATGAGAAAAAAATGAAAGAAAAGGCGAAAATGAAAGAATGAATAACGGAAAGAATGAAAGAAAGAAAATAAATGAAAAAAAGTAAGCAAAAGGAAAAAGAAAGCAAAATGGTATGAAAAACAAAGAATGAAAGCTAAAACGAAAGAAAGAAAGATAGAACGAAAGATAGAAAGAAAGATAGAAAGAAAGACTGAAAGAAAGAAAAGGAAATGAATAAAAGAAAGAAAGAATGAAAGAAAGAAAGAAAATAAATGAAAAGGAAAGAAAAAAAGGGAAAAGCAAGAAAGATTGAAAGAAAAAAGGAAAGAAGAAAAAGGAAAAAAAAAGAAAAGTGGAATGAAGTAGAAAGAAAGAAAGAAAGAAAGAAAGAAAAGAAATAGAATAAAAGGAAAAAGAAAATAGAATGAAAGAAGGAAAATAAATGATAAAAGGAAAGAGGAAAAAGGACGACAAAAGAAAGAATGAAAAAAAATAAATGATAAAAGGAAAGAAGAAAAAGGAAAAAAGAAAGAAAAAAAGAATGAAGGAGAAAGAAAGAAAGAAAAGAAAAAGAATAAAAGGAAAAAGAAACAAATAGAATGAAAGAAAGAAAATAAATGATAAAAGGAAAGAAAAAAAAGGAAAAAAGAAAGAAAAACCGAATGAAGGAGAAAGAAAGAAAGAAAGAAAGAAAGAAAAGAAAAAGAATAAAAGGAAAAAGAAAATAGAATGAAAGAAGGAAAATAAATGATAAAAGGAAAGAGGAAAAAGGACAACAAAAGAAAGAATGAAAAAAAATAAATGATAAAAGGAAAGAAAAAAAAGGAAAAAAGAAAGAAAAACCGAATGAAGGAGAAAGAAAGAAAGAAAGAAAGAAAGAAAGAAAGAAAGAAAGAAAAGAAAAAGAATAAAAGGAAAAAGAAAATAGAATGAAAGAAGGAAAATAAATGATAAAAGGAAAGAGGAAAAAGGACAACAAAAGAAAGAATGAAAAAAAATAAATGATAAAAGGAAAGAAAAAAAAGGAAAAAAGAAAGAAAAACCGAATGAAGGAGAAAGAAAGAAAGAAAGAAAGAAAGAAAGAAAGAAAAGAAAAAGAATAAAAGGAAAAAGAAAATAGAATGAAAGAAGGAAAATAAATGATAAAAGGAAAGAGGAAAAAGGACGACAAAAGAAAGAATGAAAAAAAATAAATGATAAAAGGAAAGAAGAAAAAGGAAAAAAGAAAGAAAAACAGAATGAAGGAGAAAGAAAGAAAGAAAAGAAAAAGAATAAAAGGAAAAAGAAACAAATAGAATGAAAGAAAGAAAATAAATAATAAATGGAAAGAAGAAAAAGGACAACGAAAGAAAGAATGAAAATAGAAAGAATAATATGAAAAAGAAAACGGAAAAAGAAAGAAAAAAATGAATGAAAGTCAATGAAAGACAGAAAGAAAGAAAGAAAGAAAGAAAGAAAGAAAGTATACAAAACAGCATTTGGCGCCAATGTAACAATAACATTACTAAGCAAGTTTCAAGTCATGAGATGAAACATCCACGTTTTTCGATGACAATAGCGCCGAACGCAAAAGATTTGCATTGTTATGGGGATTGCCAGAGGATTTTTGTTTTGCTTTTTGTTTCTTAAACGGCAGGTATCTTAAACGGTTGTTTCATTGAAGATCAGCAAATATCAATGGATGATTGAATGATGTCCGGAGCCTTGGAAAAAGTTGCATTTAGCATTTTTGACTAATTGGAAACACTAGAGCTTCTGCAATATTTGCCTGCAAATAAAGTTCCACCAGAACAAACCAAAGACAGTGAAAACGTTCGAAAAATGTGGATGCAATGGAAGCATAATTGTTGCAAGTAAGGCATAAATCTAACAAGCAGTATCATACAGTTAAAAATATTTAACCTATAAAATTTTTATTTTATATTCTCTTTTTTTTTCTTTATTTTTATAATCTGAACTGTTTCAAAAAAAATTCTGCATAATTAAAGCGAAAATAAACATAAAATCTAGCCTTTAACCCTAACCATGGGTATAAGTACCCAGCGCAAATTTTCCTATTTTTGATTACAATCTTCAGTAACTGATTTTCTTACCTAAATAATGTTTTTTCAGTTCCTATTAATGTTAACTCAAAGTCCAAAGTTTGAAATGCCTGCATGTAAAATATTTCAAATAAAGATTTATATTTAATATTATTTTTGATATTTTCAAAATCGGGTATGACGTACCCATGGTTAGTAGTGGTGTAACTTTAATTGATGGTTACTGTTCTAGGGTTAAAAATGAATTTACTAGTTTAGTGTGCACGTTTCTTCAAACGATTGCCGATGTTTAAGATCTAATCTGTTTGTCTGCACAATTCTTTTTTTAATCGTTATCGCCCCATGCAAGGAAATAAAACCACTAAGACACAACGGACGGTGTTTCTGACGCTGCGGCCGCAGTTCGAGTGGTGATTTGGACGACGCGAATTAGGGAAGTCCTACGAGACGGTCGCTGTTCTCATCAGGATCTGATCTGTTTCAGCATCGGGTCAGGATGAAAATTGAAACTGATGGAAAAAGGTTGGTATCGACGGATTTCAGCGAAGGGTGGGTGACTTTTGCGACCCTACTGAACGGGGCTGGTCTTGATTTATATATATTTTTTCCTCGGCAGCTCTCTCCTGATTAACAAGTGTACGTGGTTTGTGCGAGTAGGTGTTGTTCCCGGCCTGTCCCCGACTTCTGCCTTTGTTATGTTCCAAGTCGAGATTCACAAATTCTCCAGTTTGTTTTGCCCCACCCTTTTCATCTCGACTGGGTAAGTTTTTAAATGTTCTAATGCCCATAGTTTTTTAACCCTTTTCTTCCCTCTTAGCGAGAGAGCCTTCTGATTTTGTTGAAGGACGGCGTGCAGCGGTCGCTCTTATTTTTGTTAGGTGGACGGGCCCTACTAGCATCATTCCTTTTTCAGGGTCATCATCCCCACCCCATCGTTTCACTGATATATATATATATATATATATATATATATATATATATAATATTATTATTTTTTTCATACAGACAAAAACAATTTACTCACTACAAAGATGCAACTTTGTTTCGGTGCATTTAGTTGCACCTCGACTGATGAGAACCTGTTTGTAATCAGGCCGCTGTTTGAAAGTCCCTTCCTCTTTTCTATTTGCTTGAAAAAAAGAAAAGATTTTAAGAGGGGACGTATAAGGGTAAAGAAAATTTAGGAAAAGCAAAATGGTGACAGAGTGAGACAGTAATGCTTGTTGATAGCAGTGTGGTGAAGGATTGTTGAGGAGTTAAGGTGATTTTTTTTTAAATCGACAGCAACGGTCAAGGGTTTAGGCACAGCACTTCCAAGCCTCGAAAGGTGGGAATAGGATAGAGTAAGACAGTGAAGAAGGAAGGAGGGATACGTTTAGATGATGGTCGTAGTAGTAATTGGAAACGCAACGCTTTTGGCAACTTTAAAACAAAGCCTGAATTGCGTATATTTAGACTGGAATTATTGCTACTCGTTTTGTAATCAATGAAGGAATTTTGTGAATTAATAAATTAAGAGTTGGAGATTTTTCTTGGCATTTTGAATGCATAACTTAATTGTTTGTCTTTTTTTACACTAAGTTTTAGTTAAAAATTTAAGATATAAGTAGAAAGGTTAACAATTTAACACCTCAACAATCCTTCACCAAACTGTTATCAACAAGCATTATTGTCTCTGTCACCCTTTTGCATTTCCTAAATGTTCTTTACCCTTATACGTCCCCTCTTAAAATCTTTTTTTTTCAAACAAATAGAAAAAAAGGAAGTGACGTTCTCTTGCAAAGAGAATTGTTCATAATCATTTTGGTTATCACCAGTCGAGGTGCAACTAAATGCACCGAAACAAGGTTGCATCTTTGTAGTGATTAAATTGTTTTGTTTATATGAAAAAAATTATAATAAATAATTCTTGCTCTAATCTCAGTATTGAGCCCACTTTTTATATTTATATATTATTTTCGTTACATTCGGATACATATATATACATACACACACACACACACACACGCACATTAAAAAAAAGAGAGAAACCGCAAACATTTTTGGTTGTAATGTGGATTTTTAAAAAAATATTATGCTTTATTTTCCATAATTTTACTACACGGGTTTCCGGTCTCGCGACCTTCATCAGGGAAAGCGAGGAGATTTCCACATATTATTAAAAATAATTAATTTTTTTCTTGATGTTTTTCTATGTTAAATATTCTCGATATGAGACATTCTCTTTTTTATATACACACTTTTCTCTGGTTGGAACTACTATAACCTCTTCCTTATTTATATATATATATATATATATATATATATATATATATATATATATATATATATATATATATTGTACATATCGGGAATTTTAACTCATGTGAGGTGGTTGGTGCATGCAGGAGCGAATGATGACGGATAGGATCATATGGTGAATGAGTATATTCTACCGAGTGAGTGGGTCATGAGTTCTATTAGCTGCGTAGAAGATAGCTAATGGTGACCAACCTTGAATGGTCTCCCCATTTTTCGGCCTTGTGCCACAATTACTGTATCAGTAATAAATCATAAGCACAAGAGATTACAGGGTTTGGAAGAATTAGGAACAGAAACATTAATAAGGGGCAGGAAGAGAAAAGAGTAATCAGGAGGACGGTAGATAGCGATTGACATTGCATTTGAATTTTTGCAGATTAAAGTTGGTTGGAAAGCATGGACACAGAAGGGAGTTCCACAAGCGAGAAGTGATAGAAAAGAAACTTAGCATAGAATTTACGGCTACATCTAGATTTTTTATGGTACAAAATTTAAGGATAGCTAGGAAAAAGCAAAATTTATATGGCATTTTTAAAAAAAGCTAAAAAAGCACAACTGGTTTCGTATAAGCGTGTAAATTAAATTAATATAACGAATGGAAGGGAAACAATATGAATTTCTAACACTAGGGTCCAATAACATTCAGACCCAGTAAGCATTCCCTCTGTTTAAAAAGGGAAGGCCCACGGGATCTGATATACGAGGACTCTAGAAACTTGAGGTGATATGAGGAGGGGGACCTAGATAAAATCGAAAAACGATCCGCATTAAAATCAAAGACACAATTCCTACTATTTATAACATGCTCTGCAATTGAAGAGCCAGAAATATTGGTTAGTTGGCTTTTCCTTGCATCCGGATTCAAAATCCTGGTGGGCGGGTAAGTGTTGTTTTATTCTCAGGTCCAAACGCTGGGACGTCCACCCTATGTAGTCGAGTCCACAACTACACATATTTATAAATCCCTGAATTAACATGGGGTGCAAAAATAATGTCGTTTTCTTACATACTAACATATATGTGAAAACGACATTATTTTTGCACCAACCTTATATATATATATATATATATATATATATATATATATATATATGCAAGTATACGTTTGGTGTATACGTAATAAATTCCAATACCCAACAAATACTATTCTTAAAAAGGTGCTCAATTCTGAGTAGGGCGAATATAATTATTTATTCGAAAATTATAATATAAATATGTTATAAAATCCCTACAAAAATAACCATTTTGTTTCAACACTTCTGGTGTCTTCTCAAGTAATGGTGTTGAATGTAGAACAGATATTCAACACCATCACGTGAGAAGATACAAGAATTGTTGAAACAAAATGGTTATTTTTGTAGTGATTTTATAATATATTTATGTTATAATTTTCGAATAAATTACATATATATATATATATATATATATATATATATATATATATATATATATATATACAAAACAACATTAAAGAAGGAATTTGGTCTGTAAACTGTAAAAACACAAGAAATACGAAGATGAGAAATTTCGGAATGTAGATAAAAGATATATGACGAATCGTTAGTCTATTATCGTAAGGAATCTGACTTTTCTTCTTTCTTTTTATACTCCATGTCCTTTCAGGACGTGGGCTATCGTGGCTCTCCACCTCCTCCTAACGCTAGCAGCTCTGAACAAGTTCCTTCCCTCTGCTTCCTCCTCCAGATCACGTTCTGTCATCCACTTGCTTAAGCCTGTTAGGTATGTCAGGCGTTGTTTTTTCTTGTCTCTCTTTCTCTCTATTCGACCCGTGAGTATCAGATTCTCCAGGCCCTCCTTTCTCATTATGCATCCCAGAAACTTCAGCTGCCTGTTTCTGATGTTAAGCTTCCTCCTTGCTTGTAACCTCTCTAAGATATCGTTGCTCACGCATACAACCGATCTTGAAATTTCAACACAGTTGTGCAGAATAGAATGAGATAGACTGATAGATAAGAACAGAATGAGGTAGAAAGATAGATAGATATGAAGAGAATAAAATAGGTAGACAGATAGATAGATAGATAGATAGATAGATAGATAGATATGAATAAAATGAGATAGATAAGTATGAACAGAATGAGATAGATAGATAGATAGATAGATAGATAGATAGATATGAATAAAATGAGATAGATAAGTATGAACATAATGAGATAGACAGATAGATATGAACATACTGAGATTGATAGATAGATAGATATGAACATATTGATATATATATATGTGTGTGTGTGTATACACACACACACACACGCCACACCTTTATCATTCCCACACCTTCAGCTTTCTTCCAGAAAGGTTTTGTTTATATTTTCGCCTCCATTAAAAAAATATATTATTTTAATCGGATGAAGTGTTTTTGAAATGTGACGTCTCCCCCGGTGTCGCTGCGCCAAATGTGACGTCTGCCTGGCTGCGTCCGTCGTGAAACCTGGAATTCGTCAATTAGCTTTTCGCCATCACCAAGCGGGTGGGCACCCAGACGCACCTGCACTCCTGGCGCCAACCACTGATCCGATAAAACAGTTTCACAATTATAGCCGGATTTCATATGGAATTCGTCAGCAAGATTTTCGCCAATTATCAAGTGGGTGGCCATCTGTCGGAACACAGTCAATTTTTCGTCCCGATAAAATAATTTCGCTATCATAGCCAGCCTGACGATAAACAGATGCCTTTTCCAAACGACCTTTGCGTAGATAACTAATGTTTTAGTCTTTTGTTTTTTTGTAATTCTGCGGTTGATCCAACGGACATTTTCTGCGACATAAATAATTTTTATCTATTTAGAATTCTGCCCTGTAGGTCATTTGACCAGCCTGGAATTTTCACCCGCCCCGTAACATAAATCAGATTAAATCCAGTATCTTCCTTTCTCGGCAATGGAAATAAAAATTTTTACCACTTTTCTTTGTCAGAAAAATAACACCGCTTAGTGTCCTTTTCGTGATGGCTTCTTATCACCTAAATTTAATTCTCGCCTTTTCTTTTTTTTTTCTTCTTTCTTTTTTTTTTAGCAAGCCAAAGTGTCACAGAAAGACGAAACCCGTTATATAGGATTTTTTTACTATTTCGTCATTCAATTAACATTATTTTTATTTCATTTTTTTAGGAATATTGAATAATTCTGATCGGAAAATCAATATATAGATCTTTTCGAAACCGCCAATATAATATCAGTCAGTTATGTGCCATGCGTGGTACATAGGCGATCATGTATCTTTCGATACATGACTGACGAGGCAGATTTTTTTCCCACAATAGGTTACCATTTCTTTCTGCGGTAGACCAGTTGCCATCCAAGGCTATAGAACCCGGACTGTCCTGCTATTTACCCATAGCTGGGGGAAGAAGAAGAGGATAATACATTTCTCAAGGGTATTAACACGTAGGTGAATGTAATGTATACGACTGGAAATGTACATCATAATGTACATACTCATAAAGCTTATATCTGTCAGAATCACATAATACCGGCATACCATAATTTGAGCGCCTGCATTTTATCATGATTAAAAATAGAAGTGCGTAGATTTGGGACATTTTCTCACTAAATAATCACCCTCTAGCTCCCCACTGTAAACCCGACTTTGTGTCACATCACGTCTCAGCCGGGAGACCGGGGTAAATACCTACATATTTATTATTTTGTTCTACAATCTTCCGACAAGTTAGAGGAAGCTTTATGGATACATCTTGCCAGAATTTTCTGGTTTACGTACCTTTTTTAAAGCACTTCATCCTAAGTAAGGCAGGAGCTTCACTAGTACGCAGAGGTTTACAGCGATTGAAAGTGAGGACAAAGACTGAGTATAAAGAGGATTGAGGAAAGGATAAAAGAAGAACAAGAATCAAGGCAAAAGAAGACAATAATTGACGTGGTATTTAAATTTTTCAAGAGTGTAATTATCAAGGAACCAAGTAAGAGGAAGGGAGTTCCACTGTTGGGAAGCGCGAGAAAAGAAACTGCTGGTGAAGAAGTGCGTAGATTTGGGACATTTTCTCACTAAATAGTGTAACGGAATTACAATTTTCGATTATGGGCAGATTGAAATTGATATGAACTGACTGCGATAGATATATAGACAGACAAACAGACATAGATAGATAGATAGATAGATAGATAGATAGATAGATAGGTTCTTGCTTTCCTGTTAACTACGATCTTCAAAAGTTTTAACACCAGGTCAATCGTTGTCATCTGACTTTTTGGAAACTTTTCATTTCTTATTCTTTTCTATATATTAGGTTGGTGCAAAAATATTGTCGTTTTTGACGTATTTTTTAACGTCAAAAAACGACAATATTTTTGCACCAACATAATAATAAAGTTTTCTCAATTTCTTTCACTCTTGTGTCTTAGTCGATTTATCACCTTCCCTTGCGGGGGGAGATAAAAAAAACGATAGATAGATAGATATGAGCATACTGAGATATATACATAGATATGAACCTACGGGTATAGATAGATAGATAGATAGATAGATAGATAGATAGATAGATAGATAGATAGATAGATAGATATGAACAGACTGAGATAGATAGATAGATAGATAGATAGATAGATAGATAGATAGATAGATAGATATGAACAGACTTACATAGTTATGAACAGCCTGAGATAGATAGATAGATAGATATGAACATACTGAGATAGATAGATAGATAGATAAATAGATTGATAAATATGAACATACTGATATATATATATATATATATATATATATATATATATATATATATATATATATATATATATATATATATATATATATATATAGATAGCTTGATAGATAGATATGAACATACCGTGATAAATACATATATATAGATAGATATGAACAGGCTGAGATAGATAGATGTCTAGATATATAAATATATATGAATAGAGTGATATAGATTGATAGATTTAAAATGATCTATGAAGAGAAGACATTTTTTCTTCCATTGATTGCTTTGTTGTTTGTTTTACGGCTTATCAACCTTTTGTAGGTTATTTAAAACCGAAACATTTTTTTTTGTGTTGTAAGAATAATTCTTCCTTTCATTTTGCTAGTGAATATTGTATTAACAGTTTTTTTTTTTTTTTGAGATAATAATGTTTCTCAAATAAAAGTCTTACTATTTAGCCCATAACTTGGTGAAAAGTGGTGTATTCATACCTTTCCTAAGTACATCTGCGCGTAAGTCAATCCCACTGGAATTCGAAATCGTCTCTCTGATTTCTCATACTGAGCCATTATCCCCCATTCACCATCCGCACATCCTAGCTTACAGCACCTGGTGTTCCAAAGCTGTCACCCATCTAGTTACTGACCAGACACGACGTTACTTAATTTCGATGATCGGCCAAGAACCGGTGTTACAATGTTTACTTGCATATACGTATTTATGTTCATTGTCTAACCATCTATTCAGGCCATTATTTGGTTCCATTTTGAAACCTGCCATCAAATGAATATCACACGCGAAATCATGTAACCTATTTAATTTAAAATAATAATAAAAAATAGTCATTCATATATATGGCATTTGGTTACCTGGAAAGTCAAACTTCGTCTTTGAATCTTATCGCTAATAATAAAAAGAAACAAAAGACAGAATCAGCATATTTGTTCTTTTGATACAGCAACGACTCTATCTACAATATGCGCATGCGCGCGCAGACTCATGTGTATTGATATCTTCTTTTACCTTTTACCTTTCCCTACCCACTCTTATTTTCCACCTTCCCTTCACTTTCCTTGATAGTATTTCTTTTTACTCAGTATCCAAGAGACATAGGCAAAGAAAAGAATTCTCCCATAAAAGATCATTCTCTCTTCCTTTTCACACGGGATTCCAAATCTCGCCCCCTCTTCTGCAACAAATAAATAAATGGATAAAAAAGAAAAAAGAAAAAAAGAAAAAAAAAATTCAGGTGGCAAAGATGACGCGAAAAAGTTGAACTAGTGCCGAAGCAACGATGATAAATGTGATGCCCTTGACGGACAGCAAAAAAAAAAAAAAAAAAAAAAAAGCAAAGAAAACCCTTCGTAGAGTTGATTGAAACGCGTATATTATAAGAAACACAGAATGAAAGAGTAGCGCCCCCTAGCGACAGTGTCGAAGTGCTTTCTATAGTTTGGGTTCAATGCTCTTGTCAATATTGTCACAGAACACGAGAAATTGACGAATAATTTCTTTTTTTATCCTCCACCATATATATATATATATATATATATATATATATATATATATATATATATATAAGCAAATATGTGGACATAGATCCGACAGTATGAAGAAAAAATATGGAAAAACAAAAATCCGAATATGCAAGTATGCTGTTTTAATGTTGTTTCAATGTCGACGTCAGACGTTTCTGTCTAGTAGACCTTCTTCAGGACACAGTTATTAAAACATAATTAACTTTAGACGATATTCAAGTCAACATGAAAAGATGATAGACATAAGACTAATCAAAACAGAATAACTGAAATTTTTAAGATCAGCGTTCCGTTTCACAATATGATCACGTCGGCGTCACGTCGGCGTCACGTCGGCGTCACGTCGGCGTCACGTCGGCGTCACGTCGGTGATGTTGTGAAAACCTATTCCTAAAATAGAGTATATTTTAAATGAAAAAGAATTTTATTTTAATCTAAAATTTATAATTTTCTTTTCTTCATATATATATATATATATATATATATATGTATATATATATCTGTATATATATGTATATATATATATAATGTATATATATGTGTATATATATATATATAGAGAGAGAGAGAGAGAAAGAGAGAAAGAGATCGATTAAGATGTAGAAATACAACTCACAAGTGTTGTTTCCAATACCAACAACAACATTTTGTCAGTTTGTCTGACGATCGCAAAAGCATGAAACCCAGGTTAACAAACTCGCATCAATCCAGCTAAATATGTTAGCTCTATCACTGATATTGAGCGCTCCCCAATAAGTACCGCGCATACATCTATAAATAATATATATTCATTGGATTCAACTGAACTCTTGATTTTTAAAGTTATATATATATATATATATATTCAAACATATATTGTTAAATATAGGTACCTCCACGAGATCGCTAAAAAAAGAGCATAGCATCAAGAAAAAGACGCCAAACTTGACGAAAACAAAATTTTATTGTCTAAATATTTATGTTATTATTAAGAGGAAAGATCGAAGAATTTTGGGGGTATATTTTTTTTTACATATTTTAATCGTTCCTTTTAATCGTTTTCTTTTTTTTTTTTGAGTCAGCAAAATTGACCATTTTTTTTTCCATTTTATGAAAAAACCGAAAATCTCACTTTGAAATTCTTTTAAATAACACTTATCTCTTTTTCAAAACTTATTTTAAGAAAATCCGAAATTATAATGTTTATTTAAAATATTTTGAACCAAGCTTAACTTAGCTTCTTCACCGAAAAGATGTAATTTGAAAATAAAACAAAGCAGGTTATAAACTTTCGCGTCATTTGACAGGTGATGGATGACATATTGATGGATTCCGTGAGGATAATTTGTTCTACGGAAGGAGAAAAGTGAAATTATTTACCTCGTTATTTTTAAGGAAATCTTTCAGCGCTCTAATTTTTTTTTGTACTTAGCTTTCACCTTTACGTTTACGATGCTTTATGGAAAATATATTATAAAGAAATTAAAATAAAACTGTTAAGAGTTAGATTAAATATCATATTTCATAAGAAAGGTATCTAATTAATTTATAGGTACCTTTCTTATGAAATTTTATCAGAATTGTACATAAAATACTATAAAATTATGTACATTTATTATATTTTACTGTGTTATTTGTATCTCCATTCATTTTATTATTAATTTTGATATTTCATTTATGGAAAAATGTCATAATTGAGATTAATATAAAAATAAGATCATATAAATTTCATACGATGATACTGATACTTGTAGGTACCCTTCTCAGTTGAAACTGAAAAATCAAATTAACTTCTCCACACGTGTTTCGCAAAAATAAAGGCCTTAACAGCGGAGAACAATGCTTAACTCAAATAACTCAACTTAATTGTATTCTGGTTGGTCTTCCGTACTTTATAATTACAGCCCAACTATAAACGCAAAATTAGAATGAATTCTAATGTTTTTTTTTTTCGTTTTTTAGTTTGTTTTTTTTTTTTTTTTTTTTAGAGATTTGAGAAATAAAAAATAAAGAGCGAAGGAAAGAAAGAAGAACACAAAAGAGAGAAGAAAAAAGACAAAAAAAAAGAGAGAAGAGGAACAAATAACAAATAAAGGGGAGATAGGGAGACAAAGGAAAACTAAGGCAGTTAGAACGGATGGCGTAATGGTTAGCGGCTCGGATTAAGAAATCGGAGAACCGAGTTCAAATTCCAGCCGTGTGCTTGGAGCCATTTTGGTCATTTTTTTTTTTTTTCCTTTCCTGCTTCGAGATTTTTTCTTGTCTAAGTCGGTCGTTAGGTCTTCTAGCAAGTTGTATATTGGTCACACAAATATATGTGTGACCAATATACATATATACATATATACAATATATATATATATATATATATATATATATATATATATATATATATATATATACTGTGTGTGCATTTAGGCAGTATCTTTTCATTTCTACACGTTTCATTAAATAATTGGTAACAGAAGCCATTGGTTTATACCAACGGCATCCCATACTTCATACTTCTCCAATTCACTCTCGTGTGGTCATGTGTGACGTCAGGAGATGCGGTGCGATTTTCGCTTCTAGCGTCTTATATGCACGTGTTTATCGTTGCTTAGAAATCCTCTATGTAAACAATGACAGGCTATCATCACTGTCTTGTCCGTATATTGTTTAATATGGTGTAATTGACATCTTTGATAATGGCTTTTGTAAGTCGAAAGCTTAGATTGTATTAAAAAAATATGGATCAATATTGAGAATTTCTTTCTTCGTACAACGATAATGTTATTAAACTTATCAGACGTTACAAAAAAATTGACATAAAATAAATAGACAACACTTGTTTATATTATTTAATGAGATGTGTATGAATATATATATATATATATATATATATATATATATATATATGCATGTATCGATAGATACATAGCGAAAGAGAGAAGTGCGCGTGTTTGTTCCTGTGTATGTGTTGATATGTTCGTTTTTAAGTTTGTCAACTGCTCTGTAACGAAGGTTCAGTTGGGCACCATCTGTGAGAAAAAAAAGAACGCCATGATGGAATTCACTCTGCCAGAAATTTGGAAACATCATGCTGTAGTGCTTGACATTCGCGCTGGAAGCTCGAATTCTAACATTTCAGAGTGTTTGTGTATCAATCTGACGAAAGTGCAGAGGATTCTGAAATAGAGGAGTCTAATGCTGATTACGAAAGTACGGCATCTCGGAAAACTCGCTCTGATCGCCCTGATAAAAAAAAGAACTTACGAAGTTGTTGGTGAGGGCCTCAGACTCAACACGGACGCTTAATTTAGACGACAATTTATCCATCGCAATATATATATATATATATATATATATATATATATATATATATATATATATCACATATATTCTCTCTCTCTCTCTCTCTCTCTCTATATATATATATATATATATATATATATATATATAGAGAGAGAGAGAGAGAGAGATAATGTCATCCACAGACAGACTGAGACTGACAGGGGGCAATTCATGGAAGAGCTTTGCAGTATTAGCAATAGTAGTTATTGTTTACAAATTCACGCTTTCTCCTGAGAGTGCTAGACCGGAACTAAATATAATGTCACCCACAGACAAATTCGCTGTATCATAGTTCATCAGTGTGGCTAGACATCCGATTGCCTGAAGTCCGGATCGAAACCCGACTGATTAGTCGGAGAGTCTACCGCTGAGCTATCAACGACCGAGAGGAAGGACACACACACACACACACACACACACACACACACACACATATATATATATATATATATATATATATTAGGTTGGTGCAAAAATAATGACGTAATAATGTCGTTTTTTGACGTTACGTCAAAAAACGACATTATTACCTCATTATTTTTGCACCAACCTAATATATATATATATGTCTAAGTTATTCTATGTATGAGACGACATTAAAATTCCATTTCATTTAATTGAAGAAGCATATTAAACACATTCCTTGGAGACAATTTAATCAACATTAGAGATTCCGATATTTCTCCTGTTTGTTTTTTGTTTGTTTGATCATTTCAAGTAAGCAAGGCAATATAGCCCCTAAGACACAAGGCGTTACTGAGAGTAAAAGAAACAGAAATTATAATACAGGAGAAAGGATCAAAAAGACATTTTTTTTAGATAATAATAGTTTAGTGATACAAGTCTTACTAATTAATCCATAGCTGAGGGGTGAAAAGGTGGATTCATATCTATTCAGAATTTGCAGAATTTGTGGATATAAAGTGGGGGATCAATTCTATATTAAAATCAATATATAAAGTGGTCTCTCACTTTAGGGCCATGGCAGTTTCTATATATTTATATTCCAGAGAATGTAACTAAATCTAAAAGCCATGCCTTTTTAGCTAATCAGTATTTCATTGATTGATCAATCTGTTTTCGACAGCTTATCAACCCTTTGTAGGTTATTTAAAGCCAGAAAATATTTATATTTGGGGTGGGGAGAGATAATAATGGTTTGGTGATACAAATCTTACTAATTAACCCATAGTCGAGGGGAGAAGAGGTTATTTCATATATGATCAGAATTTGATAAACAAAAAATTATAAAGTTAATATAAAGAGGGGGATCAATTCTATATCAAAATCAATGTATAAACTGGCCTCTCACTTTATGGCTAGGATAGTTTCTATACGCTTATATCCCAGACAATGTAAATAAATCTAAGACATGCCCGTGTAAGTAATCAGTATTTGATTGATTGATTCGAGTTTTTACGGTTTATCAACCCTTTGTAGGTTATTTAAAGATATTTTTAGATTGTAAGAGTTTTTTTTATATAATGATGTAGAGATTCAAGTCTTATTAATTTGCCCATAGGTGGGGGATAAGAGCTGGATTCATAACCAAGGGCATTTGCGCGTCAGTGAATATAACAAACCCAATTGGAATTGGAACTCGGCTCTCCGATTTCCAATTTCGAGCCGTTATCCATTACACCACCCGCACATTCTTAAATAAACTTACAGCACCCGATATTCGTAAGTGGTCACCCATCTTGATACTGGCCTGGGCCGATTTTGCTTAACTTCGATGATCGTATGTAAAGAGACAATGGGTGATGATTGACGTTGCGTTTAAATTGTTGTGTATCGTAAGTGCCAGGAAAGCAAGCAGCCCTTAGAGAGATTTGCCAAAGAAGAAATTATACGATTAGAGCTTATGGTTACATCTGGCAATTTCAGCAATAAAATGATAAGACCTAACTGCCAATCGTGTATGAAATATCAAAGAGGAAAATAATTGTCACAAAAGTATTTATTTATTGAAAAACATGAGGAAGCTATGTTACAAATGTTGGAAGTGAGTAATATAAAACACAATATCAATAAGTAAAAAAAAAAGAAAAAAAGAAGCTTCAGACATCATAAATTAAATAAAAAAAAATTTCAGTATGTAGAACCGCGCCATTTTTCGCAAAAGACCGCATTTCAGCAACGGCTCGGATTAAAGCCAGAAATGTGAAAGGAGAACAATACTTATCGTACAAGTGATGCTTGTAAAATATAAAACTGAAATCTTTCAGAGTTTTGGACATGTCTGCTTGTGGCTGATGAATTAACTTTTCTTAGGAGCTCGTTCGTTATCTGAGAAGAAAGAAAACTTAAAAACGTACCAACTTTGAAGATGGCGGAAGTTAGATTCTAAATAAACTTCCGGTCAGAACTGTATGTCGGCCCAATAGTGATATTATTGACTGGTTTGTTCTGCTCATAAATATGAAATGGAGAAATGATTGAAATTCACACCAACTGTGTTGCCGAGAACGAAAGATGAAGAGGCGGGGAAATCAATTGGAAAGGATGGAGTTGAGAAAGGCGCATGCGCAATATTACTTCTTACTGATAAAATAAACAATAAAAAAAATACATGCACTCTGCCGTTATATGCACATGTGTGTGTTTGAGTGGGTGTAAGTTTAGATATGAATAAGTGTTAGTGAATATATATAAGTATTTCTGGTGATAAAAATATGCGTCTATATGGATATATGTATATAATAGGTGGGTTATAATGACATGGCCGTTGATGTCTTCATAAATAAAGGCAACAAAGCGTAAATAGAATTGCATACATACGAGAAAATACAGACAGTTGTCGAACAAAATGCAATTCTGTGTACACACATTTATTCATGGGTATTTACTGCTTTCATACGTACAACTCTCCGTTCTGGGTTTGACGATAAACTCCATTCGAGTCCTGGGTTAGACGATAAACTACGTCCAACGGCAAGACCTCTGATGAGGAGGTTTTGGGGAGCGCAGAACCACCTCTTAATTGCTGGTGTTCCCAGGTCCATCTGTAAAAATAGGTTTTAATGCCAGAAATACTTTTTAATAAAAAATTACCAGCATTAATTTTAGAAGGAAAAATTATCAGCAATAATTAAAATTTACAGTGAAACATATACTGTTAGTGTGTGTAGATTTTGATATAGTGTGAACAAAATATTACCGAGTAATTTAATATTCAAAAAAAACTTTTACGAAAATAAAACCATTCAAGATTGTAAATTTCTTAAAATAAGTTGGATTGTACTCAAAAATATGAGTAATTGAAAAATGATTCAAATATATATATATATATATATATATATATATATATATATATATATATACCTTTTTTTTACCAAACTATCGGCATGAATCTATTTCAAAAAGACCCACTGAGGTTGATATGCCATAAAACAAAACAACCAAGCAAGCAAAAATGTGAGTAATTGAAAAATGGTTCATATACATTTGGTTGGATAGATGTGAGTTTGTGACCCTAGGTTTCACGCTTTTGCGATCGTCGTTTGTCTGACGATCGCAAAAGCGTGAAACCCAGGGTCACAAACTCACATCTATCCAACCAAATATATTAGCTCTATCTCTGATATTGAGAGCTTTCTAATAAGTACCGCGCATATAATATATAAATAATTATATATATATTTATTTATATTTATATACACACACTTCTCTCTCTCTCACACACACACACACACACACACACACACACACACACATACACATACATATATATATATATATATATATATATATATATATATATATATATATATATATATGTATAGTCAAACCTAATGAGCCAGGCAAACCTACCCAGGTTTCACCTAAGCGGTTCGTCAGGGAAAGCCGGCTTTCCCTGACGAATCGCTTAGGTGAAACCTGGGTAGGTTTGTCTGGCTCACTAGGTTTATCTAGGTTTGCTCTACGGTTGTATCGAGCTCTTTTATTAGTTAGTTGTTTACTCGTGTCGGGGTTTTTTCTTTGGGCTTTAAACCTGTATCTGTGCGATTTTTTCGACAGACTTTCATGTTTCTAGCTCTTTCTTTTTTTAAAACCTTTTTTTCCTTCGAGATTGATTTGATTGTAGACAAATCAAAAATTCGAAGACGAGTATAGTTACCTATATATATATATATATATATATATATATATATATATATATATATATATATATATATACCTTTTTTTACCAAACTATCACTATGAATCTATTTCAAAATTTTGTTGGCATTAAAAGACCCACTGAGGTTTTGATATGCAATAAAACAAAACAAAAAACCAACGTACAACTCTACGCTTTCATTTAAATGCATGAATAATTATTAAAATACATTGGGCGGGAACAGGGAATTCTAAGCACAATATTTAGATATTTATACATCGATTTATTCCATTACATATATACTATTTGGTTACTATGATGTGGCGTAATGGTTAGGAAACTTCGTTAGATCAATTACAACTGGGTAATGAGTTCAATCCTCGCTAAATGATCTACATCTTGCGCTACACTTAGAAAAACGAAATCTCGCGAGGTGGCCGTTTTCGAGGTGCAGCTGCCAGCGGCTATAAAGCCCTTCCCCAACCTCATTGCACTCCGAATTTTTTCTAAGCTCTATATTAAACATTAAATCTGTTACGAAAAAAGAACTAAACAAAATGAACACAAAACGATCAGCTTTAAAAAAAGGACTCGTAACTGGAAAAAACGAATGAAAAAAGAATGTTAACAACAAATACTTTTTCACACCGAACCCAGTTCTACGGAATCAGAATCAACGTTGAGTTTAAGCAAGCGAATGAGCCAATTGGAGTAAAGTGCCATGCAGATTTAAATTTTTCCCACTTGTGACAGATGCAGCTATCGATTTTTTTGCATGCTAGTTAACATTCGTGTCAGTAAGCTGTTGGCTCTCACGCTGGCCAATAGAATCTTCCTGCCTATTCGTGGCAGCCAGTTATAGGCTCTCAATCTGGCCAGTAGAAAATGGCTGCAAACTACATGAAAACTGTCGTAGAAGCATGAAAAAAATCAATTATTTCTACTATTGATGGGAGTTGGGAAATGCAAAGTCGGTCTTGGCCATCCCGCTAACTTGGAGCATGTGCATGTAAATTTTGGTGCAAATCCGTCGAAAATTGCGGCCGTGCATTCGTTACACACACACACACATATACACACACACATCCTGCCTTTTATAGATAGAGATGTTGAGATGAGGGATTTGTAACTATTCTCATCTCTGTACGCTCCTGCCTTCATCAGGTGATTTTTCTTGGAATTTCAAATCGAACCATTTATTTACACCACAGGGGTAGATTGTTCTGATTCCACATGCCATGCTTTTTTTGTTCCCTCTGCTGTGGCCAGGTATTGAAGTTACAACTCTTTGGGTCAAGTCATATTTTGAATCACATAGACCTGTGGATAAAAGCGTTGGTTGATTGATCAAAAATGTCTGAACCAAACTAGTTGTGATTTCAGTGCCTGGCCACAGCAGAGGGAACAAAAGCTTGGAGAGTTGTGTTATCAAGGGAAATTAACTGAAACTAAGATATTCAAAAAAGATACAGGGAATTAGAACAATCTACTCCAGTAGACTAAACAAAGAGTTCGGTTCGAAATTCCAATGAAGAAGGCCGAAGCGAACTACGGCCGAAACGTCGTGAATATGACAATAAAGACGAGGACAATAGCCCGAACAATGTAAATAGAGCAAATAGTTACAATATCTCGTGCCAGAAATATAAACATATTCTGAAGAAGGCCCGAGTGCACAACGGCCGAAACATCGCGAATATGGCAATAAAGGCGAGGACAACAGTACGAACAATGTCAATAGTGTAAATCAGGAAGTTCAAGTAGAGAAATGCAGTCAGTGCTTCCGTTAAGTCGTAGGCACGTACACATCGTAGATATTTACATATCCAAGTGTTTTCTGTGCTTATATTAGATATGTGGAGTATCTCCGCGATATCCCGTGTCGTATGCCCGGTGTTGATTTAATCAGCGTTTCGATTTAGACATCATCAACGATTGCTGTCAAATCGGTATATTCTCGGCCTTCTTGATTAAATTTTCCTCTTTTGAATCAAGTAAACCCCTTACGATCAATACTCTATACGCTATGCCACCATCTCAATAAACGGCACATATCTTCTTTCCTGATTGTATAAAAAAAGAATTTGTTTCTTTCTTTTCTGGGGGGGAATAGCATTAAATGACGAAAATTTATCTCATTTTCCTTGCTTTTCGCATTTAAAATACAAACGTTGCCGAGAAAATGTCAACCCCCAAAAAATCTAAGGACGGTCCTGGTCGAGGTAAAGAAGTAAAAGCACTTACCTTAAGTTGTCAAATAAGATTCCTTTCAGCGACGTAATGCGACCGTCTAATAACTTGCATTAATTAAATATAAGAAAAAAAAAAGAAAAAAAAAAACTTCCCTTATAAAAGGTATCACGTGGTAAAGAAAAGAAAAGAATACTGAACTCTTACGTGACATCTGTCCTTCTTTACGGCAGCGAATGTTGGACGATTTCCTCAAAGATGACGAAGAAACTCGAGGCAAAGAAAATGTGGCTCTACAGAAGGATGCTGAGGATATCATGGACCGAACGTGTGAGCAGCGATGGGGTCTTAGAGAGGTTACAAACAAGGAGGAGGCTTATACTTAGCACCAGAAAGAGGCAGCTGAAGTTTCTGGGACACGTAATGAGGAAGGATGGCTTGGAGAATCTGAAACTCACGGGTCGAATAGTGGGAAAGAGAGACAAGGGAAAGCAGTTAGATGACAGAACGTGGTCTTGGTGGGGGAGGAAGCAGAGGGAAGGAGCTTGCTTAGAACTGCAATGGATAGAAGGTGGTGGAGAGCCATGATTGCGAACGTATTGAAAGGACATGGTATATAAAAAGAAATACTCCTGTAATTATAAAAAGTTAATAAAAAAAACTTAACCACTTTTAGTTAGTAAGGAACAGCAACCCAGGTAAGTAGATTACTTTTCTCCCGCCTGAGGGGTCAAATTCTCCATAACATTTAATTTTCACGCGACATACACATGAGTCATACAGCAGGGCATATTTGAATATCCGCTTTCAGAATATGTGTTTGTTTCTTAAATATAGGTCATCACGTGGGCACCTCCGCGTGGTGTAATAGTTAGCAAGCTTGTCTCGCTAAAAAACAGTTACGGCTGAATAGTGAGTTTGATCCTCCCAGAGTGCCCCATAATTTTGACGTTGTGCCACAATTCCTTTCCATGAATGATTTTTACAAGCACGATACAAAACCCACCTTTTCGATTGTCCCCTTATTGACTAACATTAAGCCTATATTCTCACCATTACTGGTTAGTTTTTTTTTTTTTCTTCTTTCTTTCACCTTCTGATCAAGTGAGTGTCGTGGGTAGCGTATTTCTGTAAGGTTAATAGCCATTGGTCGATGATTTAATTCTCTTTAAAATAATCTTGCTGTACGGATTAAATTAATCCAGTTAAATTGCAACTCATCGTTGTTGCATTGGAATTGTAACTCCTTTTCATAAAAAGTATCTTTTCATTCCTTGATTTTTCGACAATATTTCGTCTTTTTTCTTCTAATCTTCATTTTAAACGAATATTTCTAGTTTCTCAATGTTTTTATTAGGATACCTTTATTGGGATAGCTTGCGTGTTGATCTTTCGTTTTGTCTTTTTATCCACTTTCATATTACTTTTCTTCCCATTTTCATTCTTTCTACCTCACTTTATTTCATTTCTTCCCATTGTCATTTTTTCTACTTATTTTTATTTCATTTCTTCCCATTTTCATTCTTTCTACCTCACTTTATTTCATTTCTTCCCATTGTCATTTTTTCTACTTATCTTTATTTCATTTCTTCCCATTTTCATTCTTTCTACCTCACTTTATTTAATTTCTTCTCATTGTCATTTTTTCTACTTATCTTTATTTCATTTCTTCCCATTTTCATTCTTTCTACCTCACTTTATTTCATTTCTTCCCATTGTCATTTTTTCTACTTATTTTTATTTCATTTCTTCCCATTTTCATTCTTTCTACCTCACTTTATTTCATTTCTTCCCATTGTCATTTTTTCTACTTAGCTTTATTTCATTTCTTCCCATTTTCATTCTTTCTACCTCACTTTATTTCATTTCTTCCCATTGTAATTTTTTCTACTTATTTTTATTTCATTTCTTCCCATTGTCATTTTTTCTACTTATTTTTATTTCATTTCTACCCATTTTCATTCTTTCTACCTCACTTTATTTCATTTCTTCCCATTGTCATTTTTTCTACTTATTTTTATTTCTTTTCTTCCCATTTTCATTCTTTCTACCTCACTTTATTTCATTTCTTCCCATTGTCATTTTTTCTACTTATTTTTATTTCATTTCTTCCCATTTTCATTCTTTCTACCTCACTTTATTTCATTTCTTCCCATTGTCATTTTTTCTACTTATCTTTATTTCATTTCTTCCCATTTTCATTCTTTCTACCTCACTTTATTTCATTTCTTCCCATTGTCATTTTTTCTACCAATCTTTATTTCATTTCTTCCCATTTTCATTCTTTCTACCTCACTTTATTTCATTTCTTCCCATTGTCATTTTTTCTACTTATTTTTATTTCTTTTCTTCCCACTTTCATTCTTTCTACCTCACTTTATTTAATTTCTTCCCATTGTCATTTTTTCTGCTTATTTTTATTTCCTTTCTTCCCATTTTCATTCTTTCTACCTCACTTTATTTCATTTCTTCCCATTGTCATTTTCTCTACTTATCTTTATTTCATTTCTTCCCATTTTCATTCTTTCTACCTCATTTTATTTCATTTCTTCCCAGTGTCATTTTTTCTACTTATCTTTATTTCATTTCTTCCCATTTTCATTCTTTCTACCTCACTTTATTTCATTTCTTCCCATTGTCATTTTTTCTACTTATCTTTATTTCATTTCTTCCCATTTTCATTCTTTCTACCTCACTTTATTTCATTTCTTCCCATTGTCATTTTTTCTACTTATTTTTATTTCATTTCTTCCCATTTTCATTCTTTCTACCTCACTTTATTTCATTTCTTCCCATTGTCATTTTTTCTACTTATCTTTATTTCATTTCTTCCCATTTTCATTCTTTCTACCTCACTTTATTTCATTTCTTCCCATTGTCATTTTTTCTACTTATCTTTATTTCATTTCTTCCCATTTACATTCTTTCTACCTCGCTTTATTTCATTTCTTCCCATTGTCATTTTCTCTACTTATCTTTATTTCCTTTCTTCCCATTTTCATTCTTTCTACCTCACTTTATTTCATTTCTTCCCATTGTCATTTTCTCTACTTATCTTTATTTCATTTCTTCCCATTTTCATTCTTTCTACCTCACTTTATTTCATTTCTTCCCATTGTCATTTTTCTACTTATCTTTATTTCATTTCTTCCCATTTTCATTCTTTCTACCTCACTTTATTTCATTTCTTCCCATTGTCATTTTTTCTACCTATCTTTATTTCATTTCTTCCCATTTTAATTCTTTCTACCTCACTTTATTTCATTTCTTCCCATTGTCATTTTTTCTACTTATCTTTATTTCATTTCTTCCCATTTTCATTCTTTCTACCTCACTTTATTTCATTTCTTCCCATTGTCATTTTTTCTACTTATCTTTATTTCATTTCTTCCCATTGTCATTCTTTCTACCTCACTTTATTTCATTTCTTCCCATTGTCATTTTTTCTACTTATCTTTATTTCATTTCTTCCCATTTTCATTCTTTCTACCTCACTTTATTTCATTTCTTCCCATTGTCATTTTTCTACTTATCTTTATTTCATTTCTTCCCATTTTCATTCTTTCTACCTCACTTTATTTCATTTCTTCCCATTGTCATTTTTTCTACTTATTTTTATTTCATTTCTTCCCATTTTCATTCTTTCTACCTCACTTTATTTCATTTTTTTCCCATTGTCATTTTTTCTACTTATTTGTATTTCATTTCTTCCCATTTTCATTCTTTCTACCTCACTTTATTTCATCCCTTCCCATTGTCATTTTTTCTACTTATTTTTATTTCATTTCTTCCCATTTTCATTCTTTCTACCTCACTTTATTTCATTTCTTCCCATTGTCATTTTTTGTACTTATTTTTATTTCATTTCTTCCCATTTTCATTCTTTCTACCTCACTTTATTTCATTTCTTCCCATTGTCATTTTCTCTACTTATCTTTATTTCCTTTCTTCCCACTTTCATTCTTTCTACCTCACTTTATTTAATTTCTTCCCATTGTCATTTTTTCTACTTATTTTTATTTCATTTCTTCCCATTTTCATTCTTTCTACCTCACTTTATTTCATTTCTTCCCATTGTCATTTTTTCTACTTATTTTTATTTCATTTCTTCCCATTTTCATTCTTTCTACCTCACTTTATTTCATTTCTTCCCATTGTCATTTTTTGTACTTATTTTTATTTCATTTCTTCCCATTTTCATTCTTTCTACCTCACTTTATTTCATTTCTTCCCATTGTCATTTTTTCTACTTATTTTTATTTCATTTCTTCCCATTTTCATTCTTTCTACCTCACTTTATTTCATTTCTTCCCATTGTCATTTTTTCTACTTATTTTTATTTCATTTCTTCCCATTTTCATTCTTTCTACCTCACTTTATTTCATTTCTTCCCATTGTCATTTTTTCTACTTATTTTTATTTCATTTCTTTCCATTTTCATTCTTTCTACCTCACTTTATTTCATTTCTTCCCATTGTCATTTTTTCTACTTATTTTTATTTCATTTCTTCCCATTTTCATTCTTTCTACCTCACTTTATTTCATTTCTTCCCATTGTCATTTTTTCTACTTATCTTTATTTCATTTCTTCCCATTTTCATTCTTTCTACCTCACTTTATTTCATTTCTTCCCATTGTCATTTTTTCTACTTATCTTTATTTCATTTCTTCCCATTTTCATTCTTTCTACCTCACTTTATTTCATTTCTTCCCATTGTCATTTTTCTACTTATCTTTATTTCATTTCTTCCCATTTTCATTCTTTCTACCTCACTTTATTTCATTTTTTTCCCATTGTCATTTTTTCTACTTATTTGTATTTCATTTCTTCCCATTTTCATTCTTTCTACCTCACTTTATTTCATCCCTTCCCATTGTCATTTTTTCTACTTATTTTTATTTCATTTCTTCCCATTTTCATTCTTTCTACCTCACTTTATTTCATTTCTTCCCATTGTCATTTTCTCTACTTATCTTTATTTCCTTTCTTCCCACTTTCATTCTTTCTACCTCACTTTATTTAATTTCTTCCCATTGTCATTTTTTCTACTTATTTTTATTTCATTTCTTCCCATTTTCATTCTTTCTACCTCACTTTATTTCATTTCTTCCCATTGTCATTTTTTCTACATATTTTTATTTCATTTCTTCCCATTTTCATTCTTTCTACCTCACTTTATTTCATTTCTTCCCATTGTCATTTTTTGTACTTATTTTTATTTCATTTCTTCCCATTTTCATTCTTTCTACCTCACTTTATTTCATTTCTTCCCATTGTCATTTTTTCTACTTATTTTTATTTCATTTCTTCCCATTTTCATTCTTTCTACCTCACTTTATTTCATTTCTTCCCATTGTCATTTTTTCTACTTATTTTTATTTCATTTCTTCCCATTTTCATTCTTTCTACCTCACTTTATTTCATTTCTTCCCATTGTCATTTTTTCTACTTATTTTTATTTCATTTCTTCCCATTTTCATTCTTTCTACCTCACTTTATTTCATTTCTTCCCATTGTCATTTTTTCTACTTATTTTTATTTCATTTCTTCCCATTTTCATTCTTTCTACCTCACTTTATTTCATTTCTTCCCATTGTCATTTTTTCTACTTATTTTTATTTAATTTCTTCCCATTTTCATTCTTTCTACCTCACTTTATTTCATTTCTTCCCATTGTCATTTTTTCTACTTATTTTTATTTCATTTCTTCCCATTTTCATTCTTTCTACCTCACTTTATTTCATTTCTTCCCATTGTCATTTTTTCTACTTATCTTTATTTCATTTCTTCCCATTTTCATTCTTTCTACCTCACTTTATTTCATTTCTTCCCATTGTCATTTTTTCTACTTATTTTTATTTCATTTCTTCCCATTTTCATTCTTTCTACCTCACTTTATTTCATTTCTTCCCATTGTCATTTTTTCTACTTATCTTTATTTCATTTCTTCCCATTTTCATTCTTTCTACCTCACTTTATTTCATTTCTTTCCATTGTCATTTTTTCTACTTATTTTTATTTCATTTCTTCCCATTTTCATTCTTTCTACCTCACTTTATTTCATTTCTTCCCATTGTCATTTTTTCTACTTATTTTTATTTCATTTCTTCCCATTTTCATTCTTTCTACCTCACTTTATTTCATTTCTTCCCATTGTCATTTTTTCTACTTATTTTTATTTCATTTCTTCCCATTTTCATTTTTT
>OZ010603.1:75634486-75649486 GCA_963932145.1 Acanthosepion lycidas | reverse complement strand
CTTTTACGCTTTTCTCTCCACCCGAGGGCAAACAGTTTGCAATTTGGCCATGACGTCATCGCTCGAAGTTGAAAATAAATTGCTGCAGGAATTTAACTTCTCATTCTCAGTTTATTTGATGATAGGAAATTTTATCCCATAAGTCTTTGCAACCAACAAACATAAATGTACAGTGGTTTTTAAAACTAGTTATGACTGCATGATAAATGTACATAAGGAGATCGGTGGTTGATAGATGTTTGGAGATCTACCAGTTTAAGTGCATGCGTTTGGTGATAGTAACTATTGTATCTTGACCCCGTTGGATAATATGGAAATTTTGAAATGGTAACTGAGGGAATAAACTATTTGGATTGAAGTAACAGAGGTAAATACACGGCTACAATTGGTATAGATAGATAGATAGATAGATAGATAGATAGATAATGAACAAGACTGAGATAGATAGATATATAGATAGATAGATAGATAGATAGATAGATAGATAGATAGATAGATAATGAACAAGACTGGGATAGATAGATAGATAGATAGATAGATAGATAGATAGATAATGAACAAGACTGAGATAGATAGATAGATAGATAGATAGATAGATAGAAACAGACTGAGATAAATAGATAGATAATGAATAGAATGCGATATATATATATATATATATATATATATATATATATATATATATATATATATATATATATATATATATTAGCCTTGAAATAGATACCCTACCCAACCTGAGCAAAACCTCTCAGAAGATAATGAATGTATAGATGAGAATTAACACTCAGACCACTTAACAAAGAAAACTAGCCGAACCTCTCCCACAATAACGAATCTTATAACGGACCATGCCTAAAAACACACGTAAACCAAAAGATAGCTTATTCCTAAAATTTCGCTTGAAGATGAAACTAGACTAAGCACCTCAATTCAACTTAATTTTAATAATTATTTGGATGATTTCGGCTCTCGTCTTTGAAACATGAGAACTCTTATGTAGCGAAGGAATCACATGTTTAAACAAACAAATATTATAATATAAGCTCTACTTCTGTATGGAGCACTGTCTTCTTAAAAATAAAAACAAAAATACTAAGGAACCCCGGATTATGCACCCAACGTGTTCTTTTCTATTTTCTGCATACCTACGCACTTATATATATATATATATATATATAGAGAGAGAGAGAGAGATAGATAGATAGATAGATAGATAGATAGATAGATAGATATGAAGAGAATGAGATAGATATAAATAGAATGAGATAGATATAAATAGAATGAGATAGATAGATAGATAGATAGATAGATATAAACACATTCAGATAGATAAATAGATAGATATATAGATAGATAGATAGATATGAACAGAAAGAGATAGATAGATAGATAGATAGATAGATAGATAGATAGATAGATATGAACAGAAAGAGATAGATAGATAGATAGATAGATAGATAGATATGAACAGAAAGAGATAGATAGATAGATAGATAGATATGAACAGACAGATAGCCAGCTAGCTAGATAGATGTGAACAGAATGAGATATATCTCATCTAATCTTTCTTAGTTCTTTGGAATACCCGCATCTTCATTCTCTTTTCTCTTTCTATCCTCCTCCCTTTTCCATCGTCTCTTTCTCTGCCTTTTGTTCCATTTCTAAACATTTTCTCCTGGTTCATTGTCTTCTTTTTTTCTTTTCTTTCTTCTTCTCCCGTTCCTCCTTCTTTTCCTTCTCCTCCTACCCATCCTTCTCCTCCTCCTACCCCACCTCCTTCTTCTTCTTCTTCTTCTTCTTCTTCTTCTTCTTCTTCTTCTTCTTCTTCTTCTTCTTCATCATCACCCTGCCGTCTCTTGTTTGTGAGCCTCCAAATTAGAGGTGTTAAGTTAACTAATCTTGCCTTCTCAACCTGGGGACCATTCGATGATTGCTGCGCACAGCCCTCTGGGAAGATGGCGTCACTAGGGAAATGCCGTAGGAAGAGTTGCTTAATGTGGACAAAAGGGACGAAATTGGACAGGACAGAAAAGACAATGACACCTGACCACATCAAGTAACGGAAGTTGACAACTTGTCTGGCTGGTGAGGTAAAAAGAGTTGCCGAAAGAAAGAAAGAAAGAAAGGATGTAGCAAGATTGAACGATCGCTAGAGAAAAGAATAAAGAGAAAGAAGAAGGAAAATGGATGGAGAAATAAAGGCACGAAGACAAGAAGAGATGGAAATAGAAAGGACTTTATTTTAATGAAAAAAAGAAGAAATAAAATTTCTGCAATAAAAGAAGAATGCACTGAGAGAAATAAAGAAAATGGATTCGAAAGAAAAGAGTTAAAAGATGAAAAATTAATTAAGAATGGGAACTTGAAAGAAAAAAGGAGAAAAATAAAAAAGAGAAAACATAGGCATGTAGATAGATAATGAATAAACTGAGATAGATAGATAGATAGATAGATAGATATAAACACATTCAGATAGCTAGCTAGCTAGCTAGATAGATAGATAGATAGATATGAAAAGATTATGATAGATAGATATTATTATTAGATTATAGATAGATATTATTATAGATGATAGATAGATAGATAGATAGATAGATAGATATGAACAGATTATGATAGATTGATAGATATGAACAGATTATGATAGATAGATATTATTATTAGATTATAGATAGATATCATTATTATAGATTATAGATAGATAGATAGATAGATATAAAAGCATTCAGATAGATAGATAGATAGATAGATAGATAGATATGAACATATTATGATAGATTGATAGATATGAACAGATTATGATAGATAGATATTATTATTAGATTATAGATAGATATCATTATTATAGATTATAGATAGATATATAGATATAAACACATTTATCTAGATAGATAGATAGATAGATGTGAACAGATTATGATAGATATTATTATTAGATTATAGATAGATATTATTATTATTATAGATAGATATGAACAGATTATGATAGATTGATAGATATGAACAGATTCAGATAGATAGATAGATAGATAGATAGATAGATAGATAGATATAAACACATTCAGATAGATAGATAGATAGATAGATAGATATGAACAGATTATGATAGATATTATTATTATAGATAGATATTATTATTATTATTACGATTGATAGATAGATAGATCTGAACAGATTATTATAGATAGATATTATTATTAGATTATTGATGGTTATTATTATTATAGATAGATAGATAGATAGATAGATAGATAGATAGATAGATAGATAGATAATGAACAGACTGAGATAGATAGATAGATAGATGAAAAGGAATAACTGAACAGAAAGAAAGAAAGAAAGAAAGAAAAAAGAAAGAAAGAAAAAAGAAAGAAAGAAATAGGATGAAGAAAAAGAACGATGATAACGAAAAAGAAAATCTAGAACAGAAAATCGTAAAAATATAATAAAAGGAAAAGAATATGAAAAACGAAAATGAAAAAAAAAAATGAAAGAATAAGAAATGTTAAAAAAAAGAAAAAGAAAATAAAAGAATGAATAAAGTTATTTCATGTCTATGACGAAAGAATGAAATGATTAATAAAAAAAAAAAATGAACGAAAAAAAAAGAAAAAATCAGATGAAAAATAAGAAAAAAAAAGGAAGACAATATAAGAAAAATGTAAAAAAAAAAAGGAATAAATGTCAAAAAATAAATTAAAAATATCCTAATTTTGTCTTTACTTGATGATTACGATGATGATCATACTCTTGATCATCATCATTAAAATAACAGGTCAAAGGAAAAATGTCCATGCCTCTTCCATTGAGCCTGAAGCTTTAATATAAGAAACCACAAAACACACCGCCATGAAAGACAGACAGCTGAGCAGATGGCCTTTGAGATATGCCGTTTGAAATGCGATGGAAGGGTCGATGTGTTTAATCAGAAAGTATAAAAACCCTAGCGGCAACTGTCACCAATCTTTCCTCTTCTTTTTTTTCTTTATTCTTTATTTCCCTTTTTCTTTCTTTCTTTTTTTTTTTTTTTTTTTAAACAAAGGTTCAATTAAAAGTAATTGAATATCCATACTTTCCTGGTCACCAGTGGGCAAGACGAAACACTTTTCAACTTCTTCAAACTGCACACAGAAGCCAGCTTTTTTGCTCCTCCTTTTATTTATATCGATCCTGCGTCAATACGTTTTGTCTATTATTATTATTATTATTATTATTATTATTATTATTTTATTTCCTTTGATTTCTGATGTGTGCTCATTTCTTTCCGGGTCCCACCCAGGGACCTAAGGTTAGAAATGGCATCATGACATTTTCCACTGGAAAAAAAAAAAATTACATAGACAAAGCTCTTCGTAAGGTGTGAGCTGTACTCGTAAGAATATTTTTTTTGTATTTATTTAAGGCATGGGCTTCCAGGAATCCCTTCAATTAGTCTACTGGAATCTTTTCCAACTAATCCGAGGGCTCCAACTACAACGGGGATTGTTAATGTTCTCATGTGCCTCACTTTTGAGATGTCGATTTCATGGTCCTTGTATTTTGATAGCTTTTTGAAGATCTTTGAAGGTACATTGCAGTCTGCAGGGACTGCCATATAAATAAGGAGGCACTTTATTGTGTATGATCTCTAATAACAATGTCTGGGCGGTTAGCTTTGATTTATTATTATTATTTAAACCATTTCACACCAAGGAATGTGATAATGCCACTAAGACGCAAGGAGGCTACTTGAAATGAAAGGAAAAGACTTTAGAAGGATTCCAATCCTAAACAGGAAACAAGAGATAAACCTCGACTCGGTTTAAAAGATCGGGGAGGAGTCGAACCGGACGATAGATGAACCTATCTACTATTGAGTGAATGAATAAATAAATACCAAATAAATAATAAATATATTTTAAGAGTTTCGAAAGAGACATTAGAAGTATGGAGTTGAAATAAATTTTAGAAGCAACCGGAAACCCAATCCTAAACAGGAAACAATTTATAAACCTTTGCTCCTGTTTGAAAGACTATGGAGGAGTGTGAACCGGACGCAAATGACTGAATTTTCTATTTTACTAAAGTAAAGATTAAGTAACGTTTAGACGTTTAGAATTATATGAGAAATAACTTTATGAAAATTATCATTGAGGTAATAAAAATTATAATTATTAGTTTGTACTAAAGTAATAAAAATTATAATTAATACTTTGTACTAAGGTAATAAAAAATTATCATTAATAATTTGTACTAACGTAATAAAAAATTATATTTAATACTTTGTACTAAAGTAATAAAAATTATAATTAATACTTTGTACTAATGTAATAAAAAATTATAATTAATTGCACTAAGGTAATAAAAAATTGTAATTACAACTTTGTACTAAGGTAATAAAAAATATATTTAATACTTTGTACTAACGTAATAAAAAATTATAATTAATACTTTGTATTAAGGTAATGAAAAATTATATTTAATACATTGTATTAGGTTGGTGCAAAAATAATGTCGTTTTTTGACGTATTTTTTAACATAAAAAAACGACATTATTTTTGCACCAACCTAATACTAAGGTAATAAAAAAATTATAATTAATACTTTCTACTAACGTAATAAAAAATTACCATTAATACTTCGTTGTAAGTTAATAAAAATTATAATTAATGGTTAGTTAATAAAAAAAAATGAAACCGTCCGGAAAAATCTAGAGAAGTCATTAGCAATTGCACTTGACGCCATCAAAGAAGATTACGAAATAGACTTCGACCAACGTGAAATAATATTGACCAAACAATAAAAATTCAAAGACGGTTAACTGAATAAATAAGAGCAAGTACCGAAAATGCCTGTAGTAGAATTGATACAGCACAGATTCACCCAACATGGACTTCCTTAATTCAACAGAAAATACGAAAAAAATGGAAGTGTTTTTTTCTACTCTGGTTTGGAAATGACATTTCTTTCTTTAAGCAATTCTCACTCTTTCAGCTTACACAGGTCTCGCGAACTCAGTTCGATAGAATTGTTTTTTGTTCATTTGAATTTATAACGTATACAATATAGCTAAGTGTTTCTTTAATTAAAAGAAAAAAAAAACTTGTACTTCTAACGAATGATTTATTTTTATGGAAATATTTCGACTAGCAGTTACCAGTCTTGGTCACTCCTTTAATTTGAGTAAAACAATCCGACGAAACACTTAATAATTCAAATCAATGAAAAAACAGAGTTGATGACGTTAACAAAGTAAGAGTATACGCTTTTTTTAGGCGAGGTCCATGGCTTATTCGTATCAAAGTTAGAATGCTTGTCTCTGTTGGTAGTTGCATAATTAAAAGAAAAAAAAACTTGTAGTTCCAACGAATGATTTATTTTCATGGAAATATTTCGAGTAGGAGTTGCCAGTCTTGGTAACTCCTTAATTTGAATAAAAACAGTGCAAAGAAACTAGAAACGCTTAAGAATTTAAATCAAGGAAAACAAACCGAGTCAATGAAGTTTACAACGTAATAGCGTTTCGAACTTCTTTGCATTATTTTTACTCAAATTAAAGGAGTTACCAAGACTGACAACTGCTAGTCAAAATATTTCCATAAAAATAAATCATTCGTTGGAACTACAAGTTTTTTCTTTTAATTATGCAACTACAAACGGAGACAAACATCCTAACTTAGTGTTTCATTTATTTCTCAAGAGTGATTAAGGATTGCAAAAAGCTTTCCGAAATATGTTTTAACAATAAATTATCCGTTTGAATTACAAGTTTTTATTCTTTTTAATTCAACTTCACCAATGAAATCAAGCCTTTTTACACTTATGATGTTACTATATTCGTGAGAATTTCTTTAAAAAAATGTTAATTTAAATTTATAATATATACAATGTTTCATTTATTTCTCAAGAGAAATCAAGGATTGCAAAAGCTTTCCGAAATATATCTGTTTTTAACAGTAAATTATCTGTTGGAATTACAAGTTTTTATTCTTTTTAATAATTGATACTTATTCGTTAAAACTGCTAAAATATATTCAAAATAAATATAAAATATAACGGTTTTCTAAAACCTTCAAGATATAAGCAAATTTAGCAAGAATTGTTTGCAAATAATCAATGTTTGGTTTAATAAATTGTTGTGGAGTGATTTCTCAGTGGAGGCTTGTATTTGTACTAAGTCGGTCCTAAAATAGGTTCGACGTACAAAACGTTAGGAACTTGATATAATAGGTAATGACGCAGTAATCTAGTTGGGGTGGCTGATACTTTAATATTCGACGAACGGTCGTCCGACATCGACTGACTGACCGACGATATTCAGTCACCCCCACCCCCACCCCCACGAGGGCATCCTGTGGCACAAGGCCTTTTTAACGTGGGATCTCTGAGCCCGTGGGCTCGGCCAAAAATATGCGCCTTGAACCCGTATAAATGGGTTCAGGGTCGGCTTACCTCACCGAAAGAGAATCCGCCCTTCGGCGTAGCCTCCTTCGCGTTCCTCCGCGCCCGAAGGCAGAGAGTTCAACCGATCAGCCAGTCGACTGACTGACCGACTTACTTGTTACTCTTAATACTCCTACTTATTATAGGTGGGAGAGTCTATTAACTGTAGAATAGGTGTGTTCCACTATAACACTAGTGAATAACCCTTTACGCACACACGCACACACACACACACACACACACACACACATATATATATATATATATATATATATATATATATATATATATATATAAGCAATAGGTGCTATTGCTATTAGTTAATTTTATATATAGAAAGACATATCGATCCTTGTTGGCTTATTCAATACCAAATCTAAGACTTATAAGTAAAAATTCACAAAAGACAAATAGGTAGGTAGACATATGTCCAATTTAAACAAGAGAAAAAAACTTGATATTGTGTTTCTCTAAATCCCTAATATAAGAGATTAAAAAACTCAATTTATAAGTCTTTCTTCTAACTAGTTATTGTGGAGTTATTTCTCAGTGGAGGCTTGTATTTGTACTAAGTCGGTCCTAAAATAGGTTCGACGTACAAAACGTTAGGAACTTGATATAATAGGTAATGACGCAGTAATCTAGTTGGGGTGGCTGATACTTTAATATTCGACGAACGGTCGTCCGACATCGACTGACTGACCGACGATATTCAGTCACCCCCACCCCCACCCCCACGAGGGCATCCTGTGGCACAAGGCCTTTTTAACGTGGGATCTCTGAGCCCGTGGGCTCGGCCAAAAATATGCGCCTTGAACCCGTATAAATGGGTTCAGGGTCGGCTTACCTCCCCGAAATAGAATCCGCCCTTCGGCGTAGCCTCCTTCGGGTTCCTCCCCGCCCGAAGGCAGAGAGTTCTACCGAACAGCCAGTCGACTGACTGACCGACTTACTTGTTACTCTTAATACTCCTACTTATTATAGGTGGGAGAGTCTATTAACTGTAGAATAGGTGTGTTCCACTATAACACTAGTGAATAACCCTTTACGCACACACGCACACACACACACACACACACACACACACACATATATATATATATATATATATATATATATATATATATATATATAAGCAATAGGTGCTATTGCTATTAGTTAATTTTATATATAGAAAGACATATCGATCCTTGTTGGCTTATTCAATACCAAATCTAAGACTTATAAGTAAAAATTCACAAAAGACAAATAGGTAGGTAGACATATGTCCAATTTAAACAAGAGAAAAAAACTTGATATTGTGTTTCTCTAAATCCCTAATATAAGAGATTAAAAAACTCAATTTATAAGTCTTTCTTCTAACTAGTTATTGTGGAGTTATTTCTCAGTGGAGGCTTGTATTTGTACTAAGTCGGTCCTAAAATAGGTTCGACGTACAAAACGTTAGGAACTTGATATAATAGGTAATGACGCAGTAATCTAGTTGGGGTGGCTGATACTTTAATATTCGACGAACGGTCGTCCGACATCGACTGACTGACCGACGATATTCAGTCACCCCCACCCCCACCCCCACGAGGGCATCCTGTGGCACAAGGCCTTTTTAACGTGGGATCTCTGAGCCCGTGGGCTCGGCCAAAAATATGCGCCTTGAACCCGTATAAATGGGTTCAGGGTCGGCTTACCTCCCCGAAATAGAATCCGCCCTTCGGCGTAGCCTCCTTCGGGTTCCTCCCCGCCCGAAGGCAGAGAGTTCTACCGAACAGCCAGTCGACTGACTGACCGACTTACTTGTTACTCTTAATACTCCTACTTATTATAGGTGGGAGAGTCTATTAACTGTAGAATAGGTGTGTTCCACTATAACACTAGTGAATAACCCTTTACGCACACACGCACACACACACACACACACACACACACACACACACACACACACACACACATATATATATATATATATAAGCAATAGGTGCTATTGCTATTAGTTAATTTTATATATAGAAAGACATATCGATCCTTGTTGGCTTATTCAATACCAAATCTAAGACTTATAAGTAAAAATTCACAAAAGACAAATAGGTAGGTAGACATATGTCCAATTTAAACAAGAGAAAAAAACTTGATATTGTGTTTCTCTAAATCCCTAATATAAGAGATTAAAAAACTCAATTTATAAGTCTTTCTTCTAACTAGTTATTGTGGAGTTATTTCTCAGTGGAGGCTTGTATTTGTACTAAGTCGGTCCTAAAATAGGTTCGACGTACAAAACGTTAGGAACTTGATATAATAGGTAATGACGCAGTAATCTAGTTGGGGTGGCTGATACTTTAATATTCGACGAACGGTCGTCCGACATCGACTGACTGACCGACGATATTCAGTCACCCCCACCCCCACCCCCACGAGGGCATCCTGTGGCACAAGGCCTTTTTAACGTGGGATCTCTGAGCCCGTGGGCTCGGCCAAAAATATGCGCCTTGAACCCGTATAAATGGGTTCAGGGTCGGCTTACCTCCCCGAAATAGAATCCGCCCTTCGGCGTAGCCTCCTTCGGGTTCCTCCCCGCCCGAAGGCAGAGAGTTCTACCGAACAGCCAGTCGACTGACTGACCGACTTACTTGTTACTCTTAATACTCCTACTTATTATAGGTGGGAGAGTCTATTAACTGTAGAATAGGTGTGTTCCACTATAACACTAGTGAATAACCCTTTACGCACACACGCACACACACACACACACACACACACACACACATATATATATATATATATATATATATATATATATATATATATATAAGCAATAGGTGCTATTGCTATTAGTTAATTTTATATATAGAAAGACATATCGATCCTTGTTGGCTTATTCAATACCAAATCTAAGACTTATAAGTAAAAATTCACAAAAGACAAATAGGTAGGTAGACATATGTCCAATTTAAACAAGAGAAAAAAACTTGATATTGTGTTTCTCTAAATCCCTAATATAAGAGATTAAAAAACTCAATTTATAAGTCTTTCTTCTAACTAGTTATTGTGGAGTTATTTCTCAGTGGAGGCTTGTATTTGTACTAAGTCGGTCCTAAAATAGGTTCGACGTACAAAACGTTAGGAACTTGATATAATAGGTAATGACGCAGTAATCTAGTTGGGGTGGCTGATACTTTAATATTCGACGAACGGTCGTCCGACATCGACTGACTGACCGACGATATTCAGTCACCCCCACCCCCACCCCCACGAGGGCATCCTGTGGCACAAGGCCTTTTTAACGTGGGATCTCTGAGCCCGTGGGCTCGGCCAAAAATATGCGCCTTGAACCCGTATAAATGGGTTCAGGGTCGGCTTACCTCCCCGAAATAGAATCCGCCCTTCGGCGTAGCCTCCTTCGGGTTCCTCCCCGCCCGAAGGCAGAGAGTTCTACCGAACAGCCAGTCGACTGACTGACCGACTTACTTGTTACTCTTAATACTCCTACTTATTATAGGTGGGAGAGTCTATTAACTGTAGAATAGGTGTGTTCCACTATAACACTAGTGAATAACCCTTTACGCACACACACACACACACACACACACACACACACACACACACACACACACACACACATATATATATATATATATAAGCAATAGGTGCTATTGCTATTAGTTAATTTTATATATAGAAAGACATATCGATCCTTGTTGGCTTATTCAATACCAAATCTAAGACTTATAAGTAAAAATTCATAAAAGGCAAATAGGTAGGTAGACATATGTCCAATTTAAACAAGAGTCAAAAACTTGATATTGTGTTTCTCTAAATCCCTAATATAAGAGATTAAAAAACTCAATTTATAAGTCTTTCTTCTAACTAGTTGTTGTGGAGTTATTTCTCAGTGGAGGCTTGTATTTGTACTAAGTCGGTCCTAAAATAGGTTCGACGTACAAAACGTTAGGAACTTGATATAATAGGTAATGACGCAGGGAAATCTAGTTGTGGTCGCTGATACTTTAGTATCCGACTAATTGTCGCCCGACATCGACTGACTGACTGACGATGCATCCTGTGGCACAAGGCCAGTTTAACGTGGGATCTCCGAGCCCGTGGGCTCGGCCAAAAATATGCGCCATGAACCCGTATAAACGGGTTCAGGGTTGGTTTACCTCCCCGAAAGAGGATCCGCCCTTCGGCGTAGCCTCGTTCGGGTTCCTCCCCGCCTAAAGGCAGGGAGTTCAACCGATCAGCCGGTCGACCGGCATCGACTGACTGACGATATTCAGTCACCTCCCCACTGGGGCATCATGTGACACAAGGTCGGTTATTTATTGTGGATTCTCCGAGCCCGTGGGCTTGGCCTAAAAATATGCCTATTGAACCCACATGAACGGGCTCAAGGCCGGTTTACCTCCCCGAAGGAGACTCCGCCCCTCGGCGTAGCCTCGTTCGGGTTCCTCCCCGTCCGAAGGCACAGAGTTCAACGGATCAGCCGGTCGACCGACATCGACTGACTGACCCCTCGTTACTCTTACTACTCCTATTTATTATAGGTGGGAGAGTCGATTAACTATAGAATAGGTGTGTTCCACTATAGCATAAATACGGTTTAGATCTTATTAATTTTTGAATTTTTATGACTGTCATCATTAGAACAATATAACGATGTGTGAACACCATTGTTTACGTTAGATCAAACGATGGTTTCACCTGCAAAGGAGGACACAGGTTCGAATCCTGCCAGGGGCGTATTTTTTCTTCAATAAGATTTCTCGAATATTCAAACCAGTAGACGAAAATAAATATACTGTTTAAGAAATAAAACTTCTATTCAAATATGACTGTCCACTAAAAACAACGTTTAAAGAAATAAAAATGTGTTGGTTAAATATATAAAAAAAAAACATTAGTTCTTTCGAAATTGCCTTATTTACGTTTCGGGTATGATATTAAACAGTTTATGAACTTTCGTAAATCTAAACGATAGGGAATCAATATAGAACCTCGGTCAATCGTCGACGTTCTTCGTGACCAAATCGGTTAAAAGCACGTCGGATCTAATAACGGTTTCTCCTTCTAAGAGGGACGCGGGTTCGAATCCTGCCGGAAGTCGTATTTTTTCCTCAATAAGATTTTTCGAGTATTAAAATCGGTAACCGAAAATAAACATATTGTTTAAAAAATAAACGGAGCGTCTATTCAAATCGGGGCATCCACTGAAAATATCGTTTTAAGTGATCAAAATATGTCGTATTAATAGATAAGAAATCCATTACTTCTTTGTGCATTTTTTATCTCGTTACCCGTAGGGGCACCATTTGCAGAAGTGGTGTTTCTCAGGCAAAATAGCCTGATGGAGACCAACCCTCTCCGGGCCGGTTTTAGAATTCAGAATTTTTCCTTCTCCTAGATCGGTTGCCATCCAAGGTTATAGAACTTAGTCTGTCCGACTATATATCCATAGCTGGAGGGAGAAGAATAGGATTCATACCTTTCCCAAGGGTATTAGCACGTAAGTGAATGTATGCAATGGATTCCTTAATCCGAGCCGCTATCCATTACTCCACCGTTCGTAAGTGAATATAACTGAATAAATAATTCAAATTTTTCCGAAAACAGGATTCTTAATAATCGATTAATGACTGAAGAATTGCGCTTAATTTTGTTAACATAGCGAAAAACGTTAAAATTAAGTTTATTTGTTACTTGTACCAATGTCGAACTATTAAGACAATCCTTTGTTCCATTTGAATATTGATTGGCTAAGGTTTTGTCAAGGACACATTCCAAAAGCTGGGCAGAGTACTGCAAGATAGGAGTATTTCTTTGGTAACAAAGAAAAGAATACTGAGCTGTTACGTGACATCTGTCCTTTACGGCAGCGAATGTTGGACGATTTCCTCAAAGATGAAGAAGAGACTCAAGGCGACGGAGAGCGAGAAGAAGGGACTAAGCATAAACTACAAGAAGACAAAATCATGGTTATTAGTAAGAGGAAGAGCCCGAAATGTGATTAAAATGCATATAACATTTTGTGCACTCTTCTTAACGGGGTAGGAAATGATAGATCTGAAGCTTTGCCAAATGAAATACAGGGTGTCCATAAAGTTCGTGTGCACTTTAAAAATATATATAAGTTTATTTGTATTTGTGATAGAAATAATTTGTAAAAAGGATTAGAAAGAAGTAAATCTATATTTTTTTAAGTTTTTATTGATTTTTTTAAAAGTTTTTACATCTCTTCCATTAGCAATACAAAGGGTAATACGATTTTGCAGTTCACGGAAAACATTTGCCAAGTGATTTACAGTAATGCATGAAATCACATTAGTTATTTTAGCTATACTTAAAACTATGTACATTAAACTTTATAACATAATTTACAGATTATTTCTATCGCAAATACAAAGAAATTTTTTTTTAAATGCACACGAACTTTATGGATACCATGCATTAATTGCAATAAGACCCTTATAAAGAGAGAGGACGGTAAGTGCGACACTAAGATCTGTAGACGTCTTGGGATGGCCAAGGACGCAATTTCAAAAGCGAGACAAGAGGATATCTTTGGTAACAAAGAAAAGAATATTATTTACATTATTCTTTGTCGCCATATTTATCACAACGTTTTGGCCGTCGTGTACAACGTTTCGGCCGTTGTACATTCCAACCCTCTTCAGGTTGTTAAAATGTCGAACTGAACCCTTTATTTCGCTCACTGGGTTAGACTGTTCTAGTTCCATGTTTAATGGATGTCAGTTGTCAGTTATATCCTGTTAATTCCCTCTCCAAGTTCTCCACCGCCTTAACCAGGTATTGAACTCACACTCTTTGGGTCCTGTCACTGGATCTAACTAACGCCTTTATCCACATTGCCATGTGTCCTTGAGGACATCTGCGTAGGAATTTCTAGGTATTATAAACCTAATGTCTTCAGTGACAAGGCCCAAAGAGGGCGAATTCAATACACAGTTAAGGCACCCCAGTAAACGAAATAAAGGGTTCAGTTCGACATTCCAACAACCTGAAGAGGGCCTGAGTGTACAAGGGCCGGAACGTTGTAATAAAAATGGCTACAAAGATGAAGGCAATAGTGCGAATAATGTAAATAGTGTACATAATACCACATCTCAGAAATATAAACAGATACTGAAGGGCCTAAACGTTGTGATAAATATGGCGACAAAGATGAGGACAATAGTCCGAATAATGTAAATAATGTACATAATACCTCATCTCAGAAATATAGACAGATACTGAAGGGCCGAGACGATGTAATAAATTTGGCTACAAAGATGAAGACAATAGTCCGAGTAATGTAAATAATGTGCATATTACCTCATCTCAGAAATATAGACAGATACTGAAGGGCCGAAACGTTGTAATAAATATGGCGACAAAGATGAGGACAATAGTCCGAATAATGTAAATAATGTACATAATACCTCATCTCAGAAATATAGACAGATACTGAAGGGCCGAGACGATGTAATAAATTTGGCTACAAAGATGAAGACAATAGTCCGAGTAATGTAAATAATGTGCATATTACCTCATCTCAGAAATATAGACAGATACTGAAGGGCCGAAACG
>OZ010603.1:75599486-75629486 GCA_963932145.1 Acanthosepion lycidas | reverse complement strand
AAGGAAGGAAGGAAAAAAAAGAAGGAAGTAAGGAAGATACGATAGAAGGAAGGAAGGCAGGAAGGTAGGAAGGAAGGCAAGCAGAAAGGAAGGAAAGAATGAAGGACAGAAGGAAGAGAGGAAGGAAGGAAGGAAGGAAGGAAGGAAAGAAAGAAAGAAAGAAAGAAAGAAAGAAAGAAAGGAAGGAAGGCAGGCAGGAAGGAAAGAAGTAAGGACAGAAGGAAGGAAGGAAGGAAGGAAGGAAGGAAGGAAAGAAAGAAAGAAAGAAAGTAAGTAAGTAAGGAAGGAAGGAAGGAAGGACGGAAGGCAGGAAGGATGGAAGGAAGGAAGGCCGGAAAAAAATGGCAAGCAAAATTATTTGGGAATAAAGGACAATATAATCATTAAAATGGTCCGAAGAATGAAAACAGCAGAAGGAAAGGAAGGGAAGGAAGGAGAGAAGTAAGGAAAAATGGTAAACAAAGTTATTTGGGAATAAAGGACTTTATAATGAAGAGAGAAATTAACATCGTCTGCAGAATGAGGAAATGAATAAAAAGACTAGAAGGGAAGGAAGGAAGGAAGGACAGAAGGAAGAAAAGAAAGAAAGAAAGAAAGAAAGGAAGGAAGGAAGGAAGGAAGGAAGGCAAGCAAGCAGGAAGGAAGGACAAAGGAAGAGAGGAAAGAAAGAAAGAAAGAAAGAAAGAAAGAAAGAAATGAAGAAAGAAAGAAAGAAAGAAAGAAAGAATGAAAGAAAGAAAGAAAGAATGAAAGAAAGAAAGAAAGAATGAAAGAAAGGAAGGAAGGCAAGCAAGCAGGCAGGCAGGAAGGAAGGAAGGACACAGGAAGAGAGGAAGGAAGGAAAGAAAGAAACAAAGGAAGGAAGTACTGGAAGTTAAGAAGGAAGACAGGAAGGAAAGGAAGAAAGGAAGGAAGGTAGGAAGGACAAGAAGGAAGGAAGGAAGGAAGGAAGGAAGGAAACGATGATGATGATAATGATGATGATGAACCGGAAAAACTAGTAAAAAAATAGAAAAAATTCAAAATAAAAAAAAATGAAACAAGATGAAAAAAACGTGGTACCAGTTACGAAGAAAAGATTTTTAAAGTTACAAAAAATAAATAAATAAATAACAGTAAGAAAAACAATCGAACTTTGTTAATTGCAAAAAGAAACTGTTTCATTTTATTGTTTTGTCCTTTGTCGCCCTTTTGCGAGCGAGGAAATCGTAAAAGAGGCCAAAAAGTGACATTGATTAATTCCAGGTTCCACAAGTTTAAATTCGGGAGGATTTCTTTCCCCAGCCCCTACAGCCTTCCTTCATCTAACACCTGACTCAATTCACCACTCCCGTCATTCTCCACATTATACACGCCAGTTCTCAAAGACTTCTCTAAGACGAAAGAATTAAATAGCAACAAACAACGCCAGGAAACGCGTCAGCAGACAAACAGAAGAAACAATTAAATGCCAACAGAGTTCCTTGATTTGAATGCAACTCCATTCGAGGCTGATGGAAGTGGGATGGAATGAAGAGGAAAATACGAAATTAGCGCAGAACAAAAATGAATCGGAAAACAGAATGAAATAATGAAGACGATAAAACGAAAATCTTTAAAAACAAAAGAATTGTCTCGTGTAATGAGCAGAGGGGAGAGAAATGGCGTGGGAGGGAGATAAGAAGAGTTTGGGAAGTAGTGAGGAAAAGGGGAGAAATAATTTGACAAAAGAGGTTGTGATTTGCTTGGAAAATTCTATTGTGACGTGATAGTGTTTTTGAAAAGATAAACGTGAATAAAAAAAAAATGGCAGCCTCAGAAGAAATGAACACGAATGAAAGATGCAGAGAAAGAAAAAAATGAAAGAAGAGAATATAGCGAAGAAGAAAGAAAGAAAAAAAAATGAAAGAAAAAACGCACTTCCGGTCTGTGGAACTAACTTCCGTTTACCAGCTTCCCTGATACTACAATCTTAAAAAATTTAAATGCAACGTCAATCGCACTCTTATGCCTTCTTGAAACCAGTTCATCTTTTGTCCTTTCCTCAATCCTCGCTATAATCAGTCATTTTCTCTCATTTTCACTCCCTGTAATCGCCTGCGTACTGATGGCATTCCCGCCTTGCATGGGGTGAAATGATTCACAAAATTTAAATGCAACGTCAATCTCCATCTTCTATCTTCTTGAATCCAGTTCACCTTTTGTCCTTTCCTTTTGATAAGTAAGAAATGGCGAAAGAGTGTCATTACAATGACAGGGAAATTCTGAGTAAAAATAAAGGGAAAAAAGGAAAGAATCAGATATGTTTTGGCATCGGCTGTGTTATCTAAGGATATGAAAACAAACTATTGGTACGGGAAGACATCTTATTATCAACTACAGACCGGCTGGCCAAAAAAAAAAAAAAAAAAAGAAAAAATTCAAATGAAAATGTTATTTCGTTAAGTGACGAAAAACAGACAACTAAAAGGACTTGGACAGATATGAAAAATTAAAAACCACCCACGAGCATCCTTGGCCTGCGATAATAAAATTTTGTTATCAGGAATTTGTGCCGAAAGTGAGTATGAATGTGTTTTCTTTCTTTCTTCGAGGCGACAGACTGATTGAAACTTTGGAGATGTTTTTTTTTTGAGACCGTGTCAAGAAGACCACACATTCTGATAATTAGCGATAAAATACCTGACGTAAACCACGTGTAGAACAAGAGTTATGACCGCCATTGTCATATTGTCCCGTTCGCGGCTGGAGAAATGATAAACCATTAAGGGGAAGAAAAGGAAAAGGAAAGAGATAATTTTTTTAAAATTTTTTTTTTCTTCTTCCTGAAACAAAGCCGCAGATTCGTCCACGCCCGACTAAGACATCATTGGTCGAGTGGTGATCACGTGATGCACGAGGGAGGCTGTTGCCGCCCATCTGGAGGATGAGTAAGAGAGGTTGCCACGAAGATGTGGGGAGGGCAGTTCAAGCCCCTCTGAAGTATGATGAGAAGGTGGGAGTGAGGAAAGGTTCCCAAAAATTTGAAAAAGGTGGAAATTCCTAACCAGAGAGGTGGATATGTATTTAGAATTATCGAGGAACCCCCCGGCGCCGACAAACTCACCCCGGCTTTGGTCGGCGCCCATATAAACGAAACCACAACGAGCAGAAATGAGTCGAGACCCAGCAGTTCCCAGAGCCAGTCTCCGGTTGAGGCAAGCCTCGCAGATAGCTGACCAGGATTCACGCACACATTCCGGACCCATATCTTCAAACCAAGAACAATTATTTTGAAGAGCGACTTAGATCCAGATCACCGAAATAAGTTTTTCTTTTGACTTTCGTCCAAAGACCCACCGAAACACCAATTTCTTAGAGAGCAGACAACTTGAAGTGTTAAAACTTGCCTAGCGGAAAACGACGTGTCACAATTCATAGAACGGGTCGGGAGATAGATGCAGTCCTATGTATCGAACAACTAGACATAAAGTTTGTTACCTTTTTCTTTGATACTTTGAACTTTGAGTTTTCATTTTATTGCCTTTTATGCGTATTTTTGTGGTATCACCCCCGTTGGACTCGGTTTGCAGTACGGCCCCGATGACTGATTGATTTCCTCTGCCTAGATCAATTCACAACGTGGGTAGGCAGACTGGGAATCAAAGTAGGACGTCACAGTTGGTGCCGTGGCAGACTGGGATAGAACGACACGGTTGGCGCTGCGACCAGGGGACGACGTCACAGTGAAATGATTCACAAAATTTAAATGCAATGTCAATCGACATCTTCTATCTTCTTGAATCCAGTTCACCTTTTGTCCTTTCCTCAATCCTCCCTATACTCAGGCTTTTCTCTCATTTTCACTCCCTGAAATCCCCTGCCTACTAGTGGCATTCCCGCCTTGCATGGGGTGAAATGATTTACAAAATTTAAATGCAATGTCAATCGCCATCTTCTATCTTCTTGAATCCCGTTCATCTTTTGTCCTTTCCTCAATCCTCCCTATTCTCAGTCTTTTCTCTCATTTTCACTCCCTGTAATCGCCTGCGTACTGATGGCATTCCCGCCTTACATGCGGTGAAATGATAAAAGAAAAATAGGGCAATGAATGTTGGACAATCTTAAGCCTTTCAGAAACTAGACAATGCATTCTTATTCTTCTTTGATGTGCTGGGTCCCTTCAGGACGTAAGCGATCATGGTTCACTACATCTTCCATTTCCTTGTTGCTCTCAATAAGTTATGACTTTTTCTTATTTCTCCAACACCCTTATCTGACATCCACTTTCTTAAGGCAATTAAGTATGTCACACATTGCTTAACTTTGTCACTCTTTCCATCCATCCGACCAGTAGGTATAAGAGTTTGCAAGCTCTCCTTCCTCATTACGCGTCCCGGAAATGTTATCTGCCTCTTCCTGATGCTATATATATATATATATATATATATATATATATATATAATTATTTATTTAACAATATGATTCCAACAAGCTACATAAGAGTTCTCATGTTTCAAAACATTGTTTTGAAACATGAGAACTCATATGTAGCGGAATCATATTTTTAAATAAATAATTATAATTATGCTTTACTTTTGTATCGAGCACTATTTTTAAAAAATAATAGCAAAAAAACTAAAGAAATTTGGATTAATTACCTAACCAGTTCTTTCCTATTTTCTATATCCCTCCCACACACACACACACATATATATATATATATATATATATATATATATATATATATATATATATATATATATATATATATGTGTGTTTCCTCTTTGTTTACAGCTTCTCCAAAACCTTATAGCTACTCACACGTTCAATCTATTGTATCCTAAGCATCATTTTGTAGAAGCAAGATATTAAGAGATAAAAAATTGCATTTCGAAAACAAATTTACTGTTTTCATCGCAATTACCGTTTTTTTTTATTTATCTGTGTATCTATTTTATTGAATTCCTATCTATTTATCTATCTATGTATTACCTCTCTCTCTCTATATACATATATATCATTCTCACCGTATATATATCCTAATTCTCTTCTATCTATCTATCTATCTATCTATATATATATATATATATATATATATATATATATATATATATATATATATATAATTCTCTGTCTATCTATATCTATCCCAATGATATCTATCTATCTATCTATCTATCTAAATCGTTTCTTATATCTATCTTTTTCTCTTCCTATCTATCTCTTTCTTTCTATTAGGTTGGTGCATAAATAATGTCGTTTTCTCACATAGGTTAGTATGTGAGAAAACGACATTATTTTTGCATTAACCTGATATATCTATCTATTTATCTATCTTTTCTTTCTCTCGCGCATTTTCTTCTACGATAGACTGGTTTCCAAACAAGGATATAGAAAACAGTGAATCCCGCTATTTAACCCATAGTTGGAGACAAAGATATGGCTATACACCTTTCACACGGGTATTTGGCAATAAGTGAATGTAGCGAACCAAACTGGACTTCGAACAGGGCTCTTCGATATCAATACAACATAACACATATCCGTTTACAGCCGCCATTTAGTAATATTATTAAAGTTTCATAAGGTTTATTAATGTTGTTCTTGAAGTAATTAGTATATAATTGACTATATAGGGCGTAATATTTAGCACATATTCAGGTAGGACTGATAAAATGACCAACTATGTCATCACGTCTGGTAGTATTGTTCTTGAAGCAATTATTACATAACTATCAATAAAGGGCGTAATATTTAGCACATCTTAAGGAAGACCTGATTAGAAGGCCAACCGTTACATCACGTCTGTTAAAATTGTTCGTGATGCAATTGTTGCATAACTGCCTATATAGTGCGTAATATTTAGTACATCTTAAGATAGGCTTGATAAAATGGCCAACCGTTTCATCATATCTGTTAACATTTTTCTTCATGCAATTGTTGCATAACTGCCTATATAGTGCGTAATATTTAGCACATCTTAAGAGAGGCTTGATAAAAAGGCCAACAGTTTCATCATATCTGTTAATAATTTTCTTCATGCAATTTTTTCATCACTGCCTATATAGTGCGTAATATTTAGTACATCTTAAGATAGGCTTGAGAAAATGGCCAACCGTTTCATCATATCTGTTAACATTTTTCTTGATGCAATTGTTGCATAACTGCCTATGTAATGCGTAATATTTAGAACATATTTATATAGGCTCAATAAAATGGCCAACCGTTTCATCATATATATTTAACATTTTTCTTGATGCAATTACTGCATAAATGCTTATATAGTGCGTAATATTTAGTACATCTTAAGATAGGCTTGATAAAATGGCCCGCCGTTTCATCATATCTGTTAACATTTTTCTTGATGCAATTGTTGCATAACTGCCTATATAGTGCGTAATATTTAGAACATCTTAAGATAGACTTGATAAAATGGCCAACCGTTTCATCATATCTGTTAACATTTTTCTTCATGCAATTGTTGCATAACTGCCTATATAGTGCGTAATATTTAGCACATCTTAAGAGAGGCTTGATAAAATGGCCAACCGTTTCATCATATCTGTTAACATTTTTCTTGATGAAATTGTTGCATAACTGCCTATATAGTGCGTAATATTTAGAACATATTAAGATAGGCTTGATAAAATATCCAACCGTTTCATCATATCTGTTAACATTTTTCTTCGTGCAATTGTTGCATAACTGCCTCTATAGTGCGTAATATTTAGAACATCTTAAGATAGACTTGATAAAATGGCCAACCGTTTCATCATATCTTTTAACATTTTTCTTCATGCGTTTGTTGCATAACTGCCTATATAGTGCGTAATATTTAGCACATCTTAAGAGAGGCTTCATAAAACGGCCAACCGTTTCATCATATCTGTTAACATTTTTCTTGATGCAATTATTGCATAACTGCCTATATAGTGCGTAATATTTAGCACATCTTAGGAGAGGCTTGATAAAATGGCCAGCCGTTTCATCATATCTGTTAGCATTTTTCTTGTTGCAATTGTTGCATAACTGCCTATAGAGTGCGTAATATTTAGAACATCTTAAGATAGACTTGATAAAATTGCAAAGCGTTTCATCATATATGTTAACATTTTTCTTCATGCAATGGTTGCATCACTGCCTATATAGTGCGTAATATTTAGCACATCTTAAGATAGACTTGATAAAATGGCCAACCGTTTCATCATATCTGTTAATATTTTTCTTCATGCAATTGTTCCATCACTGCCTATATAGTGCGTAATATTTAGTACATGTTAAGATAGGGTTGAAAAAATAGCCAACCGTTTCATCATATCTGTTAACATTTTTCTTCATGCAATTGTTGCATAACTGCCTATATAGTGCGTAATATTTAGCACATCTTAAGATAGACTTGATAAAATGGCCAACCGTTTCATCATATCTGTTAATATTTTTCTTCATGCAATTGTTCCATCACTGCCTATATAGTGCGTAATATTTAGTACATGTTAAGATAGGCTTGAGAAAATGGCCAACCGTTTCATCATATCTGTTAACATTTTTCTTGATGCAATATTTGCATAACTGCCTATATAGTGCGTAATATTTAGAACATCTTAAGATAGACTTGACAAAATGGCCAACAGTTTCATCATATCTGTTAACATTTTTCTTCATGCAATTGTTGCATAACTGCCTATATAGTGCGTAATATTTAGCACATCTTAAGAGAGGCTTGATAAAATGGCCAACAGTTTCATCATATCTGTTAACATTTTTCTTCATGCAATTGTTGCATAACTGCCTATATAGTGCGTAATATTTAGGACATCTTAAGAGAGGCTTGATAAAATGGCCAACCGTTTCATCATATCTGTTAACATTTTTCTTGAAGCAATTGTTGCATAACTGCCGATAATGCGTAATATTTAGTACATCTTAAGTTAGGCTTGATAAAATGGCCCGCCGTTTCATCATATCTGTTAACATTTTTCTTGATGCAATTGTTGCATAACTGCCTATATAGTGCCTTATATTTAGAACATCTTAAGATAGACTTAATAAAATAGCCAACCGTTTCATCATATCTGTTAACTTTTTTCTTCATGCAATTGTTGCATAACTGCCTCTATAGTGCGTAATATTTAGAACATATTAATATAGGCTTAATAAAATGGCCAACCGTTTCATCATATATATTTAACATTTTTCTTGATGCAATTGTTGCATAAATGCTTATATAGTGCGTAATATTTAGTACATCTTAAGATAGGCTTGATAAAATGGCCAACCGTTTCATCATATCTGTTAATATTTTTCTTGAAGCAATTGTTGCATAACTGCCTATATAGTGCCTTATATTTAGAACATCTTAAGATAGACTTAATAAAATGGCCAACCGTTTCATCATATCTGTTAACTTTTTTCTTCATGCAATTGTTGCATAACTGCCTCTATAGTGCGTAATATTTAGAACATATTAATATAGGCTTAATAAAATGGCCAACCGTTTCATCATATATATTTAACATTTTTCTTGATGCAATTGTTGCATAAATGCTTATATAGTGCGTAATATTTAGAACATCTTAAGATAGACTTGACAAAATGGCCAACCGTTTCATCATATCTGTTAACATTTTTCTTCGTGCAATTGTTGCATAACTGCCTCTATAGTGCGTAATATTTAGAACATCTTAAGATAGACTTGATAAAATGGCCAACCGTTTCATCATATCTGTTAACATTTTTCTTCATGCAATTGTTGCATAACTGCCTATATAGTGCGTAATATTTAGCACATCTTAAGATAGACTTGATAAAATGGCCAACCGTTTCATCATATCTGTTAATATTTTTCTTCATGCAATTTTTGCATCACTGCCTATATAGTGCGTAATATTTAGTACATCTTAAGATAGGCTTGAGAAAATGGCCAACCGTTTCATCATATGTGTTAACATTTTTCTTGATGCAATTGTTGATAACTGCCTATATAGTGCGTAATATATAGTACATCTTAAGATAGGATTGATAAAATGGCCATCCGTTTCATCATATCTGTTAACATTTTTCTTGATGCAATTATTGCATAACTGCCTATATAGTTCGTAATATTTAGCACATCTTAGGAGAGGCTTGATAAAATGGCCAGCCGTTTCATTATATCTGCTAACATTTTTCTTCATGCAATTGTTGCATCACTGCCTATATAGTGCGTAATATTTAGAACATCTTAAGATAGACTTGACAAAATGGCCAACCGTTTCATCATATCTTTTAACATTTTTCTTCGTGCAATTGTTGCATAACTGCCTCTATAGTGCGTAATATTTAGAACATCTTAAGATAGACTTGATAAAATGGCCAACCGTTTCATCATATCTGTTAGCATTTTTCTTGTTGCAATTGTTGCATAACTGCCTATATAGTGCCTTATATTTAGAACATCTTAAGATAGACTTAATAAAATGGCCAACCGTTTCATCATATCTGTTAACTTTTTTCTTCATGCAATTGTTGCATCACTGCCTATATAGTGCGTAATATATAGTACATCTTTAGATAGGCTTGATAAAATGGCCATCCGTTTCATCATATCTGTTAACATTTTTCTTGATGCAATTATTGCATAACAGCCTATATAGTGCGTAATATTTAGCACATCTTAGGAGAGGCTTGATAAAATGGCCAGCCGTTTCATCATATCTGTTAGCATTTTTCTTGTTGCAATTGTTGCATAACTGCCTATATAGTGTGTAATATTTAGAACTTAAGATAGACTTGATAAAATGGCCAACTTTTTCATCATATATATTTAACATTTTTGTGGTATGCTTTTGTTGCATAACTGCCTATATAGTGCGTAATATTTAGCACATCTTAAGATAGGCTTGATAAAATGGCCAACCGTTTCAACATATCTGTTAACATTTTTCTTCATGCAATTGTTGCATAACTGCCTCTATAGTGCGTAATATTTAGAACATATTAATATAGGCTTAATAAAATGGCCAACCGTTTCATCATATATATTTAACATTTTTCTTGATGCAATTGTTGCATAAATGCTTATATAGTGCGTAATATTTAGAACATCTTAAGATAGACTTGACAAAATGGCCAACCGTTTCATCATATCTGTTAACATTTTTCTTCGTGCAATTGTTGCATAACTGCCTCTATAGTGCGTAATATTTAGAACATCTTAAGATAGACTTGATAAAATGGCCAACCGTTTCATCATATCTGTTAACATTTTTCTTCATGCAATTGTTGCATAACTGCCTATATAGTGCGTAATATTTAGCACATCTTAAGATAGACTTGATAAAATGGCCAACCGTTTCATCATATCTGTTAATATTTTTCTTCATGCAATTTTTGCATCACTGCCTATATAGTGCGTAATATTTAGTACATCTTAAGATAGGCTTGAGAAAATGGCCAACCGTTTCATCATATGTGTTAACATTTTTCTTGATGCAATTGTTGATAACTGCCTATATAGTGCGTAATATATAGTACATCTTAAGATAGGATTGATAAAATGGCCATCCGTTTCATCATATCTGTTAACATTTTTCTTGATGCAATTATTGCATAACTGCCTATATAGTTCGTAATATTTAGCACATCTTAGGAGAGGCTTGATAAAATGGCCAGCCGTTTCATTATATCTGCTAACATTTTTCTTCATGCAATTGTTGCATCACTGCCTATATAGTGCGTAATATTTAGAACATCTTAAGATAGACTTGACAAAATGGCCAACCGTTTCATCATATCTTTTAACATTTTTCTTCGTGCAATTGTTGCATAACTGCCTCTATAGTGCGTAATATTTAGAACATCTTAAGATAGACTTGATAAAATGGCCAACCGTTTCATCATATCTGTTAGCATTTTTCTTGTTGCAATTGTTGCATAACTGCCTATATAGTGCCTTATATTTAGAACATCTTAAGATAGACTTAATAAAATGGCCAACCGTTTCATCATATCTGTTAACTTTTTTCTTCATGCAATTGTTGCATCACTGCCTATATAGTGCGTAATATATAGTACATCTTTAGATAGGCTTGATAAAATGGCCATCCGTTTCATCATATCTGTTAACATTTTTCTTGATGCAATTATTGCATAACAGCCTATATAGTGCGTAATATTTAGCACATCTTAGGAGAGGCTTGATAAAATGGCCAGCCGTTTCATCATATCTGTTAGCATTTTTCTTGTTGCAATTGTTGCATAACTGCCTATATAGTGTGTAATATTTAGAACTTAAGATAGACTTGATAAAATGGCCAACTTTTTCATCATATATATTTAACATTTTTGTGGTATGCTTTTGTTGCATAACTGCCTATATAGTGCGTAATATTTAGCACATCTTAAGATAGGCTTGATAAAATGGCCAACCGTTTCAACATATCTGTTAACATTTTTCTTGATGCAATTGTTGCATAACTGCCTATATAGTTCGTAATATTTAGTACATATTAAGATAGGCTTGATAAAATGTCCAACCGTTTCATCATATCTGTTAACATTTTTCTTGATGCAATTGTTGCATTACTGCCTATGTAGTGCGTAATATTTAGAACATATTAATATAGGCTTAATAAAATGCCCAACCGTTTCATCATATATATTCAACATTTTTCTTGATGTAATTGTTGCATAACTGCCTATATAGTGCGTAATATTTAGTACATATTAAGATAGGCTTGATAAAATGTCCAACCGTTTCATCATATCTGTTAACATTTTTCTTGATGCAATTGTTGCATTACTGCCTATGTAGTGCGTAATATTTAGCACATCTTAAGATAGACTTGATAAAATGGCCAACCGTTTCATCATATCTGTTAACATTTTTCTTGATGCAATTGTTGCATAACTGCCTATATAGTGCGTAATATTTAGAACATCTCAAGATAGGCTTGATAAAATGGCCAGCCGTTTCATCATATATATTTAACATTTTTGTGGTATGCTTTTGTTTCATAAATGCCTATATAGTGCGTAATATTTAGAACATATTAATATACGCTTAATAAAATGGCCAAGCGTTTCATCATATGTATTTAACATTTTTTTTTTTGTTGCAATTTCTCCATAACTGCCTATATAGTGCGTAATATTTAGTACATTTTAAGATAAGCTTGATAAAATATCCAACCGTTTCGTCATATCTGTTAACATTTTTCTTCATGCAATTGTTGCATAACTGCCTATATAGTGCGTAATATTTAGTACATCTTAAGATAGGCTTGATAAAATGGCCAACCGTTTCATCATATCTGGTAACATTTTTCTTGATGCAATTGTTGCATAACTGCCTATATAGTGCGTAATATTTAGCACATCTTAAGATAGACTTGATAAAATGGCCAACCGTTTCATCATATCTGTTAACATTTTTCTTGATGCAATTGTTGCATAACAGCCTATATAGTGCGTAATATTTAGCACATCTTAGGAGAGGCTTGATAAAATGGCCAGCCGTTTCATCATATCTGTTAGCATTTTTCTTGTTGCAATTGTTGCATAACTGCCTATATAGTGCCTTATATTTAGAACATCTTAAGATAGACTTAATAAAATGGCCAACCGTTTCATCATATCTGTTAACTTTTTTCTTCATGCAATTGTTGCATCACTGCCTATATAGTGCGTAATATTTAGTACATCTTAAGATAGGCTTGAGAAAATGGCCAACCGTTTCATCATATGTGTTAACATTTTTCTTGATGCAATTGTTGATAACTGCCTATATAGTGCGTAATATATAGTACATCTTTAGATAGGCTTGATAAAATGGCCATCCGTTTCATCATATCTGTTAACATTTTTCTTGATGCAATTATTGCATAACAGCCTATATAGTGCGTAATATTTAGCACATCTTAGGAGAGGCTTGATAAAATGGCCAGCCGTTTCATCATATCTGTTAGCATTTTTCTTGTTGCAATTGTTGCATAACTGCCTATATAGTGTGTAATATTTAGAACTTAAGATAGACTTGATAAAATGGCCAACTTTTTCATCATATATATTTAACATTTTTGTGGTATGCTTTTGTTGCATAACTGCCTATATAGTGCGTAATATTTAGCACATCTTAAGATAGGCTTGATAAAATGGCCAACCGTTTCAACATATCTGTTAACATTTTTCTTGATGCAATTGTTGCATAACTGCCTATATAGTTCGTAATATTTAGTACATATTAAGATAGGCTTGATAAAATGTCCAACCGTTTCATCATATCTGTTAACATTTTTCTTGATGCAATTGTTGCATTACTGCCTATGTAGTGCGTAATATTTAGAACATATTAATATAGGCTTAATAAAATGCCCAACCGTTTCATCATATATATTCAACATTTTTCTTGATGTAATTGTTGCATAACTGCCTATATAGTGCGTAATATTTAGTACATATTAAGATAGGCTTGATAAAATGTCCAACCGTTTCATCATATCTGTTAACATTTTTCTTGATGCAATTGTTGCATTACTGCCTATGTAGTGCGTAATATTTAGCACATCTTAAGATAGACTTGATAAAATGGCCAACCGTTTCATCATATCTGTTAACATTTTTCTTGATGCAATTGTTGCATAACTGCCTATATAGTGCGTAATATTTAGAACATCTCAAGATAGGCTTGATAAAATGGCCAGCCGTTTCATCATATATATTTAACATTTTTGTGGTATGCTTTTGTTTCATAAATGCCTATAATAGTGCGTAATATTTAGAACATATTAATATACGCTTAATAAAATGGCCAAGCGTTTCATCATATGTATTTAACATTTTTTTTTTGTTGCAATTTCTCCATAACTGCCTATATAGTGCGTAATATTTAGTACATTTTAAGATAAGCTTGATAAAATATCCAACCGTTTCGTCATATCTGTTAACATTTTTCTTCATGCAATTGTTGCATAACTGCCTATATAGTGCGTAATATTTAGTACATCTTAAGATAGGCTTGATAAAATGGCCAACCGTTTCATCATATCTGGTAACATTTTTCTTGATGCAATTGTTGCATAACTGCCTATATAGTGCGTAATATTTAGCACATCTTAAGATAGACTTGATAAAATGGCCAACCGTTTCATCATATCTGTTAACATTTTTCTTGATGCAATTGTTGCATAACTGCCTATATAGTGCGTAATATTTAGAACATCTCAAGATAGGCTTGATAAAATGGCCAGCCGTTTCATCATATATATTTAACATTTTTGTGGTATGCTTTTGTTTCATAAATGCCTATAATAGTGCGTAATATTTAGAACATATTAATATACGCTTAATAAAATGGCCAAGCGTTTCATCATATGTATTTAACATTTTTTTTTTGTTGCAATTTCTCCATAACTGCCTATATAGTGCGTAATATTTAGTACATTTTAAGATAAGCTTGATAAAATATCCAACCGTTTCGTCATATCTGTTAACATTTTTCTTCATGCAATTGTTGCATAACTGCCTATATAGTGCGTAATATTTAGTACATCTTAAGATAGGCTTGATAAAATGGCCAACCGTTTCATCATATCTGGTAACATTTTTCTTGATGCAATTGTTGCATAACTGCCTATATAGTGCGTAATATTTAGCACATCTTAAGATAGACTTGATAAAATGGCCAACCGTTTCATCATATCTGTTAACATTTTTCTTGATGCAATTGTTGCATAACAGCCTATATAGTGCGTAATATTTAGCACATCTTAGGAGAGGCTTGATAAAATGGCCAGCCGTTTCATCATATCTGTTAGCATTTTTCTTGTTGCAATTGTTGCATAACTGCCTATATAGTGCGTAATATTTAGAACATCTTAAGATAGACTTGATAAAATGGCAAAGCGTTTCATCATATCTGTTAATATTTTTCTTCATGCAATTGTTGCATAACTGCCTATATAGTGCGTAATATTTAGAACATCTTAAGAGAGGCTTGATAAAATGGCCAACCGTTTCATCATATCTGTTAACATTTTTCTTGATGCAATTGTTGCATCACTGCCTATATAGTGCGTAATATTTACAATATCTTAAGATAGACTTGATAAAATGGCCAACCGTTTCATCATATCTGCTAACATTTTTCTTCATGCAATTGTTGCATCACTGCCTATAGAGTGCGTAATATTTAGAACATCTTAAGAGAGGCTTGATAAAAAGGCCAACCGTTTCATCATATCTGTTAATATTTCTCTTGATGCAATTGTTGCATAACTGCCTATATAGTGCGTAATATTTAGAACATCTGAAGATAGACTTGATAAAATGGCCAACCGTTTCATCACATCTGTTAACATTTTTCTTGATGCAATTGTTACATAACTGCCTATATAGTGCGTAATATTTAGAACATCTTAAGATAGGCTTGAGAAAATGGCCATCCGTTTCATCATATATATTTAACATTTTTCTTTATGCAATTGTTGCATAACTGCCTATATAGTATGTAATATTTAGAACTTAAGATAGACTTGATAAAATGGCCAACTTTTTCATCATATATATTTAACATTTTTGTGGTATGCTTTTGTTGCATAACTGCCTATATAGTGCGTAATATTTAGCACATCTTAAGATAGGCTTGATAAAATGGCCAACCGTTTCAACATATCTGTTAACATTTTTCTTGATGCAATTGTTGCATAACTGCCTATATAGTTCGTAATATTTAGTACATATTAAGATAGGCTTGATAAAATGTCCAACCGTTTCATCATATCTGTTAACATTTTTCTTGATGCAATTGTTGCATTACTGCCTATGTAGTGCGTAATATTTAGAACATATTAATATAGGCTTAATAAAATGCCCAACCGTTTCATCATATATATTCAACATTTTTCTTGATGTAATTGTTGCATAACTGCCTATATAGTGCGTAATATTTAGTACATATTAAGATAGGCTTGATAAAATGTCCAACCGTTTCATCATATCTGTTAACATTTTTCTTGATGCAATTGTTGCATTACAGCCTATGTAGTGCGTAATATTTAGCACATCTTAAGATAGACTTGATAAAATGGCCAACCGTTTCATCATATCTGTTAACATTTTTCTTGATGCAATTGTTGCATAACTGCCTATATAGTGCGTAATATTTAGAACATCTCAAGATAGGCTTGATAAAATGGCCAGCCGTTTCATCATATATATTTAACATTTTTGTGGTATGCTTTTGTTTCATAAATGCCTATATAGTGCGTAATATTTAGAACATATTAATATACGCTTAATAAAATGGCCAAGCGTTTCATCATATGTATTTAACATTTTTTTTTTGTTGCAATTTCTCCATAACTGCCTATATAGTGCGTAATATTTAGTACATTTTAAGATAAGCTTGATAAAATATCCAACCGTTTCGTCATATCTGTTAACATTTTTCTTGATGCAATTGTTGCATTACTGCCTATGCAGTGCGTAATATTTAGCACATCTTAAGATAGGCTTGATAAAATGGCCAACCGTTTCATCATATCTGGTAACATTTTTCTTGATGCAATTGTTGCATAACTGCCTATATAGTTCGTAATATTTAGTACACATTAAGATAGGCTTGATAAAATGGCCAACCGTTTCATCATATCTGTTAACATTTTTCTTGATGCAATTGTTGCATTACTGCCTATGTAGTGCGTAATATTTAGCACATCTTAAGATAGGCTTGATAAAATGGCCAACCGTTTCATCATATCTGGTAACATTTTTCTTGATGCAATTGTTGCATAACTGCCTATATAGTGCGTAATATTTAGCACATCTTAAGATAGACTTGATAAAATGGCCAACCGTTTCATCATATCTGTTAAAATTTTTCTTGATGCAATTGTTGCATAACTGCCTATATAGTTCGTAATATTTAGTACATATTAAGATAGGCTTGATAAAATGTCCAACCGTTTCATCATATCTGTTAACATTTTTCTTGATGTAATTGTTGCATTACTGCCTATGTAGTGCGTAATATTTAGAACATATTAATATAGGCTTAATAAAATGCCCAACCGTTTCATCATATATATTCAACATTTTTCTTGATGCAATTGTTGCATTACTGCCTATATAGTGCGTAATATTCAGCACATATTAAGATAGGATTGATAAAATGGCCAACCGTTTCATCATATCTGTTAACATTTTTCTTGATGCAATTGTTGCATTACTGCCTATATAGTTCGTAATATTTAGAACATATTAATATAGGCTTAATAAAATGCCCAACCGTTTCATCATATATATTTAACATTTTTCTTGATGCAATTGTTGCATAACTTCCTATATAGTGCGTAATTTTTAGCACATCTTAATTAGTCCTGATGAGTTTCCTAAATGTTTTGTTTTTTTTTTTTGTTGACTTTTTTGTGACACTATTTAGGGTTGCGTGGGAAAAAAAGGGTGAGAATCAATTTAGGTGATAAGAAGCTATCACGAAAAGGCACTGACCGATGTTATTTTTTCTAACAAAGAAAAGTGGTAAAGATTTTATTTTCATTAGCGAAGAAAGTAAGATCTCGGTTCTGCCGGGTTTAATTTGATTTATGACGACGCACTGAATAAAATATAGCCGTCTACCCATGGCGATAATGAAAATTTGAAATTGGTCAAGTGGCCTACAAGACAGAATGCTAAGAGATAATATTGGTCAGGTCGCGAGCTGGCGGAGATAGATGTCACCTGGACCACCTGCAGAGTACAAGGAAGGAAAGATTAAACCTTTAACTATCTGCGGAAATATCATTTAAGAAGAGCACCTGTTTTGTGTCGGAGCTGGCCATGATAAAAAAATTATTTTATCGGAACGAATAATTGGCACCATGGTACAAAGTCGCCACATGACCACCCACTTGATGCGGGCGAAAATCTCGTTGACGAGTTCCAGATGACATTCGGTTATCATAAGAATCGTAAGGGTTTGTTGTCAGGAAGATAAAAAGAAAGACAAGAAAAAAAAGGGGAAGGTAATTTTATTTTCATTGAGCGAGATTTTTAAACCAAGGCCAGTCTAGCCACAACCATGCTGCTGGGCGTCCATTGGCTGAATGGTGGCGTGAGCTGTAGGCGAAGGTAATCATGTGAAGAAGGGTGCACGCCTGTTGACCCCCCCCCCTGAAGTGATCGGTGTGAGATGCCACTGTGAGAGGGAGGGGAAACCTGTTGACGCCTCTGAAGGGATTGGTATGAGATACCAATATGTGAAAGGAAGAATTTGGGAGGACGATTCTCTATAAGTAGAAAGTAGGAACTTCCAAAAATGGAAAGTGATGGATTTTCCTGTTCGAGAACAAAGAAATCCTTGTTGTGGATTTAGAATTATCAAGGAACCTCAAACCTGGACAGGCCCACCCTGGTTTTGGTCGGCGTCCATATAAGCAGAGTCGCAACGAGTAGACGGCAGTTAGTTAGTTAGTCGGGGTTAGAAAGACTGGCAAGAGTTGAGCTGTGAGCTTTGTGACCCGCCTCGCAGAAAGCTGACTTAAGATCCACGCATTCTCGACCTCAACTTCTAACCAAGAACAATTTATTTTTCAAGTTCGACTTAGTCTCACACCACCAAAACAAGTTTTACGAATATCGCCTGAAGATACACCAAAACCAGTTTCTTAAAAGAACAATTTAAGATGTTAAGGCTCGCCTAACAAACGCAAGGTGTCACGAATCCATATTAGCGCTTTGGGAGAAAGACGCAGTCCTGTATTCAGCAACCAGATATAAAATATTGTTATCCTTTTTTAACACATTTGAACTTTTCGAGTTGTTACTTTATTTTCTTTTACATATACTTGTGCGGTATTACCCTTGCTCGGACACGGCTTGCATTACGGCCCGGCGACTGATTGATTTCGTCTACCTAATGTCAAATCACAATGTGGGTAGGTTAGACTAGAAATCAAAGCAGTTACTTCGGTAACCAGACGTTGGAGGCGAGCTGGGAACGACAAGGCTGATACCGAATCTAACCAGATTCCCATCCGAATCAGCAAAAGGTTAGAACGTCACATTTGGTGCCGCGACCAAGTCACATTGGTCGTCACAGGACAGGATAGGACGGTGACGGCGCGGAGACAGACGGGGTGACGTCGCAATTTTGCATTTGGTTTTAAAAAAATCTACATTTGATATTAAAATATACTTACACTCCGCTTTTTAAAAATTGTTGAAATCCTCTCTTTTGTAAGGTTGTATCTTGATCTGAATTTCCTCTTTGATGGGAAATGGTACACTCTATTCCGATAATGTGTTCGGATACACAAGATTTTTCTTCTAAATTGAAGCAAATGTATTAAGATTGAAGAAATATTCCATCTGAACAAAGAAAAATACTGAAGTGCTATGTAATTTCGGTTTTCCTATATGGCAGTCTATGCAGGAAAATCGATCACACAGATGATGACTAGACTTGAATGAACAGAAATGTAGTTCTACAAAAGGATGTTGAGAATACCATGGATTGAATACGGGAGCAAGGGCCAAGTTTTCACGAAAACGGAAATAAAATGGACAGGTATACGTAGAAACGGAAATAGACTATTGAAATTTCTACGACGCATAATGAGGAAATTAGGCTTGAAATATTTGATACTCACAGGCCGAAAGGTTGGAAGATAACATTGCATAACCTACCTAACGATCTTCTGTAAATTATCTGCACAATATGGATTATGAGTTATAGCAAAATCGACAAACTATACTGACACCCCTACAAAGGATAGGAATTTGCAGAGATCTATGACCCTCTACGTGCGGAAGAGTCATTGTACATCGTAGAAGGAAAAGAAAATATTTTTTTTATGTATCGTCAACATTAATATTAGAGTCTAGATTCAGTTGGAGGTTTCTTTACCTGCTGCATGTCTGAAATAGGAGCGAGAAATAAAATGTCGGTTTATAATCTTTTGAAATCTTTTAAAACGGCACTTAATGTATCAAGAGATTGGAGATAAAGATGTCGCAATGGGTGTCGACGCAGAAAATGTAATTGGAGGATCGAGGTGATTTTCCGGCCGACGTTATTTGTGTTTTTCTCACTCTGATGCCTTCGGGAAAGGCATGACTCCATTTTCCCTCTCCATAGATATGACTGAAATAGCAGGATAGGCTCGGCCGTTTAGCCGTGGTAGGGAAAACAGTCTAAGAGAAGAAAAAACTTTGTATTTAAGATATGTCTGAAGAGGCATAAGCTTTGCCAGATTTTCTTAATGCTAGCCAAGTTCATTGCTGCAACAGTAAATAAATTTCTCTAACGTACCTAGAATTTGTTATGGCATACATTAACACGCAAGTTGGAGGTGAATTCTTCTGCGACCAATCCTAAACAAATGTTGATTTATTTCTGGACTACGACTGCTGACCCGGAGGACATATTAGGTTGGTGCAAAAAATAATGTCGTTTTCTCACATATGTTACTATGTGAGAAAACGACATTATTTTTGCACCAACCTAATACTTTGCAGAATATTGAACTGAACATTTTATTTAATCCATAGGAACAGATATTCAGATTTTAAATAAAATGATGGTAACTCGAATTAATTCTTCTGCATTAGCGTCCTCGGTTCTTCGAAATACATATCTTCTGCTTCAGTGGAACGAGTGATCATGAAGACGCTCCTCAAAATCACATGAGAAAAAGAAAAGACGCCTGTGAATTGAAAGCTGCAGACGTTCCTTCTAAGCCCGCTTTGCCTTTGCAGCTAAGAGATACTCAATCCCTTGACAACTGGAAGCGACTTATGAAGCTTCGTTTTGGCTGGCACAAAAGACTCATGTTACTTGAACAGGCTGATTTTAGTAAGGAATTACTAATCAAAGTTCTGAGAAGGCTATTCACTGTTTTATTTTTGTAATCTGGAGGCCAACGGCATTTACAATCTGACGCAGTATTATCGATCAGAAAAATCAATCTTTGTTTAATTTTTAGCAAAATGGTTTTCTTTTTTTACATGAACATACACACACACACACGTATATATATATATATATATATATATATATATATATATATATATATATTGGTAAATGTATTTAATACTGTTTAATATAAAGCAGAGCATTTACTTAATTGTATCTATAAAAAATAACGTATAACAAGGAAATATATTAAAATAATTGTCGTACTTCGTCCATTTCATAATATATGATATCATTTGTTTACGTTAAGATACACTTCGAGCAGATATGAGCGTTCGAGAGAAATCATGGGAAATTTGTTGTTTAAAAACAGTAATTTGAGATTTGCTAACCGGACGCTTCCTCTGTAGCAAAATGACATAGCACGCCAGGCTATATGACGGTTTCGTGTAGGATACAGGTTCGATTCCTTTCGGAGGATACATATTTTATACCAGGTTTTTGGGACGTTCATGCCGGTAAATGTCAATACTGTTTGCTATAAACAAAGCATTTACTTAAATATTTGCATCTATAAAAATAACGTATAAACAGAAAATATATTAAAATAATTATCGGACTTACCCCATTTCATAATATACGATGTCATATTCACACACACACACACACACACACACATATATATATATATAAACGTGAGAGAAAGAAATGTTATCAATGACCTGCGTCTGCTATTCCGCGACCGTTATCGTCGCATAGGAATCTTCTATGTAAACATAACAGGATGTAATCTTTGAATGTGAACATTTTTGTTGTAATGTCCATATAACCATTCTGATGATGGCTAATGTGAGTCGAAAGCTTAGATCGAAGAACAGCATAATAACAAATATAGAAATTTTTTGTCTTTATTTTTTCCCGAAAGTAAAGCCACAATATGAAGCTTAGAACGGCTCATGATCAAACATAATATATATTCTTTGTCTGTTATATTTAACAATATAGGTTTGAATATATACATATATAGACAGATTAAGCCCGTGTAAGAAGATTATCAAATGCGGGTCCAACTTCATAAAATTGTACACTAACCCTTGTAATATCATCTGCTTCCTTCTTTTCTCTCTCTCCATCTCTCTATCTCTCTCTCTCTATTTCTATTTCTTTCCTCCCACCATCGATCAGCGGCACCTTTCAAAATCCTCCGAGGGAAACGTATATTAGTGCACCGGTCCTCTTTGCATCGGTTCATTTGCGAAAGATAATTTTGAAGATTGGCTAGGGACATCGTCTTCGAGTGAATGCAGTGGCGGGAAAAGCAAAGGAAAGAAACAATCAATCCAGACCCCACACCGCTTAGCGTTCAAAAATCTTACTAAAACTTTTCTTGATAAGTGAACGCGGCAATGTCGTCGCCTTGTGCACGTGCGCGACAAAGTGTCAGTTCCGAGCGATGTCAGAAGAAAAAGAAAAAAAAATCATTTTTTTTTATTTTTGGTTTTTACCTTGTTATTCTTATGATAAAATCAAATAGGATAAAAGGATTTTAAGATAGAATAGCGTCATTTAAACGTATACAATTTAATCGGTGCGCATTCACACACGCATACCAGCTCACATACAGGCAAACACACACACACATCCATCCCACAAAACGTTTAATATCTAACTAACCCCTAAACTTATTGAATTTCTTTTTTACAGGTTTTCAGATAATTTATTTAGGCATCGTGATACCATTTGTCGTAAGAATCACTGAAAAGCCCTTTGAGTTATTCAGCTAAAAAGAGAACATGTTAAAATCATTTTGTGTCACACATACTGTCTTCCCAAATGAGCAATGATGAGCGGAAAAAGATCATTGAGGCCCTCAGTAATGGTACCAAAATTCATACACTGGCTATAAATCTTATTACATTTCTTAGCATGCCTAAGTATTGGTCTGACTTCGAGAAGAGCCAAGTCGCCGCTTTTCATGATCTTCGGCTGTCAAATAGATTGATAGCTGATAAGATTAATCGAAGTGAATCATGAGACCGCAAGTTAATCAAAAAGCGACATCAAACTGGAACATATAATAGACATATCGGATCTGGCCGACCGCTAAAAAAATACTGACAGGGAAGAAAGTAACTTGGTTCGTCAATCCAAAAAAGATCGATTCGCAACAGTAGAAGATGTTTCCAAAGCGGCTAGTTTGGCGATTTCTTCAAGAACAGTCAGATGCAGGCTTAAAGCAAAAAACATTCTTTCCAAATACATAAAAAAGAAACCTTTCATATCTGGAAAAAAAAAACCACGGGCACAGTTGACTTGGAACAAAGCTCATTTACACTGTAACCCTTTTAATATGACTTTCTTCCTTTTCTTTCTCCATCTCTCCCCCCTCTCTCTCACACACCCTGTAAATGGATGGCATAAGGTCCTCGAAGACAACTGATTGAGAAGATGTTATGTGGAGTGACGAGAGCCCGTTTACTCTTAGATATGAAGGACGAATACGTGCTTAATGTACGCCAAGTGAGACGAATACTCCCGTCACTACCAAGGGCACTGTTAAATGCACTGTTTGTAAACTTTTGCCTTATTGCTGTTGCTTTGTCTACTTTTTACTTGCATATATATTGTTTGCTTACAACAGTTTTGCCCTGTTCTTTTCCTTCCCTTTCTTTTTGTTTATTGTAAACTTTACCAATTCTGTTTGTTGAGCATTTCTGCCAATTAGACTTAAACATGACTAAGTATTCCACAATGCCCATAGGTGTAAACATTATATATATATATATATATATATATATATATATATATATATATATATATATATATTAGGTTGGTGCAAAATTAATGTCGTTTTTTGACGATTTTTTTGATTATCGTTCACTCATTTATCCAACTTTTTTGACTTCCCTATTTGCTTTAAATGGCGAACGACTGTTGAGTGGTCGACCTCGAGTTCAACAGCAACTTCTCGTGTGGTTTTGCGAGGATCGGCTTCAATTAAGGCTTTCAAATGTTCGTTATCAACCGCAGTCGGCCGGCCGTGACCATCTTCATCTTCGAGGCTCTCGTCACCATTGCGAAATTTCTTGAACCACCGTTGTGCCACACGTTCGTTTGTGGTTCCTGGGGCAAATGCATCATTGATATCACGAGCTGTCTCGGCAGCTTTTCGGCCTAGTTTGAACTGGTACAAGAAAATCGTGCGGATTTGAATTTTGTCCATGCTGTCGAAAAGCCTGCAAAAAAATGAATGAAGAGATTGAGAACGGTAACACGATTCGATAGAGCGAAAAACGCGCTTCAAAATGATATATAACATGGCTATATATATCAATGAATTAATTGAGAAATCATATATAAAAGTAACATATGTGAGAAAACGACATTATTTTTGCACCAACCTAATATATATATATATATATATATATATATATATATTAGGTTGGTGCAAAAATGATGACATGATAATATCGTTTTTTGACGTATTTTTTAACGTCAAAAACGACATTATTACATCATTATTTTTGCACCAACCTAATATATATTTCTGAGACGAGGTATTATGTACGTTATTTACATTATTCGGACTATTGTCCTCTTCTTTGTCGCCATATTTATTACAACATTTCGGCCGTTATACGCTCTGGCCTTCTTCAGGTGGTTATAATGTCGAACTGAACCCTTTATTTCGCTCACTGGGGTAGACTGTTCTAGTTCCATGTGCCATATATTAATGGATATCAGTTGTTAGTTATCTCCTCTTAATTCCCCTCTCAAAGTTCTCCACCGCCTGGTTAAGGCGCTGGAGAACTTTTATTGAACTCACACTCTTTGGTTCCTGTCACTGGATCTAACCAACGCCTTTATCAACTGTGACATGTCCTTGAATGTGAGTTCAATACCCGGTTAAGGCAGTGGAGAACTTGGAGAGGGGAATTAACAGGAGATAACTGAAAACTGACATCCATTAAAAACATGGCACGTGGAACTAAAACTGTTTACCCTAGTGAGCGAAATAAATGGTTCAGTTCGACATTCTAACCACCTGAAGAAGGTCGGAGCGTACAACGGCCGAAACGTTATAATAAATATGGCGACATGAGATGAGGACAATAGTCCGAATAATGTAAATAGTGTATATATATATATATATATATATGTGTGTGTGTGTGTGTGTGTGTGTGTGTGTGTGTGTGTGTGTGTGTTTCACATAAATAGAGTGCTTCAGATAATTGCTTTTCGGAGCTGGCGTTCAGGGATTTCAGATCTTAGAGTAACTCCCAAAAAGTTAATTTATCGGCAGGTGCTTACCATTAGGGCTACTATGCTGCCATTTTGTAAATGGGAATATAGACGATACTGTAGTTTCTGCGGAATCCTCTCGATGCCACAATGAAGTGTACAGCGAGGATTCACCTTTCTGTCATTTAGATAGGATCTTACAATTTTAAAAAATATTTTACCCAAAGCAAGGTGGGAATGCCACTAGTACGCAGGAGATTACAGGGAGTGAAAATAAGAGAAAAGACTGAGTATAGGGAGGATTGAGGAAAGGACAAAAGATGAACGGGATTCAAAAGATAAAAGATGGCGATTGACGTTGCATTTAAATTGTTATAGATTGAAGTTATTAGAAAAGCAAGTAAACCGAAGTGAGTTCCACACGTAAAAAGTGCGAGAAAAAAAAGTTGCAGTTGAGTTGCCGGTTGCATTTACTTATTTCAACAGTAAAAAAAAGTGGGACCGAGAGGCCAATCTAGTGGCACACATTCATACAGTCGGGACATCAGGTGAAAAAATCGTCCGAGCAGTTGCCATGATAATATTTGTAGAAAAGACAGAGGGCTGCCACGCTACATCTGTGAGAAAGTGTCTTGAGTCGAGATGCCAAGTCAGGACTGCACTAGATTTGGCAGCAATATTCAGTGCACAGACGAATGTTAGATTTGTAAATGCGCAAGATGAACTCTGACAAAAAATATCTTCTGGCACGACACAGTGAACCAACTTTCCTTGCAGTAGATGCAGCTATTGATTCAATGTAGTTGTTTCACTTTAAGTCAGTTGAAAACGTGACACCAAGAAGGCTCAGTATATTCCACTCCAGGCGTCTAGCGCCAGCCTTGCTGTTGGCAGGCAGAAAAAGTTTCTACTTGAGGTGTTACTGTTTAACTACCAAGGCTCATCCTTTCCACATAACAAAATCTAATCAACGTTAAAAATAGAACCAAACCAAGACGATCCATACAAAAAGTAAACCAGAAGTCTTCCATATCTTGCAATAGGGTGGGGGGGTGGTTACGTTTCAACTATTCAGAAATTGAACTATATCTCCAAGAGATTAAATCTATCACCCAAAATTAAGTTTTTTCTGCTATATCTTGCCTGGAGCTTCCCAACCCTCAGTTTCCAGGCTAGGTAGAAATTTAAAATATCATACACGGTCATGTGGGTGATGAATTATTTTCTGCTCTAAAATACCTTTCTCACTGACGAAGCATTGCTAGCATCTCGCTATTTCCACGGTAATTGTTTCAGATCTTCACAACGAGACCGCCACCCTACCAATTACACAGGGTTGAATCCTTCTCATTCCTGTAGTGTTCCATTAGTAAGGAAGAAGTACCGTAGTTTCTTCCCCAAAGATGTTACTTCTGGAAGAGACTCCCGAGCGTATGCTTCCCCGATCACTTCGATGTTAACCTCGTCAAGTCTAGGATCAACTGTTATCTATCTTACATATCTCTATAAAACGTACTTTTTATTGGTATTATAAAAAAAAATCAGTAACCATCTAATCTGAGTGGCTTCTAGACCATTTATTGTACACACACTGACAAATTACTGCTGTGTCTAGATCAGCGGTTCTCAACATTTTGGCCATGCCTCTCCTAAGCATTTTTAAACCCCTGGTGCCCTACATGACATAATTCTTATTATTCAAAAATCGAACTACATTATTTACATTATTCAGACTATTGTCCTCATCATTGTCGCTATATTTATCACAACGTTTCGGCCTTTCAGTATCTGTCTATATTTCTGAGATGACGTATTATGTACACTATTTACATTATTCGGAATATTGTCCCCATCTTTGTCGCCATATTTATTACAACATTTCGGCCTTTCAGTATCTGTCTATATTTCTGAGATGAGGTATTATGTACACTATTTACATTATTCGGACTATTGTCCTCAACTTTGTCACCATATTTATCATAACGTTTCAGCCTTTCAGTATCTGTCTATATTTCTGAGATGTGGTATTATGTACATTATTTAAATTATTCGGACTATTGTCCTCATCTTTGTCGCCATATTTATTACAACGTTTCGGACTTTCAGCATCTGTCTATATTTCTGAGATGAGGTATTATGTACACTATTTACATTATTCGGACTGTTGTCCTCATCTTTGTCGCCATATTTATCACAACGTTTCGGCCTTTCAGTATCTGTCTATATTTCTGAGATGAGGTATTATGTACACTATTTAGACTATTCGGATAAATAAATATAGCACACCTTAAAACTATATTTCTTCAAATATATGTATTATGAATTAACTGATTTAAAATATGGTTTCTTCGCTACAAAGGAATTACCATGTTTCAAAAACCGAAGTTAAAAATTTCAAATTTAATTATATGATTAAATTAAATTAAAAGCATTAGTTCTGTTTCATACACAAGCAAATTTTTTCCTGTGTAGCGAAGAAACCATATTTTCAGTGAGTTAGTTTATAATATTTATGCCCTGTAAATTTAAATTTACATTGAGCACTGTTTTGTAAAAATAAAAATATTAATAAAAACAACGGATTATATATCTTACTGTTCTTTCTTTTTATTATATATATATATATATATATATATATATATATATATATATATATATATATATATATATATATATATATATGGATATAGATCCGACAGTATGAAGAAAAATATACGGAAAAAACAAACAAAAATCCTTGTATGCAATTATGCTGTTTTAATGTTAATATAATATCAACGTCGGACGTTTCGGTGTAATAAACTATCTTCAGGACATATTAGACCGAAACGTCCGACGATGACATTATATATATATATATATATATATATATATATATATATATATATATATATATATATATATATATATATATAATATATATATATATATATATATATATATATATATATATATATATATATATATAATATAATCATTATGAGTTACATAAAAATTAAACTCTATTACACTATTCAGATAGCCATTTCACCCTCGGGATATTCTCCCTTGGACTAGTCAATGCAAAAACGTTTGTTAAAAAGGAATTTTAACATTTTATTATTATTATTATTATTATTTTTTAGAGATATGAGAAATAAAAATTAAAGAACGAAAGAAAGAAAGAAGAACACAAAAGAGAGAAGAAAAAAGACAAAAAAAAAAAGAAAGAAGAGGAACAAATAACAATTAAAGGGGAGATAGGGAGACAAAGGAAAACTAAGGCAGTTAGAATGGAAGGGGAGGAAGTCGATGGCGTAATCGATAGTGTCTCGGATTTAGGAATCGGAGAACCGAGTTCGAATTCAAGTCGAATCCATGATATCCACTTCCGTGCTAATACCCTTAGGAAAGAGATGATGATACGTGCAAATAGCAGGACAGACCGGATTCTATAGCTTTAGATGCCAACTGGTCTGCTGCAGAAAGATATTGCAACCTACTGCGGGAAAAAATCTGCGCCAGTCATGTATCGAAAGATACATGATCGTCTAAGCGTGTATCACACATGGCACATAACTGACTGAAGATTAATAATGACCTATATTTAACATATCAACTCTTGTTCAAATAGAAAAAAATTACATAGGAAAAATCAAACATAAAAATTAAGAAAACGAAGAGTTTTAATGATTATAGATAAAGGAAAAATTATAAATAAAAAATTAATAACATTATAAAATTTTAATATTGTCTAAAAAAAATTTAATAATTACAACTCATATTAAATTATTATATAGTTATACCAAATTATTAAGAAAAATTTATTATTAAAAAATATTTACTTATATAACTTATTATTTTTTTAATCTAAATTACTTACATATTCTTATACTTTATTACTAAGTAAATTTATTAAATTAGTATTAATCCATTCAATATTATATATTTTATTATATAGTAAAAGTTTAGTAAATTATTAATTTATCTTAATTATTTATATCAATTAATAAAATAAATATTAATATATTATATATGTATATCATATAAATAATAATTTTTTTTTTAAATTTATACCAAATTGATATTAATCATTTTAATATTCTATTAAGGATTATATTTTAATTGAATATTAAAAAAAAAAAAATGATATTAGGTTGGTGCAAAAATAATGTCGTTTTCTCACATAGTAACATAAGTGTGAAAATGATTTTACATATATAGCTTATATAATCTTTAAATATATAACGATTATATGTATAATTATTGTATATATATCATTTTATATACATGTAAACATTTTATATAAATATATAATCATTGTATATATACAATCATATATATATAAACATTATATATATCATTTTATATATATAATCATTTTGCATATATATATATATATATATATATATATGTAATCATTATATGCATAATAATTATATATATCTATTCATTTCATATATATATCATTTTATATATGTATGTAAACATTTTATATATATGTATAATCATTGTATATATACAATCTTTATATATATAATGATACATATATAAGCACTTTATATATACACATATAATCATTATATATATATATATATATATAATTATATATATATATATATATATATATATAATTGTTATATATAATCATTATATATATATATATATATATAATCATTTTATATGCATTTATATAATTAATTTATATATATATATATATATATATATATATATATATATATATATATATATTGATAATATTAGTGGTCTAGTTATATATATATATATATATATATATATATATATATATATATATATATATATATATATATATATATATATATATATATATATATATATATATAATTCCGAAGAGGATAGAATCCAGGTAGAACTCAATGTCCAGGACAGAGTAAGAATATAATATA
>OZ010603.1:75579486-75594486 GCA_963932145.1 Acanthosepion lycidas | reverse complement strand
TTATGTCTATATTTTGATGTATCAGTTATTAGTTACGTTTTGGTAGGGGGTAGGGATGTATTTTCAATGAAATCTAACATCCGTTAAATGCATGTCGTCTGGATTTTTTAAAAATGTTATTGTTAACGGCAAAAATTCTTACGGCATTTTTTCTATTTCTATATTTAAAGATTTTTTGGGGGTGTTTAAGTTAGAATATGTTTTATTTAACTACAATTTGAAATATTTTTTACTTTTAATTTTTAATACACTATATTTCTTTTAAGAACAATTAAACGTAATTAGAATCCCTTACAGTATGTAGAATTATTTATAAGTATAAGTATGTAAATTATTAGGTTACAATTTTTTTTTTTTTATATTTAAATATTATTTAAGTAAAATTTATGACAATGACGGCAAAAATAGCTACTTAATTTCACTGATTTAGTAAACGTACGGAATCCAAACTTATAACGCCTGGTATTCTCAAGCGGTCAACCATCTAGGTACTGACCAGACTTGACGTTGCTTAACTTCAATGATCGTACGGAATCCAAATTTATAACGCCTGGTATTCTCAAGCGGTCACCCATCTAGGTACTGACCAGACTCGACCTTGCTTAGCTTCAATGATCGTACAGAATCAAAACTCATAACGCCTGGTATTCTCAAGCGGTCACCCATCTTGGTACTGACCAAACTAGACGTTGCTTAGCTTCAATGATCGTACAGAATCAAAACTCATAACGCCTGGTATTCTCAAGCGGTCACCCATCTTGGTACTGACCATACTCGACGTTGCTTAACTTTAATGATCGTACGGAATCCAAATTTATAACGCCTGGTATTCTCAAGCGGTCACCCATCTAGGTACTGACCAGACTCGACCTTGCTTAGCTTCAATGATCGTACAGAATCAAAACTCATAACGCCTGGTATTCTCAAGCGGTCACCCATCTTGGTACTGACCAAACTAGACGTTGCTTAGCTTCAATGATCGTACAGAATCAAAACTCATAACGCCTGGTATTCTCAAGCGGTCACCCATCTTGGTACTGACCAGACTAGACTTTGCTTAGCTTCAATGATCGTACAGAATCAAAACTCATAACGCCTGGTATTCTCAAGCGGTCACCCATCTAGGTACTGACCAGATTAGACCTTGCTTAGCTTCAATGATCGTACAGAATCAAAACTCATAACGCCTGGTATTCTCAAGCGGTCACCCATCTAGGTACTGACCAGATTAGACCTTGCTTAGCTTCAATGATCGTACAGAATCAAAACTCATAACGCCTGGTATTCTCAAGCGGTCACCCATCTAGGTACTGACCAGATTAGACCTTGCTTAGCTTCAATGATCGTACAGAATCAAAACTCATAACGCCTGGTATTCTCAAGCGGTCACCCATCTAGGTACTGACCAGATTAGACCTTGCTTAGCTTCAATGATCGTACAGAATCAAAACTCATAACGCCTGGTATTCTCAAGCGGTCACCCATCTAGGTACTGACCAGATTAGACCTTGCTTAGCTTCAATGATCGTACAGAATCAAAACTCATAACGCCTGGTATTCTCAAGCGGTCACCCATCTAGGTACTGACCAGATTAGACCTTGCTTAGCTTCAATGATCGTACAGAATCAAAACTCATAACGCCTGGTATTCTCAAGCGGTCACCCATCTAGGTACTGACCAGATTAGACCTTGCTTAGCTTCAATGATCGTACAGAATCAAAACTCATAACGCCTGGTATTCTCAAGCGGTCACCCATCTAGGTACTGACCAGATTAGACCTTGCTTAGCTTCAATGATCGTACAGAATCAAAACTCATAACGCCTGGTATTCTCAAGCGGTCACCCATCTAGGTACTGACCAGATTAGACCTTGCTTAGCTTCAATGATCGTACAGAATCAAAACTCATAACGCCTGGAAAAGGAAACATGACAATTCATCAATAACATTTTTAAATGATTCCGAAGCGCATGATTATCGACACGCATTTTTATAACCTGAAAATAAAATAATATTTAAAAAAAAAAAAAAAAAAAAAAGTAAACAAAACAATTGTTAACAAATAATGCCTACAAAAACGCCTGATAATTATGCACCAACGCAATATTTGTTTTCTAATGAAAGACCCGATCGAAGGCGGGTTATACTGCAAGTATAACCCGCCTTCGATCGGGTCTTTCATTACTGGGGATTTTTGTCGTTCAGTTGGAGCAGTTTCAGTTTAAAGTCAACCCACCCGGAAATCAATATTAGTAACAACATTAGGGGTGCAACTTATACACATCCCCAAATGGGGGAGGGGGGGTAACAATTTAAATGGTTGGTGGCCCTGAAAAATGAACTGTATAATAATAAATAATATTATTGTAATGATTTAAACTATTTTCTATTAAAGTTTTTATGAAAGATATATACATATATCCAAGAACAGATATTAAATAGTAAAACGTTGCTGAGAGTTATAATGGACATGAAGTAGTGGAGAGCCATTGACGCCAACAATTTGAACTCAAAACCGGCACTGAAGAATTATCTATCAAACAAAAAGATTTCATCGGAAATCGGATGAAAACTGTGGAAACGCATAAACAACGTCCGATCACAAACACATACATACATACACGAACACATATACACACACATATACGCACATATATACACATACGCACGCACACATACACAGACATATACACAGACATATACACACATGCATACACGCACATTGACACATATACACCCACATACACACATATATATGCACACATACAAACACGCATGCACACACATATACACATATACACACATACACACACATACACACACATACACACATGCGCACACATACACACATACACATATAGTTTGCATATTTTTCATAATTTGGTGATTTTTTTACCTCTTTAATAAAAAGATTTCTTTTCACATTTATTTCTTTATAAAATAGTAAATAATACAACATTGTATTTGGTTCACATGTTCTTCTAATCTTGTAAAAAAACATTGTAGAGTGAGAGAAGCTGGTACAAAATAATGTCGGTGTCAAGGGGGGAAAAAACGTCCTTTTGACACACCGTGTTCTTGTGGGCCCAAAGGTTAAAGTCATAAATATTTTATTTTAATTCAAGGGAATTAAAAATGAGGAGAGAAAAAAAAATTAGCAATCAGGAAAGAAAGGTTTTGAAAAAGAGTGAAAAATCGAATTGCCAAAACAAAATTCAAAACTAAAATACAAATATCAGAAATTAAACATATATATATATATATATATATATATATATATATATATATATATATATATATATATATATATATATATAAATATATATATATATATATATATATATATATATATATGTATGTATATATATATGTATATATATATATGTATATATATATATATATATATATATATATATATATATATATATAAGGTTGGTGCAAAAATAAGTAACATATGTGAGAAAACGACATTATTTTTGCACCAACCTAATATAATTTTATATATGTATGTAAACATTTTATATATATGTATAATCATTGTATATATATAATCTTTATATATATATATATAATTAATTTATATTTATATATGTATATAATCATTATATATGTATTTATATTTATATATATTGATAATATTAGTGGTCTAGTTATATATATATATATATATATATATATATATATATATATATATATATATATATATATATATATATATATATATATATATATATATTCTAAGCGGATAGAATTCAGGTAGAACTCAATATAAACATATATATATATATATATATATATAGATATATATATTATTTTATTTTTCTGATTCTGTCTTTCTGTCTCTGATTCTTTCCTTCTTTCATGAAACATGTAAGTAAGAGATATAAGTAAAATAGGGTAAGAAGAAGCGGGAAAGACGGAATAAAAAAGAAAAATGGCTGTGAGGTGGTTTGAAAATTAGCATAAAAAAGAATAATAAAAAAGAAACTTGAATAAACGAAAATTAAAGAACATTTCAAATTTTATGAGAGAGAAAGAAAAATAGAAATAAAAATAGAGAGAGAAAAAAATAAGGATCAACCGGGATAGCAACAACGACGACAACAACGATAATAATAATAATAATAATAATAATAATAATAATAATAATAATAATAATAATATGAAGAAGAAGAAGAAGAAGAAGAAGAAGAAGAAGAAGAAGAAGAGGAAGAAGAAACTACAAAAGACTGGATGATGATCTGTGTCAAAAAAACATAAAACTAATAAGCGATTTTATTTAGTAATAAAGGAAGCCAACAATTTCAAGATGGAGTTTCAAGTGGGTGAAGAAATACAGATAAAGCATAATACACCGATTGAAGATGAAAAATACTTAAAAAAAGAAATCAAAGGCAAATGCAACCGAGCAAAGACAGAAACGATGGCAAGATAAACCGCTTCACGGTCAATACTCTACCCATACCAAATAAGCTGGTGTAGACAAACCCCGTACCTATCAGTGGCTAAGTAGTGCAAGGTTAAAAGCTGAAACTAAAGGTTTTATTCTTGCTGGACAGGATCAATGCATGCTAACTAGAAATTACCAAGCACACATACAGAGAAATTATGTCAGCCCAAAATGCAGAGTCTATGATAAATATCCAGAAACAATTGATCATCTTGTATCAGGTTGCGCTGTTTTGGCACCCGTTGAATATAAAACCCGACATGACAGAGTGGGCCAAATCTGCACTGGAAAATTTGCAACTTTTACGGAAAGGAAACTGAAAGAAATTGGTATGAAGATCACTCAGACCTCGTAACATAGATAGGACCTCCAACAATTTTATGGGATTTTATAATAAGCACAGAAAGAACAATCAAAGCTAATCGCACAGACATCGTGATTAGAGACCACAAAGACAAAATGTGCCTTCTTATTGACATGGTAGTCCCTGCAGACTGTAATGTATCTTTGAAGATCTTCAAAAAACTATCAAAATACAAGAACCTTGAAATCGAAATCTCAAAAATGTGGCGCATTAAAGGAATCCCTGGTAGCCTAGGCCTTAAAGAAATGCAAAAAAAAAATGTACTTACAAGTACAGACCACAACTTACGAAGGGCTTAACCCATGTAAAATATGTGCGATTTTTTTTCAACACTACTCAGTGGAAAATGTCATAATGTCATTCCCGATCTTTAGGTCTCTGGATGGGACCCGGAATAAATGAGTACACACCATAAATCAAAGGAACAATAATAATAATAATAATAATAATAATAATAATGAAAAGGATCATGGGAGAGAAAAAGATAAGCAAAAAAAAAGTGCAAAAACGAAAAACACGATCAGGGAGAAATATGAAGGTAGAGAGAGAGAGAGAGAGAGAAAAAGAAGTAAAAACAGTACAAAAAGAAAGAAAGAAAGAAAGAAAGAAAGAAAGAAAGATAGAATCAGAGAAAGAAAGAAAGAAAGAAAGAAAGATAGAATCAGAGAAAGAAAGAAAGACAATAGAGACAAAGACATAGAATCAAGGAAATAAAAAAAGAATCATAGGAAGAAAGAAAGAAAGAAAGACAGAATCATAAAGAGGAAGGCATATAGAATCAAAGAAAGAAAGAAAGAAAGAATCAGAGACAGAAAGACAGAATCAGAAAAATAAAAACGAAGAAAGAAAGAAAGAAAGAAAGACAGAATCATAATGAGGAAGGCATATAGAATCAAAGAAAGAAAGAAAGAATCAGAGACAGAAAGACAGAACCAGAAAAATAAAAACGAAGAAAGAAATAAATAAATAAATAAAGAAAGAAAGAAAGAAAGAAAGAAAGAAAGAAAGAAAGACAGAATCATAAAGAGGAAGGCATATAGAATCAAAGAAAGAAAGAAAGAATCAGAGACAGAAAGACAGAATCAGAAAAATAAAAACGAAGAAAGAAAGAAAGAAAGAAAGACAGAATCATAATGAGGAAGGCATATAGAATCAAAGAAAGAAAGAAAGAATCAGAGACAGAAAGACAGAACCAGAAAAATAAAAACGAAGAAAGAAATAAATAAATAAAGAAAGAAAGAAAGAAAGAAAGAAAGAAAGAAAGACAGAATCATAAAGAGGAAGGCATATAGAATCAAAGAAAGAAAGAAAGAATCAGAGACAGAAAGACAGAATCAGAAAAATAAAAACGAAGAAAGAAAGAAAGAAAGAAAGAAAGACAGAATCATAAAGAGGAAGGCATATAGAATCAAAGAAAGAAAGAAAGAATCAGAGACAGAAAGACAGAATCAGAAAAATAAAAACGAAGAAAGAAATAAATAAATAAATAAAGAAAGAAAGAAAGAAAGAAAGAAAGACAGAATCATAAAGAGGAAGGCATATAGAATCAAAGAAAGAAAGAAAGAATCAGAGACAGAAAGACAGAATCAGAAAAATAAAAACGAAGAAAGAAATAAATAAATAAAGAAAGAAAGAAAGAAAGAAAGAAAGAAAGACAGAATCATAAAGAGGAAGGCATATAGAATCAAAGAAAGAAAGAAAGAATCAGAGACAGAAAGACAGAATCAGAAAAATAAAAACGAAGAAAGAAAGAAAGAAAGAAAGAAAGAAAGACAGAATCTTAATGAGGAAGGCATATAGAATCAAAGAAAGAAAGAAAGAAAGAATCAGAGACAGAAAGACAGAACCAGAAAAATAAAAACGAAGAAAGAAAGAAAGAAATAAAGAAAGAAAGAAAGAAAGAAAGAAAGAAAGAAAGACAGAATCATAAAGAGGAAGGCATATAGAATCAAAGAAAGAAAGAAAGAATCAGAGACAGAAAGACAGAATCAGAAAAATAAAAACGAAGAAAGAAAGAAAGAAAGAAAGAAAGACAGAATCATAATGAGGAAGGCATATAGAATCAAAGAAAGAAAGAAAGAATCAGAGACAGAAAGACAGAACCAGAAAAATAAAAACGAAGAAAGAAAGAAAGAAAGAAAGAAAGAAAGACAGAATCATAATGAGGAAGGCATATAGAATCAAAGAAAGAAAGAAAGAATCAGAGACAGAAAGACAGAACCAGAAAAATAAAAACGAAGAAAGAAATAAATAAATAAAGAAAGAAAGAAAGAAAGAAAGAAAGAAAGAAAGACAGAATCATAAAGAGGAAGGCATATAGAATCAAAGAAAGAAAGAAAGAATCAGAGACAGAAAGACAGAATCAGAAAAATAAAAACGAAGAAAGAAATAAATAAATAAATAAAGAAAGAAAGAAAGAAAGAAAGAAAGACAGAATCATAAAGAGGAAGGCATATAGAATCAAAGAAAGAAAGAAAGAATCAGAGACAGAAAGACAGAATCAGAAAAATAAAAACGAAGAAAGAAAGAAAGAAAGAAAGAAAGACAGAATCATAATGAGGAAGGCATATAGAATCAAAGAAAGAAAGAAAGAATCAGAGACAGAAAGACAGAACCAGAAAAATAAAAACGAAGAAAGAAAGAAATAAATAAATAAAGAAAGAAAGAAAGAAAGAAAGAAAGAAAGACAGAATCATAAAGAGGAAGGCATATAGAATCAAAGAAAGAAAGAAAGAATCAGAGACAGAAAGACAGAATCAGAAAAATAAAAACGAAGAAAGAAAGAAAGAAAGAAAGAAAGACAGAATCATAAAGAGGAAGGCATATAGAATCAAAGAAAGAAAGAAAGAATCAGAGACAGAAAGACAGAATCAGAAAAATAAAAACGAAGAAAGAAATAAATAAATAAATAAAGAAAGAAAGAAAGAAAGAAAGAAAGACAGAATCATAAAGAGGAAGGCATATAGAATCAAAGAAAGAAAGAAAGAATCAGAGACAGAAAGACAGAATCAGAAAAATAAAAACGAAGAAAGAAAGAAAGAAAGAAAGAAAGAAAGAAAGACAGAATCTTAATGAGGAAGGCATATAGAATCAAAGAAAGAAAGAAAGAAAGAAAGAATCAGAGACAGAAAGACAGAACCAGAAAAATAAAAACGAAGAAAGAAAGAAAGAAATAAAGAAAGAAAGAAAGAAAGAAAGAAAGAAAGAAAGAAAGACAGAATCATAAAGAGGAAGGCATATAGAATCAAAGAAAGAAAGAAAGAATCAGAGACAGAAAGACAGAATCAGAAAAATAAAAACGAAGAAAGAAAGAAAGAAAGAAAGAAAGACAGAATCATAATGAGGAAGGCATATAGAATCAAAGAAAGAAAGAAAGAATCAGAGACAGAAAGACAGAACCAGAAAAATAAAAACGAAGAAAGAAATAAATAAATAAATAAATAAAGAAAGAAAGAAAGAAAGAAAGAAAGAAAGACAGAATCATAAAGAGGAAGGCATATAGAATCAAAGAAAGAAAGAAAGAATCAGAGACAGAAAGACAGAATCAGAAAAATAAAAACGAAGAAAGAAAGAAAGAAAGAAAGAAAGAAAGAAAGACAGAATCTTAATGAGGAAGGCATATAGAATCAAAGAAAGAAAGAAAGAAAGAATCAGAGACAGAAAGACAGAACCAGAAAAATAAAAACGAAGAAAGAAATAAATAAATAAAGAAAGAAAGAAAGAAAGAAAGAAAGAAAGACAGAATCATAATGAGGAAGGCATATAGAATCAAAGAAAGAAAGAAAGAATCAGAGACAGAAAGACAGAATCAGAAAAATAAAAACGAAGAAAGAAAGAAAGAAAGAAAGACAGAATCATAATGAGGAAGGCATATAGAATCAAAGAAAGAAAGAAAGAATCAGAGACAGAAAGACAGAATCAGAAAAATAAAAACGAAGAAAGAAAGAAATAAAGAAAGAAAGAAAGACAGAATCATAATGAGGAAGGCATATAGAATCAAAGAAAGAAAGAAAGAATCAGAGACAGAAAGACAGAATCAGAAAAATAAAAACGAAGAAAGAAAGAAAGAAAGAAAGAAAGACAGAATCATAATGAGGAAGGCATATAGAATCAAAGAAAGAAAGAAAGAATCAGAGACAGAAAGACAGAATCAGAAAAATAAAAACGAAGAAAGAAAGAAATAAAGAAAGAAAGAAAGACAGAATCATAATGAGGAAGGCATATAGAATCAAAGAAAGAAAGAAAGAATCAGAGACAGAAAGACAGAATCAGAAAAATAAAAACGAAGAAAGAAAGAAAGAAAGAAAGAAAGACAGAATCATAATGAGGAAGGCATATAGAATCAAAGAAAGAAAGAAAGAATCAGAGACAGAAAGACAGAACCAGAAAAATAAAAACGAAGAAAGAAAGAAAGAAAGAAAGAAAGAAAGACAGAATCATAATGAGGAAGGCATATAGAATCAAAGAAAGAAAGAAAGAATCAGAGACAGAAAGACAGAACCAGAAAAATAAAAACGAAGAAAGAAATAAATAAATAAAGAAAGAAAGAAAGAAAGAAAGAAAGAAAGACAGAATCATAATGAGGAAGGCATATAGAATCAAAGAAAGAAAGAAAGAATCAGAGACAGAAAGACAGAATCAGAAAAATAAAAACGAAGAAAGAAAGAAAGAAAGAAAGAAAGACAGAATCATAATGAGGAAGGCATATAGAATCAAAGAAAGAAAGAAAGAATCAGAGATAGAAAGACAGAACCAGAAAAATAAAAACGAAGAAAGAAATAAATAAATAAAGAAAGAAAGAAAGAAAGAAAGAAAGAAAGAAAGAAAGACAGAATCATAATGAGGAAGGCATATAGAATCAAAGAAAGAAAGAAAGAATCAGAGACAGAAAGACAGAATCAGAAAAATAAAAACGAAGAAAGAAAGAAAGAAAGAAAGAAAGACAGAATCATAATGAGGAAGGCATATAGAATCAAAGAAAGAAAGAAAGAATCAGAGATAGAAAGACAGAACCAGAAAAATAAAAACGAAGAAAGAAATAAATAAATAAAGAAAGAAAGAAAGAAAGAAAGAAAGAAAGACAGAATCATAATGAGGAAGGCATATAGAATCAAAGAAAGAAAGAAAGAATCAGAGACAGAAAGACAGAATCAGAAAAATAAAAACGAAGAAAGAAAGAAAGAAAGAAAGAAAGAAAGACAGAATCATAATGAGGAAGGCATATAGAATCAAAGAAAGAAAGAAAGAATCAGAGACAGAAAGACAGAACCAGAAAAATAAAAACGAAGAAAGAAATAAAGAAAGAAAAACAAAAGTACGGAAATAGTGAAATCTTTCAAATAGAAAATTGTTGTTGTCAAGCCTTAGAAATAGTTTCATTTAATGCCAAATACACGGATCGAACTCACTACGCAGTAATAAGTAATCTACTAGATATGCTAGTTAACCATTACGGAATGGCAAATTATTGTTTGAAGCTTTCTCTTCTTTTTGTTTTCGTTTTTTTCAAAACTTCCAAACAATTTCAATTTTTTTTCTTCCTTTTTGATGTTTCCGTGGGTGCGCATGCGCGTGTGTGAGGTTCCGCGTCGTTAATTCAATAATATTGAGTCGCAGTCTTTGTCAATGGGCGAAACGAAACGAACTGATAGAAGATCACCAAATGATTTTCACTTTCTAAAGAAAAAAGAATATTTTTCTTATTTTCCGTTCTTATTATGGAAATGTGTGGGGGCGGAATACGAGACTGGCAAAAGTATATTGTGAAACTGAAAATTAGAAATTTTGATTGACAAAGATAAGAAAAAGAGTATTCAGTGAGGGGTGGGGTTGGGAATTGATGGGAGGGGAGAGGGAGCTGCTTCGGAAATGGGAAGTTCATGTAGTAAGTAAATTAAAGGGGGTGGGTGGGGGACAAAGAGAATGAAGTTGGATTTTGTTATGAAGGAGGAGGCAAAAAAAAAAAAGCTACCGACAATGAAGAAAATAAGAAAGAAAAGAGAGAAAGAAAAAAATGAAAGAAAAAAGGATGCAATAAAAAGACGAATCGATTTTTCAGCTTTATTTTATTTTATTTTTTATTTTATTTTTTTTTTTTTTTTGTTTGGTTGGTTTCCGTTTTTGGATAAGAAAAAAAAAAGAAAAAGAGATGAAAAGAGAAAGAGTGTGTGCGTGAGACAGAGACAGAGAGAGAGAGAGAAAAGGAAGAAGAAAATAAAGATTTAATAAAGACAGAATAAGCACAACGAAAAATAGAGAAAATATGATTAAAACAAAAACAATGAGAAAGAAAGAAAGAAAGAAAGAAAGAAAGAAAGAAAGAAAGAAAGAAAAGAAGACCTTTAAGGACCGACCTTTAATTAAATATAGAAAGAAAGAGATAAATACGGAAAATAATGATAGAAAAAAAAACGAATGAATGAAAGCGGAAGAGAGAAAAAAGCATAAGAAAGAAAGAAAGAAAGAAAGAAAGAAAGAAAGGAAGAACAGAAAAAAGGTTTCTAAATGAAACAAACAAACGATAAAATACAAAGAAAAAACATTCAATGAAAATAAAGTAAATATTGTCGAAAAAGAAAGAAAGAAAGGAACGATCTTTAATGAAAGAAAGAAAGTATGAAAAAAAGAAAGAAAGATGTTTTATAAAATTGCAAGAAACATTTAAGGGAAAGAAAGAAAGAAATCTATAAACAAACGATAGAAGAGAAAGAAAGAATTATTTAATGAAAACGAAGTACCATCTTTTTCAACGCATATTTTCTATGACAATTTCTCGGATATTCAGGCCGGTAAATGTTGTTTAATACTGTTTATTATAAACAGAGCATTTACTTCAATATTTGTATCCATAAAAACGAATGTATAAACATAAAAATGTCTTAAAATAATTGTCGGACTTTGTCCATTTCATTATATATATATATATATATATATATATATATATATATATATATATATAAATAAATAAAATTAAAAAGAAGGGAGAAGCCGCAAAAGTTTTTGGTTGTAATGTGGATTTTTTTTAAAATATATATCATACTTTATTTTCCATAATTTTAAAAAATGTGTTTCGCGTCTTTCGTTTCCTTTATGCCTTAGCCGGGTATCGAACTCACGCTCTTTGGGGTCCTGTCATTGGATCTAAGCAACCTCTTTATCCACTGTGCCATATGTCCTTGAGGCGTTGACTAAGTCAGTGGAGAACTTGGAGAGGAGAATTAATAGGAGATAACTGATAACTGACATCCATTAAACATGGCACGTAGAACTAGAATAGTCTACCCCAGTGAGCCAAATAAAGGGTTCAGTTCGACATTCCAATCACCTGAAATAGGCCGGAGCGTACAACCGCCGAAACGTTGTAATAAATATGGCGACAAAGATGAGGACAATAGTCCGAATAATGTAAATAGTTTACATAATACCTCATCTCAGAAATATAGACAGATACTGAAAGGCCGAAACGTTGTAATAAATATGGTGACAAAGATGAGTACAATAGTCCGAATAATGTAAATAGTGTACATAATACCTCATCTCAGAAATATAGACAGATACTGAAAGGCCGAAACGTTGTAATAAATATGGTGACAAAGATGAGGACAATAGTCCGAATAATGTAAATAGTGTACATAATACATCTGAGAAATATAGACAGATACTGAAAGGCCGAAACGTTGTAATAAATATGGCGACAAAGATGAGGACAATAGTCCGAATAATGTAAATAGTGTACATAATACCTCATCTCAGAAATATAGACAGATACTGAAAGGCCGAAACGTTGTAATAAATATGGTGACAAAGATGAGGACAATAGTCCGAATAATGTAAATAGTGTACATAATACCTCATTTCAAAAATATAGACAAAACGTAAGTCATATTATTTGTTACCTCCCTTTACTATTTTTACTGCATTATAAACCCAGTTTATGAACCAGTAACAAACTTTTACCAAACAATTTTGGTATAATTTGGTCTACGTAGCCAGTGAAAGGCTAAAAATACTATTTTATTGCTATTGCCTTTTACAGCTGCTTATTTGAATGAAAAGGAATTTTCCACATTAACTCAATTTAAGACGAAGGATGGCAACCAGCTCAGCTGCACCTGATATGCGTGTTTTTTCTGTGTTGCTAACTGGAATCAGCTGCTTATGAACAAACAACCAAATGCATCTCATTAAATGGCATTTTTTCAAATATTATTTGCTTTACCTGAACATCGGTATTTCTTTGAAATTTGTTTTTCGAAATGTAATAATTTTATATTCATCCAAATAGATAATAGAAATAAATACATGCGATTCCAATACGTGTGGATCATAAAAAATATACATGTAAATTGTCGATGCTAAATAAATGAATCTACTGAACAGAGTTTACCTTTCATTTATTACACCAGGGCATAATGGGTAACAAGGCAAAATGTGATTCTTGCTGCGGGTTTCAGTTTCAAATATTAAGTAGGGATAATTGTGAACCTGGGCGTGGTTATTTGAAGATACCTTATAGTGGTTCTTAGCTTTTTATTCGTTATTTATCTTTGATTAATTATTTGTTCATTATTATTATTATTATTATTATTATTATTATTATTATTATTATTTCCTTTGATTTCTGATTTCTTTCCGGATCCCACCCAGGGATCTAAGGTTAGAAATGGCATCATGACATTTTCCACTGGAAAAAAAATTACATAGACAAAGCTCTTCGTAAGGTGAGAGCTGTACACGTGAGAACAATTTTTTTTGTGTTTCTTTAAGGCATGGGCTTCCAGGAATCCCTTCAATTAGTCTACTGGAATCTTTTCCAACCAATCCGAGGGCTCTAACTACAACAGGAGTTGTTGATGTTCCCATGAGCCTTTTGAGATGTCGATTTCAAGGTACTTGTATTTTCATAGCCTTTTGAAGATCTTTGAAGGTACATTGCAGTCTGCAAGGACTGCCATATAAATAAGGAGGCACTTTTTTGTGTATGATCTCTAATAACAATGTCTGGTCGGTTAGCTTTGATTTATTATTATTATTATTATTATTATTATTATTATTATTATTATTATTATTTTATTTCCTTTGATTTCTGATATGTAGTCATTTCTTTCCGGATCCCGCTTAGGGACCTAAGGTTAGAAATGGCGTCATGACATTTTCCACTGGAAAAAATATTATTATTATTATTATTATTATTATTATTATTATTATTACATTCACTAGCGTTTATGGGATCATTCCTAGTTTCTTAATTTGTTTATTACTTAATAATTTGTTTATTTATCTATTCGGATTTTTCTTTCGTTATTTTTTATCTCTTAGGGGTTCGTTAACTTCTTTGTTTACTTTAGCGCTTCCGCTGCTAACTACGGAGATATTCGTTTTTCTTATCTTGCTCCAGCTGGCTAAGTACGGAAACCTACGTTTTATTGCATACCGCTGGTATGAGTTTCCCGTTGCGCCATCTATCGTAAAATCACAAAGGACAATGCTTCAAAAGATATGATATGTATACCCATTGCTGATCTGGTAAGTCATTCACAGGTATATCCATGAAAATGGAATGCTGTAAAACACACTGGTGCCAGTTTCCTGTGTAATAAAATGTGTAGGTTGAAATTTGGCATTTTCTTTAAAAATGGCTGGCCGAATGGGGGCAGCACTGGGCAAATGAGTTGCAGTGAAAGTGTTAAGTACTTGTCTTTGTTTAAAGAAGGTTACATTATCTGCGCTATATACAGTGAATATATATTTTGAGGCATGTGCAGCATTGCATTTGTAAAATAGAGAAGGATAAATTCAAGCTAAAGACTAGACAGGAAAACTAAAACAACAGCTACACAGGTTGTTGAAAATATATCATATTTTAAAAATACGATATAGTTATATAGAATAAAGTGTCGCTGACGACACTTGAGTTTGAACATAGATCGCCAGTGAGCAAACACAGGCGAACCCATTATTGATTTAAGTAGATCACGTGACCATAGAGGAAATATATATATATATATATATATATATATATATATATATATATATATATATAAAGAAAGAACAGTAAGATATATAATTCGGACCTTCCATTTTTGAGACATGGTTAGAACTGTGTAGCGGAAAAACCATATTTTCAATAAATTAATTTATAATATATATGGGAATTATCGCAACGACTATTGATCGTTATTCCTA
>OZ010603.1:75564486-75574486 GCA_963932145.1 Acanthosepion lycidas | reverse complement strand
GGTGCCACCGAAGGTCCATTCAAGATGAGGAATAACAATCACAACCTTTCATTCACCAACAGGAAATATTCGAACAGCACGACACTTTCTACATACATATGGCAGCAAAAAGACAATAATATTACACCAACAATAAGTTGGGAAATATTGAAAAAAGCCCCTGCCTACAGCAACATTACAAAAAAATGCCTACTTTGCCTACACGAAAAAGTAGCAATAATATCACACAAACCGCAAAAGAACCTACTAAACAAAAAATCAGAGATAATCTCCAAATGTAGGCATGAGAACAAGTACCTATTATCCGAATTCATACCAAACGGATAAAATATACAAACCACCAACAATTACAATTTAATTTCAAGATACCATCAAAATAATTGCATCTATCATTATTATCATTGCACCACCATTAGTAATCACTTTTACCACTTTACAATAACTATTATCTAATAATATTATCATTATCACCAACACCCAGCACCATCACTTACACATCACACCTACTATTATAAATCCTCTACAATCTTTAACGCATATTACCCCCCAGCATATTTAACACCTTAAAACAATAAGATCAGATATAATTTCCATATATAACCATGAGAATAAACACCCATTACCAGGATTCATAATAAATAAAAATAAACAAATAAATATAAAATAAAATAAAACACCAACAACCACCCTTTAGTTCAAGCTAGCACCACAATAATTACATTTATAGGTTTTATTATTCTCTCACCAACATTACTAATCACTACTAACAATTTACAATAAATATTAACCACTTATATTATTATTGCCACCATCCACCTTACATATTACTATCACACCATATCTAACATTACCATATAATCCTCCCATAATTATTAATGTAAACTACCCCCTTTCCCAGCATATTTAGTACTACCATAAAAATAACCAATAAGGATTACAAACTGAAATTTCTACCAGCCACATATACAGTCACAAATAAACAAGGAAATATCGAGCTTTAATATAATAAACAATAATAATTTTGTAAATTAAAAATTAAAAATTAAAATATTATAGCAATCTTCAACTACCATAATTTTACACAGAATACCTATTATCAGGATTTATACCAAAATAAATTGATACATATAACAAAATAAAATAAAATAAAACACTAACAGCCACTCTTTAGCTACCACCACTATAACTACATTCATGGTTTCATCATTCTCCCACCACCGTTACTAATCATTTCTACCAATTTACAATTTCTACCAATTTACAATAACTATTAGCTAATTATATTATCATTGCCTCCAATCCCTTGCAACATTACATATCACATCATATCATATAGACCTGTTATTAAATCAAACTACCCTCTCACCCAGCATATTAAATATTAAACATCACCATATAAATAACCAATAAGGATTACAAATTACTACCTGTTACATATACACAGTCAAAAACAAACAAATAACCAGCTTTAAATATAACAAATAAACCGCCATTTTTTTCAAAATTTAAAAATAAATATAAATAATAATAATTTTTACCTATCATAATTTCACACAAACCCCACCACACGTATATACATACATGCGAGGAAATATTATTCAGCGGAAAAAAAAAAATAAAAAAATATATATATATGACATGTATACATTCACGAGACATTCACGAGACATTTCCGCCACACTTCCAATCTTTAAATTTCAACATACAAATGCCTATGTATAGACACAACACCACCCGTATACATACATATGACATATCCGAAACTGCCCACATATGTTTATATATGTATGAGTCCCGACGGACGACCAAGTATGTATATGTGTCTGCATACATCGATGTTTGCGTCAGTACGATGAAAAAACGACGAAGTTTCCCCCACCACTTCCACAATAACACCAATACACGCAATCTACATAAAACCAAAATTATTTAAAAAATTAATCAGTTTGTCTGACGATCGCTAAAGCGTGAAACCCAGGGTCACAAGCTCACATCTATCCAACCATATATGTTAGCTCTATCTCTGATATTGAGCGCTTTCTAATAAGTACCGCGCATATAATATACAAATAATTATACATATATATATATATTTATTTATATTTATATACACACTTTTCACACACACACACACACACATATATATATATATATATATAATGGCTGATATTGCTTCATCTAATTAAAAAACGAAGATGAAAGTAAATACTATTCAAAAATTAATAATAATGGCTGACAATGCTTCATCTAATTAAAAAATGAACATGAAAGTAAATACTTGTCAAAAATTAATAATAATGGCTGACATATCTTCATCAAATAAAAATGAAGATGAAAGTAAATACTAGTCAAAAATTAATAATAATGGCAGACATCATCTTCATCTAATAAAAAATGAAGATGAAAGTAAATACTAGCAAAAATTAATAATAATGGCTGACAATAATTCATTTAATAAAAAATAAAGATGAAAGTAAATACTAGCAAAAATTAATAATAATGGCAGACATCATCTTCATCTAATAAAAAATGAAGATGAAAGTAAATACTAGTCAAAAATTAATAATAATGGCTGACAATGCTTCATCTAATAATAAATGAAGATGAAAGTAAATACTAGTCAAAAATTAATAATAATGGCTGAATATGCTTCATCTAATAAAAAATGATGAAAGTAAATACTAGTCAAAAATTAATAATAATGGCTGAATATGCTTCATCTAATAAAAAATGAAGATGAAAGTAAATACTAGTCAAAAATTAATAATGGCTGACAATGCTTCATCTAATAAAAAATGAAGATGAAAGTAAATACTAGTCAAAAATTAATAATAATGGCTGACAATGCTTCATCTAATAAAAAATGAAGATGAAAGTAAATACACGTCAAAAATTAATAATAATGGCTGACATATCTTCATCAAATAAAAATGAAGATGAAAGTAAATACTAGTCAAATATTAATAATAATAGCTGACAATGCTTCATCTAATAAAAAATGAAGATGAAAGTAAATATTAGTCAAAAATTAATAATGTTTGACAATGATTCATGGAATAAATTTAAAAATAATTCTTTCATCTTAAATCTCTATTATCTTAGGGAGGATATAATCGATTATCTCTATTTCCAAAATGTAATTTATATATAAACTAAGAAATATATAATGATCGATTCCTTCTAAGTAACGCTACCAACACAATTCAGTTTTCATTGTAAAGAATAAAAATGAAATTATCGAGCGAACGGTTTTTCTGTTTGGAAATAATTCTTCATAAGGGAGGCGGGGGCAACTGCTCCTGCATAATTTACTGCATTACACTTGACACTGTTATCAGTTCCTCGGTGTCATTTCATTTATTTTTTTCTAAATGAAAATTCCTTTGTTGTTTAAATATTTTGCTTTGATTTTGGGTTGGAACCATTTTCTGTTTTTGTCGCGAAATAATCATTGGAGAAAGAGACAGTGCGAGTGTTGAGTAGTTAAACGTTCGGGATTTCAAAACTATTTTCTCCTAAAGTTCATGTCCTCAGTGAACCGTGTCATCCGCGAATTCGCGAAAGGAAGAAATCAAAATAACGTGTCAACTCGTAAGTCAAACCTTCCTGTCACCTGCATCGCCAGCAGCGAAGGAAATATCAACACTTAAGATTATCTCACTATAAAATAGCAATGGATGAGTCTTCAACGATATATGCGCGCGAAAACAATTATTCGTTATTATTTCATTTATTGGCTTTATTTGTTTTTTTTCCTCACAACTCAAAACGTTATTTTAATGGATACTCATGTTTGAGTAGACGCCTTGTATATTTTTGAACGGGCTGAATTACCTCCACCGCCATTTTAATACACCATTTATTCTTTTGCGGGTCCGAATATTAAACTTTGCCAAAATGTCTTCGCAGTTTATCAGCTTAGGATTTTATAACAATTTCGTAAAATTGAAAATACAGTGGGCCCCGGCCTATCCGCGTTTCAGCATTCGCGGCTTCACACATTCGCGGATTTTTCTTTAGAATATATGTACTTGTTATTCGCGGAAACTCCGAATAGTCGCGTGTTTTTCTGAAGAACATATGTACAAATTATTCGCTGAGAACTCCCTCTCATATTTTTTCGATAGAACTTATTTAAAATATTCTTGTATTATTTTCCTGTTATTTAAGTGACTTAAAACATATAACAGTCCATTTTTTATGGTAAAAATTGGAAGAATTGTATGTCTTCATTGTAAAAAACCAAACGCAAAAACATGTGTACTGCTTGGGCTTTGTTCTTTAGTAGGGGCTGGAGCTGGGGGTCTTAAAGGTGGTTTATGCTAAGTCTGGGGGCATCATCACTTGTTCTGTTTTTAGAAAATGTTTTAAGCATTATATTTCATGTCTTGTTACACATATTTTGTACAGTATTTTCAATGGTTGTATCGATCTATGTGTAATTAAAAACGGTTATTGTACGTATGAAAGAAAATTTACGCTAAGTGTATGGTCACCAATACTGTCATTCAAAAATGTTTTTAAAAGGGTGTGAAATCTTTCTAAAGTGTTTAGGATGAAAGTTTAAGGCATATAGGGTTTTAACAATCAAAATAGGTACTTATAAGCACTTTTAGGGCGGGGTTTACAAGTATTCACGGATTCTAAGACCCACGAATACGAATACTGTGTGTGCATATATATATATATATATATATATATATATATATATATATATATTAGGTTGGTGCAAAAATAATGTCGTTTTCTCACATATGTTACTATGTGAGAAAACGACATTATTTTTGCACCAACCTTATATATATATATATATATATATATATATATATATATATATATATATATGGACACACTGTATATATCAGCTGTGCAATGACATTCAGTAAGTGTGAACAAGCCGGGTGAGATGAATGATCTGAGTTGGCCCGACATAAGCGCAATCGCGTATTTATTGGATATGGTGAAAAGACCTATTCGCGCACAGGATACTATACCAAATATCAGTGAACTCTGACCTGAAGATTGAGACGTCCTGACTTCAGGATTTGTCTAGGGGTCTTCGGACTACTTATGGAATGAATGGTACGTGGAATTACTGCACTTTTTTTTTTCGGACAAGCGGGAGTCCTACACAATATTAAAAATGTAGACGTTTTGTTGAAGACATTTTTGTTGAAGACATTTTTGTTTTGCTACCATTTACCGGGAGTAGACAACGACTTGAATAAAACAGTTGGCTAAATCTTATAGGCCTAATTAATTTTGATATAAAATTTATAAATTTATTCATAAAAGGTATAGAAAAAATATTACTAATATTTCTCAAACTCATCCACACACACACACAAAAAAAAAACAAAAAAAACAAAAAACAAAATAAATAAATAAATCCATCAAGTTGGTTTTCTATGTGGCGCCAGAAATTTTTTCCCGCCCGAGTCCATCCTTCAAATCTATAAATCAACCATTCGCCCTTGCATAAAATATATGGTCTGGAACCTCCACTGTTCGTCTAAAGGTCCTCGAAAAAATCCTGGGACGAATATGCAATGTGATGGGCCCTGATCTAGCATCTCGTCGCTTCCTTCTGTCTTTTCTACAAATACTTTCACTGTAACTGCCCAAAGAGCTATTTTCGCTGGTTCTCAAACTGCATGAATTTAAGCGTGCTACTAGGTTGGCATCTCAGTCCCAATCTTTCACTGTCGAAGCGGTTAAATGTAGCCGTCTCTTCATAGCCCAATAGCTTAATGTTATGGTCCGGTTCCTTGTACCACGGTGATAGTCCAAGACAGAGCCAATAAAGAAGAACTCGAACACGGATATGGAATAACACAGATATATTACAAACAGGAATATATACAGAGAGGTAGAAAAGTGTTAGTACGAACAATCAGGTTTAGTAGTAATTGTCTGAACGCGACTCTGCATCGGACTGCCTCTGACTCGATTGACTGACTCGCTGGCTCTGACTGACTGACAGACTCCTGACGGACTTCACTCCAGACTTCACACTGAACGGTATTTAGTCACCCCCCACGAGGGCATCATGTGGCACAAGGCTGGTTTAACGTGGGATCTCCGAGCCCGTTGGCTCAGCCAAAAATATGCCCTTTGAACCCGTATAAACGGGTTCAGGGTCGGTTTATCTCCCCGAAAGAGAATCCGCCCTTCGGCGTAGCCTCGTTCGGGTTCCTTCCCGCCAGAAGGCAGAGCGTTCAACCGATCAGCCGGTCAGCCGGTCGCCCGATTTCAGACTAAACGGTATTTAGTCACCCCCACGAGGGCATCATGTGGCACAAGGCCGGTTTAACGTGGGATCTCCGAGCCCGTGGGCTTGGCCAAAAATATGCTCTTTGAACCCGTAAAAACGGGTTCAGGGTTGGTTTACCTCCCCGAAAGAGACTCCGCCCTTCGGCGGAGCCTCGTTCGGGTTCCTCCCCGCCCGAAGGCAGAGAGTTCAACCGATCAGCCGATCAGCGGACTGAACTATCTGCTTCTTCTTGAGGCGCAGAATTTATTACGTATGGAATAGTCCATTATGTTATTATGGGTAAGGTCCCATTACAGCCCCCCCCCCTTCAGAAAATTTTGCGTAGCAGGTTTTTTTTAAATATCTTTTTTTCTTTGGATCTATTTCCAAAGGTTCACTAAATTTTCTTTTTCTAGACGATTTTCTTGGTTCTGGAATTATTTGCGGTCTTGTTATATCGAATGTGTCGAAAATCGTATCCAATACCTCTTCTTGAGGTGGACCGTTAGCATCCTGTAACTGTCTCTTCCTTATTTGGTTTACGTGTTTTCTGTGTGAGGATTTTTTTTCCTTGAACTATGTACATTATACTGCCAATTCTTTTCTCAATTATCCCTTGTTCCCAGCAAGAGGTATTATTTTTTGCATGCCTTAAAAAAACTTTTTCCCCTGGAAGGAATTTTCTTTTTGGTGTGTAGGTCTGTGTTACTTGTTTTGTTTTACTTGGTAGTAATTTATCGAAGGCTGATCTGATTTTCCTAGCAAACATGATATCTGCTGGTGATAATGTTGATGATGTCGCATTATTTGGCGTTATTCTATATACGTATAGGAATTGCTGTAATGCTTTCTCCGTAGGCACATCGTACGCTTTTCGTAATGCTCTTTTGAGAGTATCCACGAATCTCTCCGCTTGTCCATTTGATCTTGGATGGTAAGGCGGGGATTTTATATGTTTTACTTGATAGATTTCGCAAAACTCTTGGAAATCTGCTGACGTGAATTGCTTTCCGTTATCTGTTACTAAACAGTCCACTACGCCAAACCGAGCGAATAGCCCGTGGAGGAAATTTATGATCGTTTCTGTAGTAGGATTTCTGCACCGAAACACCTCCGGCCATTTACTGTAGCTATCAACTATGATTAAATAGTAGAACCCGTCAATTGGTCCTGCATAATCTGCGTGTATTCTTGACCAACACGATCAGTTTTAGGCCAATGCTTATGTATGATTGGCGGTGCTTTAGCTGCTAAATTACAACCCTTGCACATTTCCACCATTTGAGAAATATCCTGGTCCATATTCTTCCAATATACATAGCTTCGCATTAGCGATTTCATTCTATTTTTACCCGGGTGTCCTCTGTGGAAATCCTTTAGTATCCGTTTTTGTAGTTTTGGGGAGAACAACCCTTTCCTTGTAAAGTAGCACATTATCGTATAGCGAAAAGCTGTCCGAAATTTTCTCATTTTTTTCTGCTATTTTTGCTTTTGTTTCATTAATAAATTCGTCATTTTTGGCTTCATTTTTATGTATTGCAATGTGACTGGGAGGTTTCTGACTGTACAGCATAGTACTGTTCTTATGTCTTCTTCATTTCTTAGGGCTGCGACTACCGTATCTTCCAATGGCTCTGTCTTTGTTGGTATAAGTCTCGACAGACCATCTGCGTGCCCGATTCTTTTCGTTGGTAAATATTCCAATCTGAAATTGTAGTTCAGAAGAATCGTTCCCCATCTAAGTAGCCTATTTTCCGTGTAGACCGGTAGACCTTTTTTTGAATCAAAATTTTTTATTAACGGTTTGTTATCCGTTTGCAGAGTAAAGTGTCTACTATAAACGTATCTATAGAATCTTGTTACTGCAAAGATAATTGCTAGAGCTTCCTTCTCAATTTGTGAATAGTTTTTCTCCGCTGGTAGTAGGGTTCGAGAAGCATGTGCGATAAGTTTTATTGTCTCGTCTGGCATTTTATGTAATATACACGCTCCGACACTGTAGGCGCTCGCATCACTTGCAACAATAATCTCTAGTTTAGTATCATTGTGTGCCCAAAATAAATCCGATGTTAATGTCTTGATTATTTTTTCAAATGTTTCCTGGCATTGATCTGTCCACTGCCAAACTTTTTCTTTCTTTAGCAGTTCGTTCAGTGGTGCGCGAAGTTTATGCATTTGAGGTATGAATTCCTGGTAGTAATTCACTAATCCAAGAAAACTTTGTAGTTCTGTTATGTTCTTAAGAACTGGCATCTTTTTTATTGCTGTAGACCTTTCAGGGTCTGGAGTCTACCTTCTTGGTCTATTATATGGCCAAGATATTTAATTTCCTTCATGAAAAAATCACACTTATTTTCTTTCACTTTGAATCCGTAGCTTTGAATTCTCTTAAACACTGCTTGTACATGTTGCCAGTGTTGTTCAACGCTTTCGCTATTAATCAATATGTCATACAGATATGCTATTGTGTATTCTAGTCCTGCCAGCATCGTATCCATTGTCTGCTGGAAAATAACCGGCGCTACTTTAATTCCAAATCGTAGTCTTTGGTATATGTACAATCCTTGTGTGTGTTTATGCATAGTAGTTTTGAACTTTCTTCGTCGACTGGAATTTGCAGGTAGGCCTCACTTAGATCAATTTTTGAAAAATATTTTCCGCCATTTAATTTAGTGAATACTTCTTCAGGGCTAGGTAGAGGATAGTGGTAGTCCTTTATTGCTGCGTTCAAACCTGTAGAAAAATCAGCACAAATTCGAATTTCTCCTGATTTCTTTTTAAAATGCGGCCCATTTGCTGTACTCTACTTTTTTCAATATGCCTGTATTTTCGAGTCTAGATAATTCTTGGTCAATCTTTTCTATTGACGCAAACGGTACACTCCTTTTTTTTCCTGAAAATAGGCTGAACGTTATCCTTTATTTTGATATTAGCTGCCATTTTCTTGCATCTTCCGAGACCTGCCGAAAATACTTCGGGGAAACTCGTTTTTAGTTTTCCATTTAATTTCTCTGCCTCGGTTGATAAGCTTTTTACATTCTGGCAGTAGGTGCTAATAGGTAGATCCCACCATTCGAATTTTTGAATCCAGTCTGTCCCGAATAGGTTTTCGGTATTTCTTAAGACGTACATTTTTAGTTTTTTCGTCATTCCGTTAAATGTTACGTTTGTGATTATTTCACCCTCGAATTTTATCTTTCTCCCCGTAACTGATCTCGCAATTTTATCCGTTTTTAACATGACAGGTTTGTTCAGTTTTCTCCATGTTTGTAGATTTATGATATATCTAAGCCAGAATCCAGATGTAACCTAACTTTTCTGTTTTGCATTTCAACTTGTACATATTTTCTTATATTAGTCTCATTTGTTTGGTCGGTCCTCGTAATTCTTATTCTGCTTTCTTTTCTATACCAACAGTGAGAACTTTTGTGACCATTTTTTTTTACATGATAGACAAGTTTTAGCACAATATGCACAGTCTTTAACCCAATGCCAAGACCCACAACGATAGCATGGACTTGGTGGTAGTTTCTTTTTATGTTCATTATAATTAGAAAATTTTGTTTTACCTGTTCTTGAGGCGGGAAAATCGGTTCGGTTTGTTTGTGAAGAGGGAAAATTTGTTTGTCTTAGTACTTTCCGTACGTGTGCTATGCCAGCTTGTTCTATGTCTTTAGAGTCTTTTTTTTTACGCTGACGCATCTCTGGCAGTCTTCGTCTAGTTTTTGAAGTGTCAGATTTTGTTCA
>OZ010603.1:75521986-75559486 GCA_963932145.1 Acanthosepion lycidas | reverse complement strand
TTATTATTAAATAATTCTGTCGCTGTCTTTTTTGTTGCTCATATTGAAAACTCTCTGAAATATATTTTGCAATATACAATGTTACTAAAAAGTAACTCCCTATTTTATGAATGAGTGGCCGGCCAGGGGTCATGACTTAACACCCTGTGACGTTTTTTTTTTTTGGGGGGGGGGGTTAAAAGAGCAAGTCTACTATAACAAACCAACACTTTGGAAGAACTTGAAGAGTGAATACAAGGAGTTATGTCTTCCATACCACAATGGTTCCTGGTGAAATCATCGGACGCGATTCCTGGATGGTTCGAGGAGCAGTTAGGGAAATCTAGCGCGCATATCGAATTTTAAATAAACCTCAGGCTAAACGCTTTCCTTTCATATCTATTTCTTGTAAAAATTATAGTTATTAAATCAATTATAAGCATTTTAAAATAGGGAGTTACTTTTCAATCACCTTGTAGTTTTGGTGCGACAAAAAAATCATTTTTAATTTAATTTCTTTTTCATATAGATTAAGCCCCTTCAGATCAGGAATTTTGAAAATAAATCTTTATTGAATTTCATAAAAGTTTATTAACGGTTCATGTTTACTATATAAATTCATTGTAAATTTCTCAATTAAGAAAATGTAATTAAATAAAAAAAAAAAAAACTGAAATTTGTAATCTGGAGTTTTTGTAGAAAAGGTTCGCTTATTGTCCGGTTCACACTCCTCACCGGATTTTGAACAATAATAGCGGTTTAGCCTTGATTCATTTTTGTGATTAGGTTTCCCGTTCCTTCAAAAAAATTTTTCATTTTCTTTCACTCCAGTAGCCCTTTGTGTCCAAGTGCCATTATCGCATTGCTTGGGGTAAATTAATTAATATATATATATATATATATATATATATATATATATATATATATATATATATATATATATATATATATATATATATATATATATAGGTAGGTAGGTAGGTAGGTAAATGAATGAAATATTTGATAATCCGTATGGATAATCCCAAAGAGGGTGTAATCCAGAGAGCTGAATGTAAAACCAGAGTGAATATTTATTTAATTTAATTAAACGAAAAAACAGACAACCCTAAGGGGCCATAATTTAATTATCTATCTACCTATATATATATATATATATATATATATATATATATATAGAGAGAGAGAGAGAGAGAGAGATATGTGTGTGTGTGTGCGTGTGTCTGTCTGTATATATATATATATATATATATATATAGGTAAATGAATGAAATATTTTGTAATCTATATGGGTAATCCCAAAGAGGATGTAATCCAGAGAGCTCAATGTAAAACCAGAACGAATATTTATTTAATTTAATTAAATTAAAAATCAGACAACCTTAAGGGTCCATAATTTAATTACATATATTATGTTGGTGCAAAAATAAGGTCGTTTTCACACATAGTAACATATGTGAGAAAACGTCATTATTTTTGCACCAATCTAATATATATATATATATATATATATATATATATAGATAGATAGATAGATAGATAGATATGAATCAATTATGAACTTAAGATTAAGAATTTCAATTTCTTTTTAATTTTTAATTGTATTTTAGTTGTATTTTTATATTTTGTTTGTTTTGTATTGTTTTTTTACGGTTTATCAACCCTTTCTTTTTGCAAGTGAATATTGCAGTAAGAATTTTTGGGAGATAACAATACTTTTTTCCAGATACAAATTCTATTATTTAACCCACACATGGTGGGGAGAATAGATGAATTCATACCTTTCCGATTGGTATTTGCCCGTGAGTGAATATAATGAACTCGACTGGAACTGGAATTCGAACTCTCCCATTTCTCATTCTGAGGCGCTATCTATTGCACCACCCACACACCCTACTTCGTATGAACATTTTTGCTTTGGCTTCTGCAGGGGGATCAATTTACAATTAATTTACATAATAAAATGAACCTCTATTCATAATATTTGTGATTTGAAGTACCCTATTTGACGGCATATAAGGCGCACTTTTTTTTCTAAAAATATCTTTTAAAATTCCCCTGCGTCTTATATGCCATATGTAGGTTTAAAAATCGTGATAGTCGGCCGAAATTAGCTACCTGGTAACTCCTATTAGCTTAGACTTTAGAGTAACTTTCATAAAACTATTGTCATTATTTAAAAGGCTATTATGCAGATTAAAGATGTTATCATTGATAATATTCATTATATTTATATTAATTTCATCACGTTTAATATTAGTACTTTGTTTTGACTAAAATTATAAGCAATAAATTCAAATTATATATTTGTAAAATATATTTGTTTCATTAATATATTTCTTGTGATAACTTCCGGTTGCATTGTTATAAATACAATCATAATTTTTATATCCTAATTATTCCAATCAGACGTTTACAAGCCGCAGGTTGTACAGATCATATAAAGGAAAATTTTTTGACTGAATTTTAATGGTAATTGTATTGTTCTGCTCAATTGTAATAATTGCTTGTTTTTTATTTTGTTTTCTTACCTTTGGATATAATTAAGGTTTATTTATTGTTTTATTATTTTGTTTTGTGTTCTTTTTTCCTATTATTTTTCGTTTAATTATAATCATGATTTGTTTAACCAAAATAATACCTTATAAGGCTGTACCATTTACTAATAATTTTACGAATGTTTTCTTGATTTGCCCTTCTGAAATTGAGGTGCGTCTTATACACCCGTGCGTCTTATATGCCTTCAATACGGTAATTGTAAATAAATACGATTTTGATTTATTTATTTTTGACTGAATTTTAAAGGTAACTGTACTGTTTCGCTTATAATAATTGCTTGCTGTTATTTTTTTCTTACTTTTGGATATAATAAAGTTTTTATAGACCTGTGTTCTTTTTTTCTATTATTTTTCGTTTAATTGTAATCATGGCTTGTTTAACCAAAATAATACCTCATAAATAAAGCCTAGGCGGTACCATTTACTAATAAGTTTACTAATTTTATTAATTACTAATTTTTTCTTGATTTGCCCTTCTGAAATTGGGGTGCGTCTTATACACCCGTGCGTCTTATATGCCATCAAATAAGGTACTTAATCTGTTGTCATACACGTAGATCGACTCATCGCTAAAATATATTTTATTTATTTTACCAATTTTAAACGACTATCTTATTAAATGTTGTTTTAATGTTCCCCTTATATCTATTACTTAATATTAGTCTCTTCTAGGACCCACTGTATCTAACATATCAGAGTATCACGTTGATTGTTCTTTTTTTTCCCTAATTTCATTGTATACTTTCTTCTCCTTCACGACGCCTACGAAATCCGACACCACCAGCACCCTACGCGGACATATGGCGAAAACATCTCTCTGCACATTACGAACTATCTTTACTACAAGGCCCACAAAAATAAAGATAAAAAAAATAAATAAAAGGAAATTAAATAGGCCAAGTCCTTGTGTTAGTGGCTACCCAAGACATCGTCTGACCCCCATCCCGTCCAAAATAGATTTGCAATACTCGATCTGTTAGTAAAGTAACACCTCTTTCGACGTTAGCTATCAATAGAGAAAAAATTGCCGTCTGTGGTGGCAAGAACTTAATTTCATGTACCGTCGTCCGGATATTAATTTCAGTGATTTGGGATCTGCCGTTTTGTTAACCGATAAGACCGTCCATCAACAAAAATTAATGATTAAGGAAACAAAAACAAACAATAGCTTGCATGCAGATTTGTGCTTTGGGTTAATTTGAATTTGTTGCTGGTAAAAGAACCGCATTAAATTAGGTAGCTGAAAACATTCGCTAAAAACAGAGCATTCATCGATGAAAAAATGCCCCAAACTTAATAAAAAAACAAAGTTTTATCGTCAAAATCTTTGCCCGTCTTAGGTATGACGATATACGCCTCCTGGGTAAGACGGTAAACTACATCCTGCAGCAAGTCCTCTGATCAGGAGATTTTGAGGAGCGTGGAACCACCTCCTAATTGCTGATGATCCCAGGTCTATCCTCACCCGGGGTGGTAGCACCTGTTAGAGTCCCAGCTATGGGAAAATAGTTCCCCACCAAAAGGGGTCAAATACTATGAAAGTATTAAAATGGGTTGTAATACCAGCAATATTTTAGGAAAAATTTTTACCAGCAATATATTTTTTAAAAAAGAAAAGTATTACCAGCAATACATTTTTGAAAAAAATATTAACAACAATATATTTTTGTAAAAAAAAAATATTACCAGCAATAAAAATCTTGTCGGCATTAAATAACCCATTGAGGTTGATATGCCGTAAAACAAAATAATCGAAACCAAATCTCCAACAAACTTATTTCTTACAAAGAATATATATTCTATTCATACGAACCTATCCTAAAAATCTTGTCGGCATTAAATAACCCATTGAGGTTGATATGTCGTAAAACAAAATAAACCAAATAAAATTTCCTAGAAACTTATTTCTTACAAAGAATATATATTTTATTCATATGAACCTATCCTAAAATTCTTGTTGGCATTAAATAACACATTGAGGTTGATATCCCGTAAAACAAAACAAACAAAACCAAACCGAAATTTTTGTTATTATTATGAAAAATGATAAGAGGATTTTTCATTATTAAATTATATTTTTAATACTTTTTAGAAACTTGAAAATTTTCCTTAAAATGCTTTAAATTCTGGCGTCAGCAGGTAAATATAAATTAGTATAGGAAATTTTGGCGTCTTTTTTCCGGTGAAATTCTTGTGAAACTTTTCAGGACTTATTCACAAATGAATTAAATTATTTTAGAAACTTTTCGTTTTTAGAAAATCTTAGTAAAAATATTTTTTTTACCTCTGTTACCCTCCACTTTTTAAATTTTATGAAATTTCGAGAAACTCATTTTTGTAGCACTTAATGTTTATATTAGTTATAGGCACAAGTCCTTGGAGAATTTAATCAAATCTGCTTTGAATCATAAAAAAATGCAATAAAAGTAAGACATTATTTAATTACAAAATTTAAATACTTTTATGAATAAGATATATTGTGGGCAGCATTGTCTTAAGAAAACATTTCTTCGGTGAATAATGAAATTTTCACATGCATTGCTTTCATTCTTTTTTAAATTTTAATTATAATAACTTATAAAGTTTTAAATCTTCTAAAATTCGGTATTAATTTATAAGGGTTAGGCGATATTGTTATTAAATAAAATTATATTTACTAGTCATAAATGGAAAAGTGTACTACAATTCAGCAGCCCATAGTATTTAAAAAAACAATTTTTGAATGTCTTTTGTGTGTGTATAAATGTGCCGATTTTTGTAAATATTGATGTCCATACAGGAACTAATTTGAAAATATTACCGGTAATTATAGTATTGTAATTATAATATTGAACTTTAAAAGATTCACAACCTTGATAATTTATTCAATTTTAAATTGTAAAAATGAAAACAGATCTTGTAAAGGTTTATTTTCCATCAAAATATGTTATTCTTCAGACAATATTGTTTTTAATATATATTATTCATAAAACAACTAAAAACTTCTCAAATTAAATAATATCTTAGATTTAGTATTTACATTAGTCTATACTAACTGTTCTAGTTCCGCGTGCAAAATTGCAATATGAGCACTGGTAAAAAAATTTCATACCCAGATGTCCACATGGCACAGTGGATAAAGGCCTTAGTTAGATCCAGTGACAGACCCAAAGAGTGTGAGTTCAATACCCGGTTAAGGCAGTGGAGAACTTTCAGATTTCAGAGGGAAAATTAGCAGGAGATAACTGACATCCATCAAACATGGCACGTGGAACTAGAACAGTCTACCCCAGTGATCGAAATAAAGGGTTCAGTTCGACATTCCAACCACCTGGAGCATACAATGGCCGAAACGTTGTGACAAATATGGCGACAAAGATGAGGACAATAGTCCGACTAATGTAAATACTGTACATAATACCTCATCTCATAAATATAGACAGTATCTTAGGTTTATTGTATTTTTTATTTTTCGATTCAGAACAGATGTTCGGAGTCTTCTGATTGTAATAGGCTTTAAAATATACGATTAGTTGATATAGTTTTACTTAATAATATAACGAACCTATTGAAATTTGAACTTTTCTCTCCAATTCCGAGCCATTATTACACCATCCCCACATCCAACAGTGATATTTCCAAGCGGTCACCTATCTAGATACTGACCAGACTCTATCGAACCGTTTCATTTATATATTAAACAAATGAAGCTTATCAGTTTGGTTTTCGTTTGTTTTACGGTATATCAACCTCAATGAGTTCTTTAATGCCTACAAGATTTTTATTGCTGGTAATATTGTTTTCAAAAATGTATTGCTGGTAATATTGTTTTCAAAAATGTATTGTTGGTAATATTTTTTATCCCAAATATGTATTGTTGGTAATATTTTTTTCAAAAATATATTGCTGGTAATATTTTTTTCAAAAATATATTCCTGGTAATATTTTTTATCCCAAAAATATATTGCTGGTAATATTTTTTTCAAAAATGTACTGTTGGTAATATTTTTTATTCCAAAAATGTATTGCTGGTAATATTTTTTTTCAAATATGTATTGCTGGTAAAAATTTTTTTCTTAAAAGCTATATTGCTGGTAATATTTTTTCTTCAAAAATCTATTGCTGGTAATATTTTTTTTTCTTCAAAAATGCAATGCTGATAATATTTTCTTCTTAAAAAATCTATTACAGGTAATAATTTTTCCTTAAAAAATATATTACCGGTAATATTTTTTTCTTCAAAAATATATTGTGGGTAATATTTTTTTTCTTCAAAAATGTATTGCTGGTAATATTTTTCCTTCCAAAAATTTATTGCTGGTAATAATTTTTTGCAAAAACGTATTGCTGGTATTAAAATCTATTTTTACACTTTCATAGCGTTTTGTCCGCAATTTGGTGGTTAATTATTTGCCCACAGCTCGGACCCTAACAGGTGCTTCTCAAAGCCTCCTAATCAGAGGCCTTGATGTTGGATGTAATTTTTCGAGTTACACAGGACGCAAAGCCTATAACTTCGATGCCTTAATCTGACGCTTAAAACATTAAACTATCATCCCATATCCAAATATTAAAACTTTAAAAAATTCACACGAATTAGGAAAAGGCTTTTGAAATCTAAGACCACAGGGATGAAGGTCATCAGTACACTTTTGGGAACTGTGGCGTCTGCTATTCTTTCGAGAACTAGCCTGATTACTGCGTAGTAATACCGTATTTTCCGGCTTACAAGATGCAGTTTTTTTACGTAAAAAATATCCTAAAAATATGTGTGCGTCTTCCAAAACGAATGTAAGGCTACACCCAGGCTCAAGTAAGCTTGGAAGGTCATCTAATTGGCTTGACTGATAAGGACGTGAATTTATATGTGGAGTCATTACTCTATAATATTAGTTATCTATCAAAGTACTAAGGTTACATCATATAAAAGGCTAAATTAGACTTTTATATGATGTAACCTTAGTACTTAGCTGTTACAAGCATTTCCAAGACTATAAACCTTCCTAGAGCCGAGCCACAAGCTTAAAAATTTTCTGTTTACTAGCAGCTGCTTTTGACTAGTATGTCATTGCCATACAAACAAAATCAAACGAGTGAAAAATACGGTATATATCCCAACTGTGTGGAGCAAATTTATTGTTTTTCTTCTTCTTTTTATGTGCCGTACCCGTTCACGATCATGGCTCTCCACTTCCTCCTATCCATTGAAGCTCTCAATAAGCTTCTTTCCCCTTGCTACTTCTCCCAGACCCTGCTTTGCCATCCATAAGTGATTGATTGTTTTTGTTTTTTTTTATCACCCTTTTTAGGTTATTTAAAACCGAAACATGACCGAATAAGATATGTATCTGTTATACAGGAATAAAGTGTCGCTGCCAACACTTGAGTTTGAACATAGATCGCCAATGAGCAAACACAGGCGATCCCATTATTGAATTAAGTAGATCACGTGACCATAGAAGAAACGCTTATATAGTGTTGAAAGGTAGAAGATTTGAGTGTAAGAGATATTTAAATCAATTAAGACTAAGAAATACGAAAGATATCCCGCCTAGTGAAGAATTACCTATGGAGGTAATATTTTTTTTAAGCATTACGCCCCGAGCAAGGCGTGAAGCCACTAGGATGCAGGGGGTTGCAGAAGATTTGGAGCGAGATCAGATAGGAGTGATAGAAGAAAGGATGAGGAGAAGGATAGTGGATAGATCAAAGTAACTGGAGATGTCGATTGACATTACATTTAAATAATTGGAGATTATAGCTGTCAGGGAAACAGTAATAAGGAAGGGTGTTCCACAGGCGAGAGGTGCGAGGTATGAAGCTATGGGAGTAGAAGAGACGGCTACATTTAAAAGTTTCTACAGTGAAAGGGTGAGAGCGGGATGCCAGCCTCGTAGGGCGCTTGAATTCATGAAGTCTGGGAACCAGCGAATGCAGCTCCTCGAAGCAATTACCATGAAAGTATTTGTAAAAAAGACAGAGAGAGGCGACGGCGCGTCTCTGAGAGAGCAACTGTAGACGAGATGCCAGATCAGGGCCAATTATATTACATATCCGCCTCTGGATCTTGTCAAGAACTCCGACGTAAACAGAAGGTACACCGAACCATATATGGCAGCAATACTCCATGCAAGGGCGAATGGTTGATTTGTAGAGTAATATATGATACATTTGAAATACCAGTTCCCATATCTGCACCAGCACTGATGGAAATATCGCCAATCCCGCCAGAGCCGGAAGTATTAACTCTCCGACTAACCGCTAATGACTTAAATCTCGCCAACACGGAAACTGGTGAGACGGAAAAGTATTAGGAAGAGGTAAAAAGTAAAACTGTTATGTCCTGATCGCCAAAAAGAAAAGGTATTGAACAAACTTTCATAGGAAAATTAGCTCGGGGGAGGTGTTGTAATGGAATGTCCCACTCTCCCTATCGCCTATTGCGGACTGACTATATCAGCGTGCACAAGATATTCCAGAGTCTGTCTGTCTATCTGTCTGAGTGGCTTCGGGAAGTGCTAGTTGACTCCCCGTCTTTCAGTAGTGTATTCTCTTTTACAATAAACCTTTCTTTCTTCCATCTACGCTCATGTTGTAGTTCCTTCCACTCGAGTACCACCTTTGTCTGTCTGTAACCTTTTTAAGGATACAACATATAGGAAGTCCCGTGACGACTAACGATCGTTATTTCTATTCTATCCTCTATTACTATTCGTAACGCTATTCTCTACTCTATTCACTATACTATTTCTCTATTCGGATCACTCTACGGATTACTATTCGAGCGAATATTATCTAGCAAGTTCTATTAGTGCTAGTGCTATTCGAAGGCGTCTGACACCAGTATTGTTCAACGGCGTTACTATAGTTGTATCTGCGATTACAAAGTCTCTACTACAGCGAGCATTACGAAAGTGACAACGAGTATTCGTTGACATCACAAAAAAGCGCTGTCCTAACTTTACTTTTTAGTTAAAGCACTTCAAATCTAACGACGGTTTCCTTCTGCCCAGACGGACGCAGGATCGAATCCTGCCGGAGAGCACATGTTTTTTTTTTCTTTAATATGAAGACGTGAATATTTAGTCGGTGGACGAAAATAAATAAATATACTGTTTAATAAGTATTGATTGATATATCAGTAGAGCTTGGTAGAACGTTTGGCCAATGTGGATTAATTTGAGGTCATTGACGGAGAGAAGGAGATTATGTTGTAAAGTGAATATTTCTCTTTTTTTTAAATTGGCCTACAGATTTATTATCCTTTCTCCTTAAATGTATAAACATAAAACAAGAGATTAATGAACAGACTGAGATAGATAGATAGATAGATAGATAGATAGATAGATAGATAGATAGATAGATTGGGAAGACTCAGATCGATATAAAAATTGAGAGAGAGAGATATGAACAGACTAAGATAGGTATTTATGAACATAGATAGATAGATAGATAGATAGATAGATAGATAGATAGATAGATAGAAATAAACAGACTGCGATATATACGAAAAAACAGTGATACATTTAGAGATAGATAGATAGATAGATAGATAGAAATAAACAGACTGCGATATATACGAAAAAACAGTGATACATTTAGAGATAGATAGATAGATAGATAGATAGATAGAAATAAACAGACTGCGATATATACGAAAAAACAGTGATACATTTAGAGATAGATAGATAGATAGATAGATAGATAGATAGATAGATAGATAGATAGAAATAAACAGACTGCGATATATACGAAAAAACAGTGATACATTTAGAGATAGATAGATAGATAGATAGATAGATAGATAGATAACTTGGGAAGACTCAGATCGATATAAAAATTGAGAGAGAGAGAGAGAGATGAAAAGACTAAGATAGATATTTATGAACATAGATACATATATATATATATATATATATATATATATATATATATAGATAGATAGATAGATAGATAGATAGATAGATAGATTTTATTTACCTACATTCAGGGATGTGTGGTTCGTGTAATCGATCGGAAAGCCAAGATCGATTACTACTCTGTTTCGTTAAATTCACTTACGCCCAAGTTGATTGGTTTGCTATTTGTCTGTTTGATGGCACATCAACTCATCATGGGTCATTTAATTCCGAAATTTAATTTTCTTGTGTGTTTTGAAGTAATAAAAATATGATATATGTTATTCTGCTTTCACAATTGGATACATGGTAGATGATACTCATTTTTTGTGCATAAGTTTGTGTGGACATAATTACTAGAGGCAGTGATATGTGTGTTTTATGTTGTAGTTTTATTGAAGTTATATTTTGCAATACCATTTGATTTCTTTTAGAAATTATGGGATATTATATTATTTGTTGATTAGCTAGCTTTAACGCGTTGATTACCAGTACAACCGTCTTTTCTTATGACAAAATACACTTGAACAAGGACTTCTATATTTAAAAAATCTTTTAATGCTTGTATTCACTTTTAAACATAACTTGAAGACAGACATATTGTCGAAATATTACTAAATATCGTTAAACATTGTGTCTTTTTCTTAATTCTCGCTCTTCTCTAAGTTTCAAAATATTGAAAGAATTATGCCAATCAGGTTGTTGTTGTTGTTATTATTATTATTATTATTATTATTATTATTATTATTTCCTTTGATTTCTGTTGTGTACATATTTCCGTCTGGGTCCCAACCAGAGATCTAAGGTCAAAAATGGCTTCATGACATTTTCCACTGATCATTTTTATATGGATTAATGCCAAGAAAAAGTTCTTTCATGTTGCTTGTTTGGTTGGTTACTCTCGCTTCACGGCGTATCAACACATTTATGGGTTATTTAATGCTGAAATCTAAATATTTTGAATGCCGTTTTATAGCTCAACTAAATATATTTTGAACGCAATTGTATGCCTTCAAATATAGAAAAATATATTGTTGGTCATTTCGCTATAAAATGAATTGCTGTTAGTTCTACGATAAAATGTATTGCTGGTCATTTTGTTAGAAAAATATATTGTTAATTATTGTACTATATGTTGTAGAAAACGTACGGACGATAATGGATATTCACATAAATAAAGTAGTAAATACTGTATGTTGGTCTGAAGTTGGAGATTCGTCTCCAGCTGTGATGGTCAAACTCTGTGCCTGGAGGCAGAGAAAATCCCCAGACGGGACTATGTCGAAAGGCAGAGTCTTATTCAGAGAAGCAGCTACCCGATCCCGTTTTATACGAGGTCTACGGGGAATTTTTGGCCGAGCCTACAGGCTCGGATACCCCACTTTAAATTCGGCCTTGTGCCACATCTGACCGCGTGTGGTGGTTGGTAGATATCCTGCAGTTGGAGATTCATTGTGGCATTCACTTGACTCACTTCTAGCAGTTGACTACTTCTTCTACGCGCCGCTGGCGAATCTTATATGTGTTGTTCTTGTCCTAAGTATTATCGTTCATTACCAACCTTCGTGTGATTATTCTATTCAGTAACCTTCCCTAGGTTACAACACTATAAATATGTATTGTTGGTAATTCTTCTAATATAAAAATGTATTGCTGGTATTTTTACTATAAATAAGTATTTTTATAATTTCATCGTGTTTTTTTTTTGTTTTTTGTTTTTTTGGTGGGGAGGTTCACTACTTGCACATAGCTGGGACCCTAACAGGTGCTACCACCCTGGGTCAGGGTAGACCTGTGAACCACAGCAATTAAGAAGTGGTTCCACGCTCCTGAAAACTTCCAATCTCTCGATCAGAGGTCTTGCTCCTGGATGGAGTTTATCATCAAACACAGGACTACTTACGGACAGGTACCCTTAGTAAAGCAATGAAACCATCTCTTTATCTACTTATGGCTTAAATAGCAGGTCTTGTGACTGGAAAAGTCAGGATTATTCTCTAAAGATTGTTGATACAATATTCACTCGCAAAACAAAAAAAAAGATATTCTTACAATCCCCAAAATGAATCGGCCTTTGATAATCCGTAAAAAGTTGTTAATCCATGAAAATAATAAAATCAAACAAAATCTTAATTTTTGACGCTATATTTTTGACAACAAAAGCCGTGTTTATACGTTCATATGCTTAAATTCGAAGTGGGATTAACTGAGCCCTAGAAGTATTTGTAAATATTAAATTCACATGATACATGTCACAAGAGCCACTCAAAGTAGAGATTTTTTGCTAGAATTGTTATGATGAATGAGCTGTGTGATATGAATAAAAGAGGATGTTCTAGAAAGTGTATTTTATGAAAATAAGAAGGATAGACAATGACTGACCCTTGATTTGAAGAGTTTAAGATTGTAGTGTAGAGGGTTACTGTTAAGCTGATTATGATGAATGAGGTGCGTGATAGAAATAAAAGAGGAGGGGGTAGGAAGTGAAGATTATGAGGATAATGAGGATAGACAATAACTGACCCTTGATTTGAAGAGGTTAAGATTGTAGTGTGGGATCTTCTACAACAAACCAGCCTTTTAGGAAATGCACTCTTCCTATCTGGTAAGAAACATCCTACTTTCATACAAATATAACAAGTATTTATTAGTCAATCACCTCCAATCTAGCTTGCTGATTGGTCAGTTCCGACCAATCAAACCGCCTGCACGCGACCAATCTGTTTTCCCGCTTATCTGCTGGTAGCCTCACGACCATTATATAAACCCAACACGTGTAAACTCCCTCGAGTTTTCTTTTCATTCATCTCTCTCGCACGTCTCATTCCTTGCTACTAAGTGCCAAGATGTAACTTTCAAGAACTCCCGTCTTAGCCAGTGCAGTGAGACGTTAAAGACAATTACCAACATTCACGAACTCTGAAATCACTCTTGAACTTTTACCAACTTTACAACTCACAATTCCAAACTTTATTCTTCTAAATTACAAGTTTAATATTACTTCTTCTTAATATGAACTCCGGTACAACTAATACCTAATCAAAGGGACACGACTCTGTCCTACCTTTTCAGTCTGCATGCATGTACATCAAACATTAATAAATCTAATTGTTATGTTTTGAAATCATTCCGTTCAGTTTTGTATTTACGTCAAATATAAATTGCATTGTAACCACACATTGTCCTTAATCTCACCTTTCCTAGCCAAAGTTAAATATTGGTAACTCAATCTCTACAATAATGATGACCCCGACGTTCGACGTTCGCCGTTCACAGCAACAATGGTAATACAACGGCTACATATTTGGTGACCCCGTCGGAAATAAACAATAATGGTAACCCTTATCGCTACAGTAGTGTAGAGGGTTACTGTTAAACTGGTTATGATGAATGAGGTGTGTGATATGAATGAAAGAGGAGGAGTAGGAATTGAAGATTATGAGGATAAGAAGGATATACAAATACTGACCCTTGATTTGAAGAGGTTAAGATTGTAGTGTAGAGAGTTAGTGTTAAAATGGTTATGATGAATGAGGTGTGTGATAGGAATGAAAGAGGTGGGGTAGGAATTGAAGATTATGAGGATAAGGAGGATAGATAATGGCTGTCCTTTTATTTACGAAAAAAAGGAGATGGTAACAACTGCAGCTGATAGATAAGAAGCCGATTATTGTCTGACTTGAAGAGTTCTATGAAACAACCACGCCGATGTCTATTTACAATAATACGGGGTAACTGAGGCCGATTTGCCTCCGTAGTTGAAGTATAGTGTGTTCTAGCAGTAAAGGTCTGCACTGTTGGAATTAAAGAGTGGGGCTCATCTGCATACCTACCATGGAATTAGCGACAGGCTTGCAACTTTGAGTCTAGGCTGTTAGAGGCTGTAGTCTGGAAAATAAGATAGCGTAGACGATGTGGAACTTTGACAAGGCTGAAATGTAAGGACAGAACAGCCCAGCCTTGACCCCGCAAATTCGACATTACTATGTCGATTTTGTGGGGGTCTAATCTGACTCTTGGAAAGATAAAACACGGAAGGTATTGCTGGATGATTTGCAGTTTTGTGCCAAGCTTCAAAGCATTCATCGGAAGACGACGATCAACAGAAATAGTGTGGTCCTCTCTCTCTCTCTCTCTCTATATATATATATATATATATATGTGGGTCCCATATTCCTTCAGGAATGGCTGTCTACACCAATATTTTTGCTCTTTTATAACTTCTCATTATCTTTACAGAAACAGACATGGAGATAATGCAAATAAAATAGAGACTTTAATGATAGGACCCCTTAGAAAAACATATTAAATTTTTTTCTTGTATTTACCCATTAATCATTGTTCCTTCTCAGTTTATCATTTTCGTCCCTCTGCACCGCTTATACGGGACATTAGAGACATATTAGCCTAGGTTAGGATGCTAGCAAATGTTTATAAAAACTAAATCTCAAATAGAACACAATAGATTTGACGTAAGATGTCATTTAATGAGAGTAGTCGGTTTAGAGTCCATCTGTCGCAAGAGACATTTTGATTGAATAATATTTTGGGGACTTTCACGACTTAAATAAATAGTAACTTGAATTAAGAGATAAAATATAAATTTAAAATAGATTAAAACTTATTTTGAAAAAATAAAATTTCCTCCATTTTAATCAATTTTTTTCTTAAGCTAATCTTTTGTATGGCGAGAGAATAATTAATGCTTCGTTAATGGCTAACATGGAAAGTTACTTCCGTTTAAAAAATGTCACTTCCGTTATATTGATGTGTGACGAAGATTATTCACAGTAATTATTATATGGAATGCATCCATGACATTTACAAAAACTGGGGAATTTATTATTTCAAATAAATAAATTTGGGTTCGAATCCAAGTAAAATCAAGCATGATTTTTTTTTCTTGTTTTACAAAGATGTTTAACGTCAGAGATTTAATCGTTAAATATTTCAACTCATTTACGAACATCAGCTTTTAATCCGTCTCCAATCAGGCAACAGTGGCACTCTTTTATATCGAGATGCAGAGATTTCGCATATTTCTTCAAAGTGCTCTCTATCAACCGGCAATTTTTCTTCTTGGTTCTATCACCTTTAAATGTCCATATCTTACGGACATCACTCATTCAATACTAGTGAAAATTTTTCTCCATTGACAAGCAAATAAGAAATCAAGGTGGATGGAAAGAAAGAAAGAAAGAAAGAAAGAAAGTCTGGGGAAAGAAGGAATTATTTCTGTGAAGAAATGACAAGAAGGACGATAGAAAGAAAGAAATTGAAGGAAAGAGGAAGATATTTTTTTTGTTTAAGTTTGAAGTCTTCAAATTACTTCATTAAAAATCTCTTATCTTTTCACGCGCACGGCGAGTCTTTAACTTGATTGGCGCCAATTTAGATCCAATAACGTTTTGAGAATCCATTAAGTTCATTAGTGAAACGTTTCTTATTGTATTATGAGTCATTTATTAAATGGAAATGTCGTGGGGGTGAAGGAAAAGGTAAATAATAAGGTCACTGTGATAATTGGGACTTGGGGTTTAGAAGACTGAGCCGTGTGGGTGGGGCTATGTTTCAAAATGTGTTAAAACACAAATTTAACTTAATGAATATTTTCGTAGGTGTATGGATAGGCAAGTGAAAAGAGTCTCCGACAACAGCTTATTGCAGATAAAAGAAATGTCCCTTACAGCCATGTAGACAACATATATATATATATATATATATATATATATATATATATATGTATATATATATATATATATATATATATATTCTCAATTCTAGCCGTTATTCATTACATCACTGTGTATACTACAATATCTACCTCTCTCTTTCTTTCTCTGTATATATATATATATATATATATATATATATATATATATATATATATAATAAAAAGGCTTAAACACTAATATTCCATGGATATAATTTATTACACTGGAATCGTAATTACGATCCAATTCATCAAACCTACAAATTCAAAAAGAAATCAGAAAAAAATAACTCCAGGAATAAAAAATAAAATTTAGTGGGAGTGTATGTATGAGAGTCGGGGACGAATGTGTGAGATAAATGGCAGCTCTAGAGACGAGTAACAGACGAGAGAAGAACGGGAATGCCTAAAAGTGAAGGTGGGGATTAAAATTTGACAAAGAAAAGTTTTAAAGAGATAGGTTAAAAGACGGTACCCATATATATATATATATATATATATATATATATACATATATATATATATATATATATATATGTATGTGTGTGTGTGTGTGTGTACTTTTTATTTAAAACCTATATATATATATATATATATATATATATATATATATATATATATATATATATATACACGTTTCATTAAATAATATAGACAAGTGTTGTCTATTTATTTGATGTAAATTTTTTTCGTAACGTCTGATAAGTTTACAACATATTAAGCAATATACGGACAAGACAGTGATGATAGTCTGTCATTATTTACATAGATAATTTCAAAGCAACGATAAACACGTGCATATAAGACGTTAGAAGCGAAAATCGCACCGCATCTCATGACGTCACACATGACCACACGAGAGTGAATTGGAGAAGTATGAAGTATGGGAAGCCGTTGGTATAAACCAATGGCTTCTGTTACCAATTATAGACATTTAAGAATATTTGTAGAGATGCCATAATTGATTTTGTTTAGGTTGGGTTTCAACTGTTTGATGTATAATGCTTCAAGGATTTTTAGTTTTTGTCTATTGTTTTCATGTCGAAGTATAATTGTGTTTTCGACAAGTATTTTACGGAATTGTGTGTGCGAGCAGGCATGTTGTTTTAATATATATATATATATATATATATATATATATATATATATATATATATATATATATATCAGCAGTAGCAAGCATCGCTTGCTCAAAGTCGGTAAAAGGTCTTTCCAAAATCCTTCCATGACAGCCCTGTTTGAGCAATAATTTATCCTCAAAGACCCGTATTGAATCTCTACAACTTCTAGCTGGACGCCTCCCTCTATGTTTGATTGACTGATTCGTTTCGACGGCTTATCAACCCTTTTACAGGTTATTTAAAGCCAGAAAATATTTTTCGAGATAATAATCAATTAACGATAGATTTTCCTAATTAACTAATTAGCTGGGGTGAGAAAGGGTCGATTCATACCTAATCAGGAATTTATAGTGTGTATTTAAAATCGGGGATCAATTCTATATTACAGTCTATATGTGAACTAATCCCTCACTTTGTGGTCACTGCAGTTTCTATTCATTTATATTCGAGAGAATATAAACAAATCTGAAAGACATACCTGTGTAAAATCAATATTATATTGATTGAGTGATACGTTTTTTACGGCTTATTAACCCTTTTGTAGGTTATTTGAAGCCAGAAAATATTTTTGGATTGTAAGAATATATATATATATATATATATATATATATATATATATATATATATATATATATATATTTGGAAAAATATTTTGTGATACAAATCTTACTAATTCACCGATAGCTGGATGAAAAAGATATAGATTTATACCCTTTTCATGGGTATTTGCGTGTAAATGTATAAGAAGAACCGAACGAGAATTGGAAATCAGCTCTCCGATTAACAATTCCGCACCATTATCTATTACACCATCCACACATCCAAGCTTACAGCATGTAGCGTTCCCATGCGGGAAATGACCAGGCTCAACATTGTTTAACTTCGATGATAACCGGTGTTTCGACGTGATGGGGTCGTAAGCCCTTTCTGTGTTTGCTACTCATTGAGTACCAACAAAGCGACCTTTTGATCCACCTGTTATCTTTTCTTTTCCTTTGTCACGCCCAACAACCTTTTTTTTTTCTTTTTTTGTTTAGTGACTACTATGACATCGATCATTTTGACCTGTTCCCTGACCCATATTGATTACTTACTGTTCATTTCTTTTTTTTTTATTTTAAGTGATGCTCACCCTGTACAAGACGCGGGAGAAACTCAAGGCAAAAGGTTACGGAGTAAGAGACAGAGTTTAATCGGATATATGAGTAAGATAATGGTTAACCATAGACTTGAACAGGTTATAATTTTAGTGACTGGAAAAACATCACCTCGGGACTCGGTTCCACAGAGCAGAAGTTCACGGGAGGGAAGCTGCCCAAGTAGAACTTCCATCTCACCATTGGAACACGAAGGAAATGAAGGTGGTTCGCTACAATGTGCGTGGCATGGCGGATCTTAGCCGTTAAGGTTCAAATCGGAGAGCCAAGTTCCAATTCAGGTCAGGTTCCTTACATTCACTTACGTGTAAATACCGATGGAAAAGGTATGAACTCAGCTCTTTCCACTCCCAGTTATGGTTTAATTAACCTTTACCAAGCCGCAGGCGAAAATTGTCGCCGTAGAAGCCTTGAGACCGTTGCTATAAATAAACACTTGTCAACGGTTATTTCCGGTATTTTAAGCTGGAAATCACCTACTGTTGCTTTGGAATGAGGCTAAACTTCCGTTTTCCAATGCCATTTTGAATTCTTCTGGACTCAGGTGGAAAAACCGATTAAACCCATGTTAATTCGCGATTTTTTTGTATGCAAAAATGACCGCGTCAATATCCAGCAAAGCCTTTATTCAGGAGTTTTTCTTTGATTAACACTCCGATGATAATTTTGAAGGCTTTACTCGGGTGAATATTGACGGTGAAGTGGTCGAAGTGTACAAGAATTAAAATCTATGCACACAATACAAAAGAAGTTATAACAATTTAAAAAAAAAAGTAGGTATTCGCATTTTTACGCCCTAAAAATACAGTGGCAGGGGAGACAACTCTAGAAAGAATTTAGCGTGGTAAATGTTAATAGAATTTCTATCAGTATTATCTAAAAAAAAAAAAAAACATTCTTATACTCTAAAAATATTGCTTGGCTTCAAATAATTTGTAAAAGGTTCATAAGCCGTCAAAAACAAATTAATTAATCCTGTTGCCTTCTACATTTCTAGATTTAAAATTTTTCCTTCTTTTCGATTAGTTGTCAATTATTAACTAATAGCTGGAGAGGAGCGTAGAAGAAACATTCATTTCTTTTCCTAGCACGCTTACGACCGCATCACGATTAAACATCGGTTCCTGTACGATCACCGAAGTTAAGCAATATCGAACTTGATCAGTAGCTGAGTGGGTGACTGCTTTGGAATATTAGTTGATGTTTTGGATACGCGGAGGGTGTAATGGATCATGGCTCGGAATTGTTAATCGGAGAGCCGGTTTCAAATTCCAGTCCGGTTCTTTACGTTCACTAAATAATCTGCAAAAAGTTGATAAGCTGTAAAAACAAATCAATCGATCTTGTTACCTTTTTCATTTCTGGAATTAAGCTTTTCACTTCTTTTCGCCGAGTTGTCACTTTTTAACCCATAGCTGGAGAGGTTAGAAGAGATAGGTCCATTCCTTTCCCAAGAGCTTTAGAGCGAAAATGAATGCAATTGTCAGAAGTTGAAATTCATACGATCTGCTGTTTTCTTTTGTAAAAACATTAGTTCGAAATTCTTTGCAGAAAAAAAAAAAGAAAACTTTATTTTTTAAAAGATATTTTCTGGACATTTTTCTTATTTTCCGATTCTAAACGTCAAAATATATCAGGAAACACGTGGTAATGAGAATCACTTACCGAATATATTCGAGCATAGGGCGGGGTTTTATCATCATTTTCTTAAGCAAAATAAATAAATAAAATAAAATAACTGTCACCGAATAATGAAGCCAGTCCCCGGTGTAGAATGAACATATGTCGTTCTGAATTTATATTCCGGGCGAACTCCAGAAAATGAGAACAATTCTCCAAATGACTCTTCTACCAGATTTGATCACAAGACGCATTTAGTTCAAAATTCATGACCATCTAATTGCTTGACCCATAGTTGGCCGTTGTTTAAGGTCTTATCTAAAAGGTTGACACTATGACAATTTTCCAGGAGACTGTCGACTCCTTTCAATCACCGATTGCTTTCTCGGATAAATGACACAGCCAAAAAAAAAAAAAAAAACAAGTTCGGTTTACCAATTTTTTTATTTAATTTTTTATATTTCCGAATTACTTATTATTTTTATTTTTTATTATTTTTTTTTTCGAGTACTTTCGAAGGTTGCTATATTCGTTTTCAAATATTGTATTTCGTGTATATATTTATGCAACCGTTTTTTTTTTCTACTTCCGGTTCTCTCACGTATGATGATGACGTCATATAAACGGTCAAAGTGAAATTTTTATGTTATTTGAATTTTTTTTTAATACACTTTAATATATAGTCCAATATGGTGATGAATTTATTTAATATTGACTGCTTCTCTTCTATTACAACAGTCAGAGAATGTAGATTTCATATGCCGTTTAATAAAATTAGAGGAACTAAGAGCCAAAGAAATGATAACAATATATATATTTATTAAAGACATTTTTATGTTTAACGTTCTTTTTATAGATACAAGTATTTAAGTAAATGCTCTGTTTATAATAAACAGTATTAAATAACATTTACCGGCCTGAATGTCCGAGAAATTTTCATAGAAAATATTCGTTCTTTGACAGGATTCGAACCTGTATCCTATACGAAACCGTCATTTACGCTGACGTGCCTTACCGTTAGGCTACAAAGAAGCGTTCGGCAGACCAGGTCGAATTTACTGCTTATAAACTCAATCTTCCATGAATCTCGAATATTCATAACTGCTCATGGCGTATCAAATGTAAACAAATGACGTCATATATTACGAAATGGACAAAGTCCGACAATTTATTTATTAATGACATTTTTATGTTTAACGTTATAGATACAAGTATTTAAGTAAATGCTCTGTTTATAATAAACAATATTAAATAACATTTACCGGCCTGAATGTCCGAGAAATTTTCATAGAAAATATTCGTCCTTAACCGACTCGGCCACAAAGGAGCGTTCGGTAGGCTAGGTCGAATTTACTGCTTATAAACTTCAATCTTAGGGCACGTCAATGACGGTTCCGTATAGGATGTAGATTCGAATCCTGTCAAAGGACGAATATTTTCTATGAAAATTTCTCGGACATTCAGGCCGGTAAATGTTATTTAATACTGTTTATTATAAACAGAGCATTTACTTAAATACTTGTATCTATAAAAAGAACGTTAAACATAAAAATGTCTTTAATAAATAAATTGTCGGACTTTGTCCATTTCTTAATGTATGACGTCATTTATAAATATATATGTATGTATGTATTTGTGTATTTAGGCAACAATCCTTCTTTTATGCGCATTTCATTGAATACGACAGACAAGGTACTTTCATTTAATTTTTTATAGAATTTCTCACGCGATCTAATATTTTTTTTTCTTTTCAGATGATAAACTATATAAAAACTGTCCGAATGTTCTTTTTATCCGCGCGCTTTCGGCTATACATTTAGCCATTTTCAAGGATTAAATATTTTAACTGTTTAATAACAAATAGTTTGTTATATATATATATATATATATATATATATAGATAGATAGATAGATAGATAGATATAGATATAGATATAAATAGATAGATAGATAGATAGATAGATAGATAGATATAGATATAGATATAAATAGATAGATAGATAGATAGATAGATAGATAGATAGATAGATAGATATGGGATAAAAATTAGTATCTTAAGTTTATCTATATGTAACCGAATCACATTGTGTATCTCTCTCTCTCTCTCTCTCTCTATATATATATATATATATATATATATATATATATATGAATGACAGAAAATGAATGTCTATTATGTCTGATCATGAGCCGTTTTAATATTCGAATGTTTGCTTTAATTTCTGGTGGGAATAAAGACAAAAATTGTCCAACATTTGGATACGTTTTTTATTAAGTTGGTCCTAAGCTTTCGGCTCACATGAGCCATCCTCAGAGTGGTTGTACAGACACGAAACAAAGATATCTCCCCCGTCAAAGCTGATATTTTGTTATTTTGACACAGAATATTGCTATGCAACGATAACGATCGTGAAATATCAAACGCAGATCGTAAGTTTAAGATGCGGTTCTATTACGTCATACCACGTGATAGACCAAAGTATTTCATCAGAACCAATGTCTAGATGCAATGTAATGTATTGTGACTAGTTTGAAATGTAATTTTGCTGAGTGTCGGTTGCTTTGTTTTAATATAAATGGCCTCCAATATCTGAAGGTTCTTTTTACTGTATGTATTTGTGAGTATTACTGTGTTATCAACTAATATCTGTCTAGTATTATGTACAAGGTTATAACACTGTTGTCCTCATCTTTATTGCCATATTCACGACGATTAAGGAAACATTGTCTTTGATGTAACACTCAGCGGCTAAAGAATTTGCACACACTTCGTGTAAAAGCGGCACGGAACAAGAAATCTATCGAGACGAGTTCGAAGGCCAGTCGAGTTCGTTGCATTCACTTTCGCGCAAATACCATTAGGCAAAGGCATGAATCAGTCGTTTAGGTTAAATAGTAATGCAGAATTGGCTCACCTGCCATACTTGGAAACCAGTCTAGGAGAAGGACAATTCTGAATTGAGAACTCTGAAGCTGTACAAAAGATGGTTAAATATCGCGTGCAGCTATTGTGTCGGTAAAACGAACATACGATGGTAATATTAATGGTAATATAAATGATAATGTTAATATTAATAATTATATAAATGGTAATGGTAATATAAATGGTGATGAGAATATTAATAGTAATTGTTATACTATCATTATTACATTGACTGGTAATATAAATTGTAATGGTAATATTTATGGTATAGGTAATATTAATGTAATGGTAATATAAATGGTAATGTCAATATTAATGGTTATATAAAGGCTAATATTAATGGTAATGGTATATTAATGGTAATGATAATATTGATAGTAATTGTAATATTAATAGTAATGGTAATATTATTGGTAATATTAATGGTAATTGTAATATTAATTGTAATATAAATTTTAATGGTAATATTAATGCTAATAGCAATATTAGTGGTAATATTAATGGTAATAGTAATATTATAGGTAATATTAATTGTAATGGTAATATTAATGGTAATATAAGTAGTCATATTAATGATAATGGTAATATAAATGGTAATATCATTGGTAATGGTAATATAAATGGTAATATCATTGGTAATGGTAATATCATTGGTAATGGTAATATAAATGGTGATAGTAATATAAATGGCAATATTAAAGGTAACAGTAATAGTAATATTAATGGTAATGGTAATATTAATGGTATTATAAATGGTAATATTAATGGTAATGGTAATATTAATGGTAATGGTAATATTAACCGTAATAATAATAGGAATGGTATTATAAATGTGATGGTATTACTAATAATAAGGATAATATTAGCCGTTTCCTTATAAGCAGTGTTGAAAATAAATATGTTAATTATTTCATTATCCTTTCTTTGAGTTACATGTGTCATCCATTTTAATTATTACAGCTGTTGAAAGTCCTCAAGTGATGTGGTTTCTGTTATAATATGTACGATTCTTTGTTTGTGATGTCCTAACGCCAGTCCTTCTATACACATTGAGGAACTTTTTTCGTATTTACTCATTCCTCATCTTGAATTTTATGATAGATTAATGGGGTTATATTTGGAGCTGAAAACACATATTCGCCATTTTTATTTTTTTTAATAAACAGTTTCAAGATGTTCAGGTGCGTTGTCTATTATTTAAATGTCTTTGAATCACAATCGTTCGTCTTCCAAGAATAGTTTCTCAGTTGGAACGAAATATTGTTGGAATCATTCCGTAAACAAATCTGCCTCCCCACCTTTTTGTTAGATTATTTTACAAAAACAATGACTGATCATTTTTTTTTTTTTTTTTTTTTTTGTTTTTTTTGTTTTTCAAAACACGTGGTGTTTTTCTTCTATCGACTAATCTGGCCTTTATCATACGAACGGCAGTTTTGCTACTTCATACCAAACTTTAAACTGATATTCCAATATTTGTGACTGTTTTCACTCTCTTGACTGGCGGGTCTACTGTGCATTTTCTTTATTTAAAAAAAAATGTCTCGTTACATTTAAAGATTTGTTTTGGGACGTATCAATTAAATTCTTCAACTCTTTAGAATTATGACAGCAACTTTCTCATCATCAGAACATCTTTGGTAATTTTTTCTTATTTTTTGTTTCAACATTACCCTTGGAAAACTGCATGAATCCATTCACCCCCAGCAATGGTGAAACTTGCTTTTGAAACTAGTTACATTTTTCGGACTGTTGCCCTCATTTTTATTGCCACCGGTTATGTGCCATGCGTGACACACGTTTAGGCGATCACGTATCATTCGATACGAGGTAGATTTTTTTAGGTTGCCATTTCTTTCTGCGGTAGACCAGTTGCCATCCAAGGCTATAGAACCCGATTTGTACAGCTATTTACCCATAGCTGAGGGAGAAGAAGAGGTTTCATACGTTTCCCAAGGGTATTAGCACATAAGTGAATTGATTCGACTGGAATTCGAACTCGGCTCTCCGATTCCGCAGAGGATAGCGGCTCGGAAAGCCGCTATCCATTACTCCACCGTGCCTTCTTTATTGTTATATTCATGTGATATTTACAATATATACATTATTCGGACTATTGTCCTCGTCTTTGTCGCCATATTTATCAAATAATAAATATGGCGACAAAGATGAGAACAATAGTCCGAATAATGTAAATAATGTACATAATACCTCATCTCAGAAATATGGACAGATCATGTGATATTTTTTTGAATTTATTTCGCCCACGGCGGTACAATGATTTAAGAAAGGGTTCGTTTCGAAATTACAAAAATATCACCTGAACAAGGCCGGAGCGTACAGCGGCCGAAACGTCGTAAATATGGCAATAAAGATGAGGATAGCAGTCCGAACAATCTCAATAGTGTAAATAGTTACAATATCTCATCTCAGAAATAGAAATAGATATTAAACGTTGCATCTGAAAAAAGTCAATCTTGTTCTCAAAAAATGATTAATGTAATATTCACTCGCCCCAAAACCTGATAGCCGATTTCGAATTCCAGCCACTTTCGTTACATTCACTTATGAGTAAATATCATTGGGAAAGGCATGAATCCATGTCTTCAGCTCCCATCTATGGGTTAAATAAAAGGACCTGAAAAATCATTGCTATCTCCAAATATTGTTAATGCAATATTCACTCGCAAAAAATTATTCGTCTAATCCGAAATGCTTTTCGGTTTTAAGTAACCTACAAAGGGTTGATAAACCGTAAAAATAAATCAATTAGTCCACCAACAGATTTAATGGTTTTTCATCCTTACAAGAAACATTTCAAGCACCATAACTGTAAATGTAGATGTTTGACGCCATGAAGCGAAATAGTTATTTCTAAAAATTCAGCACGCAATATTTTTCTTCTTATTCCCGTAATTCCCCATGTATAATACGCCTTCATCCATAATACGCACCGCTAAAATTGTGCTGAAAGTGTGGGAAAATGCTTCTACTCGTGCATAATACGCACCCCTTGTTTGGTAATCAAACCCTATAAATTGCACCTCTCCAATTTCATTACGGCCAGCGTTTTTAAAAAATGGTTTTAAACATAGAATAATATTATTCTGATTTAGTTTTATGATAATTCTTATTTTATTTTTACAGCAATTTTTAAAAAAATTTTGTAGCTGTGCATAATACGCACCCCTGATTTTGATTATTATTTTTTTTAGAAAAAATACATATTATACATAGGGAATTACGGTAAGTCAGGAACTTTTAGCTTTTCGTTTCAAAGATGCAATTTACAGTTTCTGTTTAGCATATAAGGATTGTGAGCACTTTGTTGCTATTATTAATAATATACTCCTTGTTATTGATTTAAGGCAAATATTAAGAATATTTCAGGTTGAACTCGATTTTACTTTATAGAGGAAGCCCATTGAGCAACAGATTGGACAAAAGTCTCCTCAACTAAAGCGTCTTTGATTTACGTGACAAAGTAATTATAAAAATGAAAGGAATTAAGCAAATAAATTTCAGTAATCATTGAACGAAATGTTTCTGGCCTTTTTTTTTTTCTTTTCTTTTCTTTTTGTAATCATTTCACCCCAGGCAAGACGATAATGCCACTATTCTGGTAAAAAAAAAAATCACCCTACTCTTCACAACATCATATTCATTTTAGCTGCAAGCAATGTTTGTTTCCTTGCTATCCCTGTCTCTACGCTCTTCTGCGACTCATTTGCCTGGATCGTTAGTTAAGTTACTCGTTGTTTCCCTCTGTTACTCCTGCTTTTAATGACATCAAAATATTGACATAATGAACACGCAGACACCCCTTGTCTAGTAGAAGTGAATTAATCTGTAACCTTGGAATCGTGAATTATGATTTTAGCTGTGTCAGTAATTTTAAAAGTTACTCCAAAATTCGCTTGAGGATGAAATGGAACTAATGTCTTTAATTTAATTACAAAATTAAATTCGGACCTTCCATTTTTGAAACATGGTTAGAACTGTGTAGCGGAAAAACCATATTTTAAATCAATTAATTTATAATATTAATGCTCTGTAAATTTACATTGAGCACTATTTTGTAAAAATAAAAATACCTATAAGAACACCGGATTATTTATCTTACTGTTCTTTCTTTATATATATATATATATATATATATATATATATATATAGGGTCTTCATAAAGTTCGTGTGCACTTTAAAAAAATTATAACTTTATTTGTATTTGCGATAGAAATAATCTGTAAAAAAAAAATTTATTTCTGAATAATTATTATGGAAAATGTTTGTCAATAATAAGTCCTTTCTTTGAATACTAAAATGCCTGGTTTTGTTCTTACATGGCTTTCCAGGGATTTCTTATATTTATCCATTGTTCAAATCCAGATATGGGGTGGGGGGCGATTACATATGCCTTATGCCATCTTTCCCTTTTCGATTCCAGAAACGAAACAAATGAAGTTTTTCTCATATATATATATATATATATATATATATATATATATATATATATATATATATATATAGACAGGGTGTCCGTAAAGTTCGTGTGCACTTTAAAAAATATAACTTTATTTGTATTTGCGATAGAAATAATCTGTAAAAAATGTTATAAAGTTTAATGTATCTAGTTAAAATAACTAATGTGCTTTCAGGCATTACTGTAAATCGGTTGGTAAATGTTTTCCCTGAACTGCAAAATCGTATTACCCTGTGTATTGCTAATGATGGAGGACATGTGGAAACTTAAATAAAATTTCAATAAAACCTTAAAAACTATAGATTTACTTCTTTCTATTCCTTTTTTACAAATTATTTCTATCACAAATACAAATAAAGTTATAAATTATAAGTTCAGACGAACTTTATGGATACCCTTTATATATACAGATAGATAGATAGATAGAGAGAGAGAGAGATAGATAATGAACAGACGGAGATAGATAGATAGATAGATAGATAGATAGATAGATAGATAGATAGATAGATAGATAGATAGATAGATAATGAACAGACGAAGATAGATAGATAGATAGATAATGAACAGACGAAGATAGATAGATAGATAGATAGATAGATAGATAGATAATGAACAGACGAAGATAGATAGATAGATAGATAGATAGATAATGAACAGACGAAGATAGATAGATAGATAGATAGATAGATAGATAGATAGATAATGAACAGACGAAGATAGATAGATAGATAGATAGATAGATAATGAACAGACGAAGATAGATAGATAGATAGATAGATAGATAGATAGATAATGAACAGACGAAGATAGATAGATAGATAATGAACAGACGAAGATAGATAGATAGATAGATAGATAGATAGATAGATAGATAATGAACAGACGAAGATAGATAGATAGATAGATAGATAATGAACAGACGAAGATAGATAGATAAATAGATAGATAGATAGATAATGAACAGACGAAGATAGATAGATAGATAGATAGATAGATAGATAATGAACAGACGAAGATAGATAGATAGATAGATAGATAGATAGATAGATAGATAGATAGATAGATAGATATTGCCAGCAGAGAGTAAAATAAAGAAAACAAAATACGATTTGATTCCCTTTTCCTCATAACGGTTGACGTTTGGAGAAATACCAATTGTTTTCTTCGTGACTTTCTCTTATTTCTGTCTTCCCCAGAGACAGTCCATTCATTTTCCAGTTGATTAATGATCAGACGTAAAATTCGTATTATTATTGTCGATACTCTTAAAGCCAAAATAAGTCTGAATCACTTTGAAGTCCACAATTCTTTAATATTCTTCTTGCTTCAATAATAATAATAATAATAAGAAGAAGAAGAAGAAGAAGAAGAAGAAGAAATTTCAGTCGTGGCTATCAGTAAGGGATTAATGGGAGCGCTTTCATGGAGAAATTTGAAAAGAAAAACAGCAGACATTAGGAAAGTTTTGGAGATTTCAGAAACGTTGCTGCCGCAAGATGATCGACAATAGTAAGCAGATACATCAAGTTGCAATATATTTACACATGGATAAACGCATTTGGGGGGGTCTCTCACCCTCTCTCTTACTCTCTCTTTCTCTCTCTCTTTCTCTCTCTCTTTCTCTCTCTCTATATGCGTGTGTGGATGTATATATATATATATACACATATATGTGTGTGTGTATATATATATATATACGTGTGTATATATATATATATATATACATGTGTACATATATGTGTGTATATATATATGTTTGTGTGTGTAAATATTCTCAGATGGACTTCCTCTCAGGACTTCCTGTACTGTCATGTCAGTCCACTCTTTGATGTCTGACCAAACTCTTGCGTTGCCATCCCCACTTGCGTCCGCCTTTTCACGGTTCCTTGCATGTTGGTCCCGCAGAGGCTGTCGTGCCCTGTGACGTAACCAAACCATGACATCTTCTGACGCTTAATAGTGGCAAGAAGAGATTCCTGTCGGCCTTCGAGACTTTTGACCTTGTTCCGTACATAGTCATTGGTTTTGTGATACCAGTAGGATATACGGAGGAGCTTTCTCAAGTATTTGTTCCGCCTCAAGCAGAAGTGTCCAAGTCTCAAACTCGTAGGAAAGGATGGATACGACCAGTGATTTGTAGAACTTGATATGGAAGCTGATGGTGCTCTTCCACATTCTTTCCAGTCTGGCCATCCGTATACGGATTTCTGCGTTTCAAGTGCCATCATTTCACAGGGTTGCAGTATCTGAAGCTGGGAACTTCCTCTCAGGAGTTCCAGTATTGTCATATTCGTCCACTCTTTGATGTTGTGTGACCAGCACTTGCGTTGCCGTCCCCGCTTGCGTCCGACCTCAACACTGCCTGCTATGATGGTCTCGCAGAGGCTGTTATGCCGTGTCACTTAGCCAAACCATGACATCTGACGCTTGGCGAGAAGAGATTCCTGTTCGCCCACAAGACTTTTGACCTTATCCTGTCCATAGTCATTACTCTTGTGCTAACTACAGGAGATCCTTTTCTCTGAAGGATGTATAAGAGCAGCCACTTGTTGAGCTTGAACTTGGTATGGAAGCTGATGTTGCTCTTCCATATCCTTTCCAGTCTGGCGATGCTGTGGTCTGTGTTGCGTTGTAGGTGCCATCTTTTGACAGAGTTGCTCTCAAGTATTTGCCGTCCATGGTAACGCTATCCCTGGTGTTGCTTGTGCTATTCATTATTTCCTTGGATTTCTCTGTGTTGAATTCCATCCCATATGAGGTGGTTCTTTCAACGATTTCATGCAATATAGAAAAATGAAAGGACAAGCTGAGTCAGGCTTTGAATGATTTTTCCATGAATGTCGATGGTTTTTGTATCTTAACATATATATATATATATATATATTTATATTAGTATTGTGACGTACGGTGGCTGTTAATAATTAATTAAAACTCCAGAATTCAATGTTAAGATAAAACAGTATTTAATTACAACCGCAAATAAATACTTAACATGAACAAAGAAGTAAAAGTCAACCAAAGATAATTAACCATTTCAGTGAATACCTTGTCAGTAGCGCAGTAAATCCAAACCCAAATCATCGACGCACAATAATTCACACTAATTCGACTGGATAGTTCCAATCAGTAATCACTTCAGTCAGTAGTCTGACACTGCTATTTATACACCAGGTAGAAAACATATATTCATAAGCCCAGAGTGTCACGCTCGAACCTCGGTGTCGGCAGTTACTCATTTTCTTCCTATATGACAGTTTTTTTTTTTGGGGGGGGGGTTATATCTATTTTTTTAATTATTAATTATGATCTAACAAATGATTTTAACAAATCTTATTCATTGGGTTATTTTTTTAATTCTTTTACAATTTTTTTCCAGAGTTTTTACTTATCGAATTTTTTGACGTAAGGTGGCCGTTAATAATTAAATATAAATCAAGACTTCAATGTTAAATAAAACAGTATTTAATTGCAACTGCATATAAATACTTAACAAGAACAAAGAAGTAAAAGCCAACCAAATATAATTAACCATTTCAGTGAATATCTTATTAGTAGCGAAGCTCGGCTTAACGCCCGGTATATCCTAAATCCAAACCCAGATCATTGACGCGCAATAATTCACACTAATTCGACTGGATAGTTCCACTCAATAGTCACTCAATAATCACTCCAGTCAGTAGCCTGACACCGCTATTTATACACCCGACGAAAAACATATTCATAAGTCCAGAGTGTCACGTTCGAACCTCGGTGTCGGTAGTTACTCATTTTCTTCCTATATGAAAGTTAGTATCAGTAAAAATATTTTTTATTATTTGTCTACATTCGCATTTTGAAACATGCATCAAAAAGTGATTTTCTATTCAATAATGTCCTCGTTATTTTGAATTCACATCTTTATTATAAAGAATAACGGTTTCATTATATTGAATAAAAGTATGCTTTAATTTAAATAAATATATCTTTATACTAAATAAACAAATCTGTTCAATGAATAGGCGTTTTTTTATTTCAAATAATGGCTTCATCATTTAGATAAAAAGTATTTTAATTTGAGTAAAAGTATCGGTAATTTGAATAAAAGTATTTTCAATTCAAATAAAAGTATTTTAATTCAAATAAACGTATTTTTGATTTCAATAAAGTATTTTTATTCTGAATAAAAGTATCTTTAATTCTAATAAAAGTATTTTTGATTTGAATACAAGTATCTTTAATTAAAACTAAAGTATTTTAATTCAAATAAAAGCATTTCTGATTTCTGACTTCAATAAAAGTGTTTTTAATTCAAATAATTGCATTTTTGATTTGAATAAAAGTATCTTTAATCTGAATAAAGTACATTTTATTTGAATAAAAATATCTTTAATCCAATTAAAGTATTTTCAATTTAATACGACTATCTTTAATTTGAATTAAATTATCTTTAATTAAAATAAAAATATTTTTAATTCAAGTACATGTATTTTTGATTTCAATAAAATTGTCTTTAATTTTAATAAATGTAGCAATAATTTCAATAAAAATAATCTTTACTTTGGACAAAACTATCTTTAATTCAAATAAAAATACCTTTAATTTAAATAAATGTACACACACACACACACCCACCCACCCACACACACACACACACACACATTACATATATATATATATATATATATGTATATATGTAATGTATGTATATATATATATATATATATATATATATATATATATATATATATATATATATATATATATCCTTAATTTGAATTAAATATCTTTAAATAAAAGTATCTTTAATGGGAATAAAATTATCTTTAATTTCAATAGAAGTACCGCATTTGACGGCATATAAGACGCACGGGTGTATAAGATGCAAACCAATTTCAGCAGAGCAGATCAAGAAAAAATTAGTAATTAGTAAAATTAGTAAACCTACATATGGCATATAAGACGCAGGGGAATTTTAAAAGATATTTTTAGTAAAAAAGAGTGCGCCTTATATGGAGTTATATACGGTAGCTTTAATATGAACCGCATCTTAGGGAATAACTTTCATTTTTATTATTATTGAAATTAATAAAATAAGACAAACATTTAAGTAATTAATTTAATTTTAATTTAGATTAAAAGCATAATTTTTTTATGAATATATTTAGGTATTATTTATTTTTATTGTCACTTATGTGCCATGCGTGATACACGCTTAGGCGATCATGTATCTTTCGATAGCAATCGTGTATCGAACGAGTCAGATTTTTTTCTCGCAGTAGGTGGTCATTTCTTTCTGCGGTAGAACAGTTGCCATCCAAGGTTATAGAACCCGGTCTGTCTGGGGGGAGAAGAATGAAGATTCATAGCTTTCCCAATAGTGTTAGCATATAAGTGAATGTAACGGATTCGACTGGAATTCGAACTCGGCTCTCCGATTCCTCAATCCGAGCCGCTATCCACCGTGCCTCTATGCATACCCCTACTTATTTTACAATCATACGGTTGCACGTTTTCTTAATTCTTCCAAATATATGTTATTGCTGATATAACTTGTTTGGGATCTCTCAATTATTACTTTCCAGCCTTTCAGAATTTACCCGACCTTGTGTGTGTATGGGGGGGGAGACGTATTCATTACTCAACAGCCTCTTTCCTACAGTCGACTTTATTATTGTTTCCATTGCAAATGTTTAGATGAACGCTTCATTCTTTAGTTCCACCATTTCAAAACTTTATAACTAGGACTCGCTATGTTACCTCCACATAGTTGAATCACCCTCATTGCCTCCGTATTCCAAGTGTAAGAAGAAAGTTCCATCAACTTTTTTTTTGCTCTAGAACTATTAGATTGTGGGACATAGTCCTACGTGTACAATTCCCTAAAGACTACAAACTTAGACTCTTCAAGTCAAGCGTCACTCATTATCTATCCTCCTTATCCTCATAATATTCACTTCCTGTCACCTCCTCTTTCATTCATATCACACAACTCCTTCATCATTTTCATTTTAACAGTCATTTCATACACTGCGATCTTAACATATTTAAGGGTCAATTGTTATATATCCTCCTTATCCTCATAATCTTCTCTCCTTAATAATTCTTTTATTAATATCACAGACCTCATTCATTATAACCATTTTAAGAGTAACCCTCTCTTGTAAATTGAGAGGGTTACTGAACGAGGAATAACCTAAACAGAGGTTGGAAATGAAATGGTAATCTTTATAACATCAAGAAAATACAATACTCGCCAGCGGCGTGAAGTAGGTAAACCACTGCCAGTGGTGGACTACTTATACAGCAAATTACCATCACTTACAATAGTTTCAAACGTATTTATGAGGATTGGTACATATCCATTAGTATTCATAGGCACGGTATATAACACCCTCTAACTGGAGTTGCTCCTGAACCACGTATTGAGTGAAAAAAAAAAATTCTTTGAAAATGAAAGAAACGCTAAAACATATATTATTATCACTTTTGTTAACTCAGCATTTTCTCCCATACGCACCCTAACTTACTAACGCAAAGTGCAATGCAATCCTCGAAACAGATACATTCTCAAGCACTTTGGAAATCATACATAGACGTGTCGGTTTCCCCTTCCGTCATTTTTGTCACGTGGCTATCACGTTTCATCTTGAATAATGACAGCAATCTGTAGCCGCAGCGCGAAATTTTTTTTTCCCGCCTTCAGCCATAAGCCCACCAAAAACACCGTCGGTGGCAACGACTGAGCCACTAAAACATACCGACGCGTTCCCTACCTACCTCAATCTCTCTATTCCTTTCATTTTTGAAAGGGATGGGTTTGTACCTGGCTTATTCGTGTGCCATCAGAGCGGAGTTCCTGGAAGCCGCAAACTCACTCAGAGTGGCAAGGAGAATTCTCCAACAAAAACCAAAAAAGAGAAAGAAAGAAAGAAAAAGAAAAAACGTGTCAGACATTTTCTATATTTTGACGTTCTTTTCTCTTCTCTTTACTTTTTTTTTTTTTTTTTTTTTTTTTTTCTTCTCTAAATTCGTCTGTCTTTGCTGTTTCTCGTTTCTACTTTTTATCTTCTACTCCAACTTTTAAGATACAAGTTTGGTCCCGATCTGATCTATACTGGAATTATTTCGCCGATATTTCAATTAATTTTCTCTTCAGTATATATTTTTTTTTCTTTGACTCTTTCTTTTTGTTTTATTCTATTCATTTATTTCTGTATTTTTTTTCTTTCTTTCCTAATTTTTTTTTCTTTTTTTTTCTTTCTTTCTATATTTTTTTTCTTTTTTTTTTTTTCCTACATTACGCTTTTCTTTTTCGTACCGTTTTTTCTTCACTCTTAGAAAATTTCTTCTTTCTAAAAATTTTTTTTCGTTATTTCCAACAAGAATTGGTTTCCTTTTCAGTTTCTTTTCTTCTTTTTTCTTTTCTCGTTTTTTTTTTTTCTTCTTTTGATTTCCTTATCTCGAATATTCCCGCCTTTTATATCTCCTTTTTTTTCTCTTGCTTCTTTTTCTCTTTCTTCCATTATTTTTTTTTCTTTCTTTTTTTTCTTTCTTTTTTTTCTTTCTTTTTTTTTTTCTTTTTTTTTTTCGAGTTAAGGGTTCTTGTCTTTTTTCGTTATACTTTTTTTTTTTTCTTTTCAAAAGGAACGATTATTTTTATTTCGTTTTTCCTCTTTTCTTTTCATATTATTTCAACTCTTATCTTCTCTCTTTTTCCTTTTTTCTCTTCCTTCTTTTCCTCCTTCTTCCATTACGTTTTTATTTCATTTTTATTGCTTTACTTTGTTTCGGGGTCGGGGGTTTTTATCTTTCTTCATTATTCTTTTTATCAGTCTTCTTTTTTTTTTTCTTTTTCTTTTTTTTCAAAAGGAATGATTATTTCTCTTTCGTTTTTCCTCTTTCTTTTTCTTTTCTTCTTCCAACTCTTATCTTCTCTCTCTTTCCTTTTTTTCTTTTCCTCTTTCTCCCATTACGTTGGTGGCGGGACTTGCTTACTTTTCTTCATTATTCTTTTTATTAGCCTTCTTTTTTTTTTCAAAAGTAATGATTATTTTTCTTTCGTTTTTCCTCTTTACTTTTCTTCTCATAATCCTCATATACGTCTTTTCTCTTTCCTTTTCTAATATTATTATCTTCTCTCACTTTCCTCTTTTTTTTTTTGTTCTTTAATTCTCTCTTTTCTTTTCTTTTTTTTTCTTTTGCTTCTTCATAATATTTCTCTTTCGTTTCTTTTCTTAATCTTCTCCGTTTATATCCACCTCTTCTTTTCTCTTTGGGTGTTTCATTTTCGTTTCCTTCATTCTAAGTATTATACTTTTCAAAAGCTTTCTCGAAATATCTTCACGGAAGATCAAGCGCAACCTCCCACAACAAAAAGAAAGCCAACCTCCCCCTAATTGCCCACCACATTCTATGCTCTTCTCCTCTCGCTTTTTATTTCTCTTCCCTCACCTGACAACACCCTACCACAAATTTTTTACCCCTGCAGAAAGAGCCGGAGATGCAGTTATAGTTTCCTAAATCGCAAAAGTAGAGAAATTTGTGGACCCTAATCCCCCAGCGCACGCATAGTTAGAGCGTTATCGCCCGACAAAATCTGAGGATCGCCTGGGTTACCATTCTTGCGACAAACCCTCTTCCACCAGAGGGCGCTAGTGTCCCTATTGACAGATTTAGGTGGGAGATTGTCGTCTATCACTGGCCAAAGTGCGATTGATTGCAAGATAGAAGTCTGCGTCTGGTACTGAAAGATTTTTTTTCATTCAATTTATTAACGGATAAATTTGCCCTTTTTATAGCTTTTACTTTTAAAAAGAAAAAAAATGAATTTTCTTTTGTTTCCTACCCGTCACATCTATCAAATTTCGAATATTTCAGTGTCTTTGTTTCATACAATTGTACTTTCTTTATTGTGAACGCTGATTGGATGTAGGTGATCTTTTATGTATATATATATATATATATATATATATATATATATATATATATTGAGTGTATTATTCTGGATAATAACTGTGATTATCGAAAGTACTGGAATATAACAGAATGAAAAGACACATACATTGGACAATTTATTCATAACTTAAATCACGATGCATGTCTTATTCGGAAATTGGAAAGACGTAATAGAAAATTGAATAGACAGGCCTTGTCGGTGCCATTAATATAAAACTTGTTCGGTGAATTCTTGCTGTCTAAATACAGCTATATACATATATATATATATATATATATATATATATATATATGTGTGTGTGTGTGTGTGTGTGTGTGTGTGTGTGTGTGTGTGTGTGTGTGCAAATATATAGAAAATAGGAAAGAACTGGTTAGGTAAATAATCCAAAGTTCTTTAGTATTTTTATTATTTTAAAAAAATAGTGCTCGATACAAAAGTAGAGCATAAATATAATTATTTATTTAAAAATATGATTCCAACACGCTACATAAGAGGTCTCATGAGACATGAGTTAACGTTTTCCGACATCATCAAATTTTTGCATTGAATAATTAGCATAAAAACAAACAAGCAATAAAATAATTTTTAAAATCTATAGTCCTAATAAATAGTTTAAATACCCTACAAAAAAGATAACCCTTTATGAAGTCGTCAAAAAACAAATGTTACGGCAGTTTTTTTATATACACAAAACCCTTTCAGAAAAAAATAAAATAAAAAAATAAATAAATCTCCATAGACACGTAAACCAGACTAGGCGAAATCATCTTCCGTTTTGAATTTAGACACCCCAACCTTACCCTGGCTTGACATCTATGAATGTAACTCTATACTGATACAAATTATTAACACCCTACACCCCTTTTTATTTAAACAATCACTCTAGCCGTTACCATAGAAATTTTGATTTCAATAATGAATCTGCTATTAAATCACGTTAATTTCAGAAATAAGTTATTCCCAAAAAAAAATTTCGCTTGAACATGGCTTACTTTAATTCAATTTAATTCAAATAATAATATTGAAATTTTCGGCTCTTGTTTTGAAACATGAGAACTCTTATGTAGCGTTTTCGAATCATATTTTTAAATAAATAATTATATATATATATATATATATATATATATATATTGAACA
>OZ010603.1:75479486-75514486 GCA_963932145.1 Acanthosepion lycidas | reverse complement strand
TCGTTTATTTTATAAAAAAATTGTAAAACATACTAATTTCTCAGTGAGTCAAATTGGTGTGAGAAATTCAAATTCTGATAAAAATGAATATTTGCTTTGTTTACAAAGACTTAAGGATAGATAGATAGATAGATAGATAGATAGATAGATAGATAGATAGATAGATAGATAGATAGATAGATAGATCAAAGTGGCGAAAATTAGCAATGCATTGGATCTGGGAGTTTCACACCTTAACTAATCGTCAGACAATGTTTGGTGATCGCTTTAGACAAGAAGTTCACATGGTATGACCAACGGAGATAAATATGAACTGATTGAGATAGATAGATAGATAGATAGATAGATAGATAGATAGTAACAGACTCGGATAGATAGATAGATAGATAGATAGATAGATAGTAACAGACTCGGATAGATAGATAGATAGATAGACAGATAGTAACAGACTCGGATAGATAGATAGATAGATAGATAGATAGATAGATAGATAGATAGATAGATAGATAGATAGATAGATAGATAGATATGAACGGACTGAAATGTATAAGAGACTGAGTCAGAAGTTAACTAATATATACTTAAGGATGAATGACGTGGTTGTTGGGGATTGAAACGCCTGCCTCTTGAGAAGAATAAAAAATAGGCGTAGAAAGGCAGCGGGCAAATAACATGAAAGGCTGTCGAAATTTTCATTGGTGGCATTGCCGGCAGCCATCTTGGCACGTGGCGCGAAATGGTTATCTAAATTCTATCTCGCCAAATGAAGAGCTTCATTAAAATGCCTTTAAAACACACACACGCATGAGTGTGAAAATTCAAACCTCGATATGTACAAACGTTTGGTGAGACTTGAACGAGATTTGAAGCGGGATTTCTCTCCTGATCTCGTTTGCGTTCTCACGCACATCACGCTTTCGTTAAAGAGAATCTCACTTTGCTATAGTCAAATTCTTTTTTCATGAAAAGATCGCTTGTAGTTATAAAAAAAAGACTTCCCTGCAAATGTAAGTGTGAATCGTTTGGTATGTATTCCTGTAAGGTTACATCAACGTTTATAATTCAGTTTTTCAGCATATTCTGAAATACCGTTGTATTGAGGAAAACCCTACTCTCGTTCTGTATTCAGTCAAACAGAGATTCTTTTAAAGGGAGACAATTTTTTACATATGAAACTCAGTACATGTAGTTAAAACTTTTGTCTAAAAAGAATATATAGGGACAAGGAAGTCAATAAAAAAAACATTTTATAAATAATCGCAGATCAATAAAACAAATCGAAACTATGCACACGTAAATTATATATATATATATATATATATATATATATATATATATATATATATTACAAAATGGACAAAGTCCGACAATTTATTTATTAAAGACATTTTTATGTTTAACGTTCTTTTTATAGATACAAGTATTTAAGTAAATGCTCTGTTTATAATAAACAGTATTAAATTACATTTACCGGCCTGAATGTCCGAGAAATTTTCATAGAAAAAAAATTCCAACGACGAATATTTTCTATTTTTGCTTTGAAATAGACACCCCGACCCTCTTTCTTTCTTTTGACCTCTTTCTGAAGGTGACTGATATCTTGATACAAACTAACTTGTATGCCCCTTATCAAGCTGGTCGTTTCCATAGTAATGAATTTTGCGAATGAACATGCTTATAAAGATGCGTAAATTTCAAGATTGGTTATTTCTAAATTTTAGCTTCAGTATGAAACAGGGCTTGATACTTTAATTCAATTTAATTTCAATAATTATATTGAGGTTTTTGGCTCTTGATTTTGAAACATGAAAACTCTTATGCAGCGAAGGAATCATATTTTTTTTTAAAATAATTATAATTTAAACCCTACTTCTGTATGGAGCACTTTTTAAAAAAAAAATAAAAACAAAAATACTAAAGAACCCTGGATTACTTACCTAACGTCTTCTTTCCTATTTTTGTACATATTTGCGCGCACACACACACATACATACACACATATACACACACGCACACACATATATATATAGTGATTGAAAAGTAACTCCCTATTTTATGTATGAATGGTCAGCCAGGAGTCCTGACTTAACAGCCTATGACTTTTTTTTTTCTTTTGGTTAGTTAAAGGAGCAAATCTACTATACCAAACCAAGACTTTGGAAGAACATGAATGACGAATACAAGAATTTATATCTTCCATACCACAAGAGTGTCTGGTGAAATCAGTTGACGTGATTCCTGAAGCTGATAGCGAAATCTGGTACGCATAACGAATTTTAAATAAAATCTCATGATAAATGCTTTCCTCTATCTGTTTCTTGTAAAAATTATAGTTAATAAATAATTTATAAGCATTTTAACATGGGGTGTTGCTATCAATCACTCTGTATATATACTCATATACAGGGTGAGATGGATTAATTATAGTCTAAATTTAATTTTAAATAAAAATAACACTGGCATTTCATTTTAACAAATATATTTAACAAAATTACAGAAAAATATCTAGAAATACTAAGGTGGGAAGTGGGTAAAAACGAAAAACATAATTACCTTCTAAGTATCCCATGAAAGGGTGTCCACTCAAAAATGAAAAAAATACCCGTAAACAGCTTAAATAGAGTTCGCACCGTTGTGATTGGCTGTTGGCCAACCTCCAATCAAATGTGCGATAACGGGGTACATTTATAGAAGTCAGTGTCGACAAGCATTTTTTAGAGGGCGTATCAGAATCTGATCAGCTCTGATGGGGTCGACTTGGTGAGGTCAGTATGATGTTTGAAAGACCCGAAACTGCCCAATGATCCAATTCAGAACTTCACTGACGACGCCCTCTAGCGCTAAAAGAGCGTATATTCAAAGCAGTAAATTTATTCAATAAAATAACCACTGGTTCCAACCACGGCCTCCAGACAACTTCGGAATGTTCAGACATTTTTAAGTTGTTGAATTCTGCCATAATCCTTGTTTTTAGTTCAATTTTGGTGTTTTTTTGTTTTCTCATTCAACTGCCCCCCCACACACACATAATAACCAAGGGGGTTGCATTCTAGGGAGTTAGGTGACCAATTGTAAGAGGTAATTGTGGTATCAGATATTGCTTACAGCCATGACTAGGTTCACCTGCTTGTGTGGCATGGTGCAGGGTCCTCTTACACGATAAGGGGTCTTCCAGGAGCCACCGTCTTGATCCGGTGTAACACTAGCCCATCGAGGCATTTGATGCAAGTCTCCGCGTTGAGTCTGAGGCCCTCACCAACAAATTTGGGAGTTCTTTTCTCACCAGAACGATCAGAGCGAGTTTTCCGTACCTTGGTAATCTCCATTTCTAAATGATCTGCATGTCCTTAGATTGTAGCCGAAACATTCTGAAATGTTCGTATTGGAGCTTCCGGTGCGAATGCCAAACAGTACAGCATGATGTTTTTAAATATCTGGCAGGGTGTATTAAATCATGGTGTTTTTTATTTTATCACAGACGGGGCCCAACTGACCGTATTATCCTGTGCAGTCGACAAAATCAAAAGCAAACAATGGGCATGAGTGAAATTAAAAATAAGAAATAGCGACAATTTACTCATCGTAACCTGTATATTATATATATATATATATATATATATATATATATATATATATACTAGTAGGAGAGCCCGGCGTTGCCCGGGGATGTAACAGTAAGAGATGGATCAAGTATCGACCATCATAAAGACTGAAAAATAAAATTGACAAAGATTATTGTTTAAAGTTGACGGACACGCATGTCTTAATTAGGTTTTTGTTTTTTTTACGAATTGGTCAAACTCAAACAAAAACATTGTTTTCAATCGTTATGAGTCTACCGATTGAATAGAATTTTATTATAAACAATTGTCTTGTAAATGGAATTTTTAAAGCATTCTGAATGTAAAAATAAAGAAAAAAGTGTGCAAGACAATAAGAAACTACCCGCCAAAAAAAGTGAAGTTTTGTTGAAATCGGTTGAAAAATGTAGGAAATCCGATCCCATATATAAACGAACACACAGAAACAACCTGGGTTTTATAATAAGTATAACTCGATATGACTTGTCCCGCTTTCATTCTCGCCACAGCGATGCCTCTTAATCGTGTTTTCAAATTGATTTCGTGCAAAAACAATTGTGTTTTTCCAATTTGTGGCGCTGTCAGAACCACCGCAAGGTAATTTTACGTAGTCCTGTGAAGTTTTGTTGAAATCGGTTGAAATCCAATATATAAACGTACACACACACACACACACACACACACACACACACACACAACCTGGATTTTATAATAAGTATGATATATATATATATATATATATATAAATATATATATATATATATATATATATATATATATATATGTATGTAGGACTCATTAAAAACACACACAAACCTACCAATCCGCAACATACTATTAGAAAATACAAGTATAATAGCCTTATCCACATGTAAAAGAAAAGATTAAAAATGATGCAAGCCCTAATAATAAAAAAAGGAAAAACCAACACTCAATAATATTAACTATGAACACGGCCACAATGGGCTGACCGTGTTTGGAAAATAAAACATTCCCAAAACTTTAGACGCATACATAAAAAACACATACATTCAGTTAAAAATAAAAATCGTCCTTGGTAATGGGTAAAAGAATAGTCGAAAGCGCTTGGATATGCAGGACTTTTGGACAAATTTTACACACTTTACATATGTGTGTGTGTGTGTGTGTGTGTGTAGAGAGAGAGAGAGTGAAATTTATCCGTTCAACAGAGACAAGTTCAATTCCAGTCGATTCTGTTTCGTTCCCCTTGGATAATAATACTCTCTTGCCTTGAGTGACAGACAGCCTAGGACAAAGAAAAATTCAAATTCAAATTTTTATCATATTTGACCGTTAGGCTTTTTACATTATTCCGAAGAGGTCAAATTTCGTTACGACTATTGGCAAATAATTTAAGTTAACCGTTAGTGGCTCAGTTCTAAACTGAACTGTTGGAGCCCCATGTGTAATTATCTATCTATCTATGGTTGCGTGGCCGAATTGACCCGGGTTCGAATCTCACCATTGACCGGTTTCTCAGGGAAGTGATTTCTTGACGTTTCTAGTCGAAGGGACATGATTTCATCGTGTGAAATTGATGGAAAGTTCTTGAAAACCATATTGCGGATTAATGCAAGCTTTCTGAATTAAATTGGATCGGCCGTGTATGTAACAAGTCATCGTGACCGAGTATTTGAACATACTGGCGTTGTTACAACTGTTGATCACGCCAGATTATGTGCTCGCTCTCAGAAACTGTAACTAAGTTCTGCCCAGTATAGTTGAAGTATAAACCAAAGTTGGGCACTGTGGGTGTAGAACAAACACAAATTTACTACAAGTATTAGCCAGATATTCTAGCAGACGAGTGTGCTTGAAAACGAAGATCTGCCGTGTATATAAATAAATGTGAATGTCAGTGTGTCACACTTTTTCAACTTAAAGGGACACAACTCTCTAACTTTCAATAGCTCATGTCCAAATGAAAAAATTACTGTTCTCAAATTAGTGTTTCAAAATAAAAATGTCCGTGTTTTCAACTTTACTTAGTAGTTCAATATATCAAACCATTTTGTAATCAGACCGACTCTGTGAGCAAATTAAAAAAGATTCCGTACCGAATTCGGACCCGCAACCCTGAAATTTTGGATTCTCGAGTTTTCATTACTGCGATTATTTTAAGTGAATTTTTTGTATTTGTCTATATTTCTGAGATTTCATTTTTATTACGATATTTATCACAACGTTTCGTCCCTCCAGTATCTGTCTGTATTTCTGAGATGAGGTATTATGTTCACTATTTACATTATTCGGACTATTGTCCTCATCTTTGTCACCATATTTATTACAACGTTTCGGCTCTTCAGTATCTGTCTATATTTCTGAGATGTGGTATTATGTGCATTATTTACATTATTCGGACTATTTGTCCTCATCTTTGTCGCCGTATTTATTACGTTTCGGCCCTTCAGTATCTGTCTATATTTATGAGATGAGCTATTATGTACACTATTTACATTATTCGGACTATTGTCCTCATCTTTGTCGCCATATTTATTACAACGTTTCGGCCTCTCAGTATCTGTCTATATTTCCGAGATGATGTATTATGTACACTATTCACATTATTCGGACTATTGTCCTCATCTTTGTCGCCATATTTATTACAACGTTTAGGCCTTTCAGTATCAGTCTATATTTCTGAGATGAAGTATTATGTACACTATTTACATTATTCGGACTATTGTCCTCATCTTTATCGCCATATTTATTACAAGGTCACATAGCACAGTGGATAAAGGCGTTGAGTAGATCCAGTGACAGGACCCAAACAGTGTGAGTTCAATACCCGGTTAAGACTGTGGAGAACTTGGAAAAGATAATTAACAGGAGATAAGTGATAAGTGACACCCATTAAAAACATGGCACGTGGAACTAGAACAGTCTACTCCTTGAGCGAAATAAAGGGTTCAGTTCGACATTCCAACCACCTGAAGAAGGCCATTGGAAACAAATTTGGGAATAATGGAAATTAATTGCGAAATTTAGCAAAAGTCATTCATGAAATAAAAATAATTGTTTGTACGGAAATTAAGGACCTACGTTCATGCCTCTCCCCAACTTTCTATCCTTTGATTTACCCCCTTTACTATTCTTCCTAATCTCTATTCTGCAATCCGTTTACACACCCTCCTTATTTTCTCATTGTGTCTCAGAAATGTCAACTGTCTTTCGAATTCTAAACACAAGTGTTCTTTTCATTCCCATTTTCGTTTCAACTTACTCATTTATCACATGTTACGTACATGGTATTCTAAGCATCTTCCTACAGAATCGCATTTCTACGACCTGAAATCTCTTCATCAATGAGCAAATTGTCGAACATTCACCGCCATATAGAAGGATTCATAACGCATAGCAGTTCCGCACTGTTTCGTTTGTTTCCAACGAAATATTCTTGTTTCTTAATACTTTGCTTAGATTCTGGAAGGCACTTGTCAGTGTATTTTCTTGTTTCTTAATACTTTACTTAGTTTTTGGAAGAAACCTTTCACTAAATATTCTTGTTTCTTAATACTTTACTTAGTTTTTAGAAGCTAAGCAAATTATTAAAAAAGAGAATTTAGTGAAAGAAGCCTTCCAAAAACTAAGCAAAATATTAAGAAACAAGAAAATTTAGTGAAAGAAGCCTTCCAAAAACTAAGCAAAGTATTAAGAAACAAGAAAATTTAGTAAAAGAAGCCTTCCAAGATACTGTATTTCTATACAATGTCTAATCACGTGTATAAAAGTACATTCGGCATAATTTCATTACAAACGAAGAATATGTCGCTTCGCTGATGAATATTGAGAATGCCATGAACAGGGCATATGACAAACGAGAAAGTTTTAAGGAGAATCTGAACTAACTAATCTTGCTAACAATCAGAAAAAGGTAGATGAAATCGTGAGGAAGAAAGAAGTCTTGGAGACTGCAACATTCACGAGGTGCATCGAAAGCGATCAATATAAATAATTTCATAGTAATTGTTCAGATGAACTTTCGTCTTTGCTACCGAGACTTTACGAATTTAAGCGCAATACTAGATTGGCAGCTAGGTCTCATCATTTTACAGTTGAAATGGCTAGATGTAACCATAAGTTCTATGCTAACAGTTTCTTAATCTGATAAGTATGTTCATGGTAATTCTTCCGATGAGCTATCCTTTTTGGTACCTAGACTTTATGAATTTAAGAGCAGTACTAGAGTGGCAGCTAGGTCTCATCATTCTACAGTTGAAATGACTAGATGTAACCATAAGTTCTATGCTAACAGTTTCTTAATCTGATAAGTATGTTCATGGTAATTATTCTGATGAGCTATCCTCTTTGGTACCTAAACTTTATGAATTTAAGTGCAGTACTAGATTGGCAGATAGGTCTCATCATTTTACAGTTGAAATGTCTAGATGTAACCATAAGTTCTATGCTAACAGTTTCTTAATCTGATAAGTATGTTCATGGTAATTGTTCTAATGAGCTATCCTCTTTGCTACCTAGACTTTATGAATTTAAGAGCAGTACTAGATTGGCAGATAGGTCTCATCATTTTACAGTTGAAATGGCTAGAGGAAACTGTAAGTCCTATGCTAACCATTCCTTCTTTTGCACTTCTCACTTGTGGGGTGCTCTTCCGGCTTTACATTCCAGTCCATTTTCATCTTCAAAAAATTAAATGCAATGTCAATCGTTATCTTCTGTCATTTTAATTTATATACTTTTCTTGTCCTTTCTTCTTAATAATAATTTTTCTTATATTTTCTAATACTCAGTAACCCCTTATATATTAGTGGCTTTATTGCCTTTCTTAGGGCAAAATGGTTAAATAAACACATGAAGAAGCAACAAGAAGTGTAATATGATTGATTAAATGGAGTAACCAAATAACACAAAGTGAAATCAAGTACAAAATAGAGGAAGCTGTTGAGGACCATGATCACCCGTCTTCCGAAGGGAGTTTTCACAGAACAAGAGAGAGAGAGAGAGAGAGAGAGATTTAATTATTAAAATCACTGAATATAAAAAATTGTAATAACTCAAATATAAAGGAGGATAAAAAAAAAAAGAATTGCATAAAGAAGTAATTAAAAGGGGAAAGCTGTGGAGTGTCATGATCATCTATGTTCTGAAGTGATAGCGTATATTTAAAGAGCGAAGCAACATGACTTGTCAGTTTTATGCTAATGAATAAAGGAATAAGAGGGGAGTAAGTATTTCTGAAAGAAACAAACGGAAAGGACGTTAGGAAGAGTCATAACCGCTTACAATCTCACATCACATAGAGAAATAAATTAGTAGTTTCTTGAGTACGAACGACGAAATTCAAAGAGCAGCGGAATTCAATCAAGGGTCGATTGAATTTGTCAGTTTATTTTAATTTGAAAGGCAGCACTTTGACAATCAGGCTTAAAACTCGAAGTTTAACGACACATCAAGAAAAGACCCGCTCGAGTTGGATATCGAATGTTCTCGTAAATATATACACATATATTTAGTAGGGTGCATGTAAAAGCCAAAAGAAAAAAAAAGAAAGGAAGAAAAAATATGTCGACAGACTGAATGTCACCAGAAGCAGTTTTGACGGTGACAAAATTTGTGATTGCTTCATTACTTAAATTTTTGCGGAGTTTGTCTCACTGTAATTTTTTTCCTGAAAAGTCAGAAAAATAAGTGGAACAGAACAAATACATAGGTAGATAAATGATAAGAAAAAGATAGGTAATTGCAAATATATATATATATATATATATATATATATATATATATATATATATATATATGTATGTATGTGTGTGTGTGTGTGTCTATATATATATATATCTTTATATATATATATATATATATATATATATATATATATATATATAGGAGAAGGCAAATATATATGTAAGAAAAGACAGGTTCGAAAATACTGAAATTACGATTTTGGTTAAGAGAAGACCAATCACATATATATATATATGCATATGTGTTTAAGAGCAATAAATGCAAATACATATACGTAGGAATATGCATGCGCATTGATGCATGCTATTCACGAATGTAATTACGCGAGATTGTACGTGAAGTCCTATTTGTTTATACGAGAACAGCGTAATATAAATGTAGATACATTTTCACTTGTATGTAGCAGTTAAGTATACATATAGATGAAAGTATATGAGATATGATTGAAAATCTTTTTTTTTAACAGAAGACAGGTAAAGACAATGAGAAAAAGCCCGAGGCTTGAGAACGTTGTTAAATTCGTTGAATATGCGCAATAATTAATAATCGCATTTTAAGAAGAAAGAAAATATCTTCCTGAGCATCTTTCCAGGCTTCGTTGACAACGTTAGACATTTTCTGTTCGTTTTAGTTTTTCGATATGTGCGCTCGCACACAAACACACACACACACACACAGACAAGCGTCAAGGCGTACACACACATCGCACACACACGTAAAGGCGTACGCATAAAAATACACACGCGTGCACACGCAGACACCAAGAAAAAAAAATCAACGTAACACAAAAAAGAATCACATAAATTATTATTTTTAAACTTAATATAAAAAATATGAAAAAGGAGAAAATCAGCAGACAATTGCTGATATCTCCTGACGATTGGATGGAAGGGTTGAACAAAGGTCCGTCTACAAAACTCTTGGGGTGCTGAAGATAACATCAATCAGCTAAGTGGCAAAAAATATATTTGCATTAATCTTATATCTATTTATGTATTAAATATTTCAATTGAAATCATCCCATTAAAAAAACATTATTTACACGCAAGCATATTTGGATGAAGAATCTAGACATATTATTTATTTTAATCTGAGCAAATTTTTATTTTAATCCTCTTGAATTCTCAGAACAACTTCTTAATGTTGATATTAAATTCATTAAGAAAGACGCCGTAGTTCTATTTTTTTTTAATTTCTTTTATTTTCCCAAGTACTTTCATTCTCATCTTCAGGGCTGAATTGTTAAGACAAACAATTAATGTAATCTATAGTTGTACGTTAACCGAAAATAATCGTCCAGCATACGAGTTCAAGGCCCAAAGAAAAAAAAACCCGATGCGAGTACCCAAAATAACTAAATAAAGTGCTCAATACAATGAGTAGAGCAGACCTAGTTAAATCTAGAGAGCGAGTCTTCCCTGACGATCCGATTAGGTGAAACCTTGGTAGGTTTATCTGGCTCTCTAGGTTTAACTAATATATATATATATATATATATATATATATATATATATATATATATATATATATATATATATATATATATATTATTATTATTATTATTATTAATAGAAATCTTATAAGTATTTAGAAACTATACTCGCTCGGAAAAGCTTCGGTGTCTTGATTTGCAAATAAACAAGCCAATACCAAAGGGAAAAAAAGGTATAAAAAAGAAAGAACCAGGAACATGTACGTTAACCGAAAATAATCGTCCAGCAGATGAGTTCAAGGCCCAAAGAAAAAAAAAACCGATGCGAGTACCCAAAATAACTAAATAAAGTGCTCAATACAATGAGTAGAGCCAGCCTTAGCCTGACGATCCGCTTAGGTTAAACCTTGGTAGGTTTGTCTGGTTCTCTAGGTTTAACTAGTCTGTTTCATGCTAGAAGCAGTCGTCAGGTGATAATTGCGTCTATCATGAAACAGCCTGTCGCCTCTGAGTGTTGACTTCAATGTTCACTTATATATATATATATATATATATATATATATATATATATAATAGCTGGCCACTCGTAATCGATAATACCCGTCTACTAGTAAATTCCTATTGAATTCCTATTTGTTCAGCACCGACAGAGCCCACCTTTGGTTTAAACTGCAAGTATGCTGAGCAGACCTTACTTACAGTCTCTGGGAGAGAGCGTGTTATCTAGCGTGATCCACAATCAGAAAAACATTCCGTCTACCCAATTTTACTCACATGGCTAAGTTTACCAGAAAGCGAATTTTCTAACCACTGGGCCACACGCCCATAATATATATATATATATATATATATATATATATATATATATACGCGAAAACGTACATACATATACATACATGAATATATATACTCTTTCATTTGAGTGCCTATATATATATATATATATATATATATATATGAAGTAAAATAGTCTTAAGGTGTGCTTTCTTTATGGGATAAAGTGCTCAAAATCAGAGATAGAGCGTGTGTAAATATAAAAGTGGACATTGAAGTCAACACTCAGAGGCGACAGGCTGTTTTATGCTAGACGCAATCGTCAGGCCATCGTGATATTGAGCACTTTATCCCATAAATATAGCACACCTTGAATCTATATTTCTTTATATATATATATATATATATATATATATATATATATATATATATATATATATATATATATGCATACATACATGCGCTTGCCTATACTGATATACGCATACGTACTTATACACATACATATAGATATTATTCAAAGTGGTATGAAGGAATATATGTGTACAGGTATACACAAAAAACCTGTGTGAATTGTGTACACATGTGTGAAGGGGGGTATCATATTTACTGTTTATGTACTTACCTATTTGTCAGAAGGAAGTAAAAAAAGCTAGAAGATATATGTTCCTATAAATGTTGATGAATGTTCATTCATGTATATATATATATATATATATATATATATATATATATATATATATAATTGTTAGTAAGATATGTATATATTAATGTATATCAGTATATGCATATATCACGCTACCAATTATATATATATATATATATATATATGTATATATATGCTTATATATGTTTATATATATGCATATATATATATATATATATATATATATATATATATATATTATTGGTAGTGAGATATACATATACTGGTATACATTAATATATATAAATGAATGTGGAAATAATCCTTTAAAAATGTTTTAATATATACATTTACCTTATATATATATATATATATATATATATATATATATATATATAGGTATATATATGCTTTTATATACCTGCATATATATATATATATATATATATATATATATACATATATATATATAAACTGATATATATATATATATATGTATATATAGGCACATATAAGTACATGATTATGTGTATATATATATATATATATATATATATATATATATATATATATATATATATATATATATATCTGTGTGTGTGTGTGCTTTCGTTTGTCGAGGCTTGTTTCGATTAGAGACGATTCTAAATATCTTTCCCTTCTCAACCGCCACCCCCCGCCCATACGTAAGAAAATAAAAAATAGAACAAAAACCGAAAAATGTTTACTTATATCTGCTGAACGTAACACGCGTTTCACACGTTTTTAGGCGGCAAATTTCTCTGCCGTTTATTGCCAGCCTTTTTTGGGCAAGACAATTTTTCGGTGTTATTTTTTTCCTTTACCTTTTTCTGTAGTATGCGTGCGCCTGTGTGTGTGTGTGTGGCTGTGTGTGTGTGTGTGTGTGTGTGTGTGTGTGTGTGTGTGTGTGTGTGTGTGTGTGTGTGCGCGTGTGTGTGTGGCTGTGCTTGTCTCTGTGTGTGCGCAGCCGTCCGTTTGTGGACGTGTGCGTCTGTGTGTGCGCACGCTTATGTGTGTGTGTGTAAGCAACCGGATATGGAATAAGCGCTTCTGTTTCACCTTATTCACATCTTTTTCTTCTTTTTACCTCAGCGCCGTCCCCCCCTCTCTATTCGAAATCTTTGTCTCTTTCTTTTCCTTTTCCTTTCCCGTTCTTCCTTTGTTTTCTCATTACATTATTCTTACTTTCATTTTTCGTTACCCTTTATTTTCCCCTTCATTTCTACCTTACTTTTTCTTTCTTATTTTCATTTTCTTTGTTTCTTTTTTCTTTTCTCTTTCTTTCTTTTTTCTTTTTTCCTTCTTACTTTCATTTTCTTTCTTTCTTTTTCATTTTCTTTGTTTCTTTGTTTCTTTTCTCTTTGTTTCTTTTTTCTTTTTCTTTTCTCGTTCTCACTTTTATTTTCATTTTCTTTCTTCTTTCTTTTCTCTTTCTTTCTTTTTCTTTTTCTTTTCTCGTTCTCACTTTTATTTTCATTTTCTTTCTTCTTTCTTTTCTCTTTCTTTCTTTTTCTTTTTCTTTTCTCGTTCTTACTTTTATTTTCTTTCTTTTTCATTTTCTTTCTGTCTTTTTCTTTTCTCTTCTTTTCTTTTTTCTTTTTCTTTTTTGTTCTTACTTTCATTTTCTTTATTTCTTTTCCATTTTCTTTCTTTTTTCTTTTTTTTTTCTTATTCTTACTTTCATTTACTTTGTTTCTTTTTCTTTTCTTTGTTTCTTTTTTCATTTTCTTTGTTTCTTTGTTTCTTTTCTTTGTTTCTTTTTTCTTTTTCTTTTCTCGTTCTTACTTTTATTTTCTTTCTTTTTCATTTTCTTTCTTTCTTTTTTCATTTTCTTTCTTTCTTTTTCATTATCATTTCCCTTTCTTACTTAAATTTTCTTTGTTCTTTTTTCTTTCTCTTTCGCTTTCTTCTTTCTTTTTCATTTCTCTTTCTTACTTTCATTTTCTTTGTTTCATTTTTCTTTCTCTTTCGCTTTCTTCTTTCTTTTTCTTTTCCTTTTCTTACTTTCATTTACCTTGTTTCTTTTTCATTTTCTTTCTTTTTTCATTTTCTTTTTTCTTCATCATTTTTCTTTCTTACTTTCATTTTCTTTGTTTCTATTTCTTTCTCTTTCTTTTTTCTTTTTCATTTCTCTTTCTTACTTTCATTTTATTTGTTTCTTTTTCATTTTGTTTGTTTTTTTTTCTTTTCTCTTTCTTTCTTTTTTCTTTACCTTTTCCCTTTCTTACTTTCATTTTCTTTGTTTTTTTTCTTTTTCATTTCACTTTCTTTTTCATTTCTCTTTTTTACTTTCTTTTTCATTCTTTCGTTTTCTTTTCTCTTTTCTTTTTCATTTTCTTCTTTCATTTTCTCTTTATTGCGTTTTTCTTTCATTTTTCATTTCATTTTTTCTTATTTTCATTTTCTTTGTTTCTTTTTCATTTCTCATTCTTTTATTTTTTTTCAGTTCATTTTCTTTGTTTAGTTTACATTTCTTTTTCATTTTTACTTGCATTTTCTTTGTTTCTTTTTCACTTTTCTTTCTTTTTTCATTTCTTTTTCTTACTCGCATTTCTTTGTTTCTTTTTCATTTCTTTTTCTTTTTATTTGTTTTTTCTTTTTCATTTCTCCTTCTTTGATTTTCTGTATTTCTTTTCTGTTTTCTTTGTCATTTCTTTTTCTTACTTTCGTCCATTCTTTAAAATTATTCGTTTATGTCTTGTCCTATTTCCTTCTTTCAACAAGGCAAACTTCTTTTTTCTTCAATTGAATTCATTTCCCCATTTAATATCCCCTGTCTATCACTCGATTTGTTTTGTAAAATCTTTTGCCATCACTTCAATACGTTTTTCTTTTAGCTCAGCCTAGATGGACAGATAAAAATGTATTGCCCCCTTAAAAATATACAAATGAAGAAACTCGTCAGCTAAGATAAGTTACCCTTTTCTTTTTATTCATATTCTGCTTTTACAGATACATTCTATCTAAAATGTTACACACACACACACACACATATATATATATATATATATATATATATATATATATATATATATATATATATATATATATATATATGTACGTATATAGCGATGTCAAATATATTATGATGCTAAAAGTGCTGACAGTCAATGGGATACTGAGAGAAAAAAAACAATTTTGGCAAGCAGTCTTTGCAATAAAGTGATCGATATCAAAGACAGAGCCTGAATAGGACTATTATCAGTAAATATTTGTCACTTAGCTCATTGATGTTACCTTCAGCATCCCGACTCCAGAGTTTCGTAGCCGGACCTGTCCGTCAATTCTTCAGTGTGTATCAGCAATTTCCTATTTAAAATAAATATTTGGAGCCGACTTGTTGAATGGAAGTAACATCAATCAGCTAAGTTATAAACTTTACTCTTATTAATCATATATATATATATATATATATAAATATACATACGTATATATATAGGTATGATGAATTTGATCGTGATTACGATTCCAATGTAACAAATTATAACCATAGAATATGAGCCTTTTATATTACATTCTTACTCTGTCCTGGACATTGAGTTCTACCTGGATTCTATCCTCTTGGGAATTTATATTTATATTTATATATATATATACTGACACTAATATTATCATATATATATTATGGAGCATACTTTCATTCCACGAATTAATTTCTTGATGGCTGCAGAAAACTGATTTTTTGAAAATTTCCAAATTTTTATTTCATTTACATATATTCTCGTCATGCACACTCAACAAGAAAGGTTTCGTTTAAGTACACTATTCAACGCTACTTGACCGGCAAAATTTCTTCGTGGCCTAATGGACATCAGATCGAAGGTCGCTTCCCTCTTCTCCCAGAGAAGCAGGTTTAAATCCTTCCAAATAGCGCATTTCGTCTGTCTGTCGGTCTGTCTCTCCCGATATATATATATATATATATACATAATTCATCGAGTCTGAGAGAAATCTCAACAGAATGCAGAAAGCACTGGACGGCCGTTCCGTCCTATATTTGGTGCGCATCCACTACCGAGAATTGAAACTCTGACAGTTAGGTTGTCAAGCAAACATCATACCAATGGTTCTAATGGGCCTCGGTGACGAAGAGATTGCAAATGAGATTCAATATAGCGCCGCTGGCTCACATATTCCGTGGTGGAACTCTTACTGAGTTCTCTGTAACCATAGGACTGTGCCCCCTGGAGCCACGACTACTCTCACCAAGCCGCTCAGTCTAGAGCATTAGAAGCCATTGGAACAGTTGGTATGATGTTTGCTTGACAGCCTAACTGTCAGGGTTTCAATTCTCGGTAGTGGATGCGCACTGTTGATGAGTCCCAAATATAAAACGAAACGGCCGTCCAACGCTTTCTGTTGCGGTTTCTTTCAGACTCGAGGAATTGATTAAATATAATTATCAAATCCTCCGAATAATTTCTACCATATATATATATACTGGTTTCCCGAGCTCAGTTTGAGAGGCTAACCAATCTCTGTGGCAAACACCTTCTCATGCATATTTGCGTTTGATCAAAGCCCACCTGTAGTTTCCACTGTTTCTGAGCGGAATTTAGTTGCAGTTTTTTTTTATAGTGGCGGATAAACATACATAATATAGCGTGCCAAGAAATTTCAACAAGTGCAGGGCCTTGGGTTAATATATGGTAAGGCTTTCAAGCATTTTCCAAAGGAAGCGCACGATGGGATCGTCCTTCCATACATATAATATTTGAACCCAGGTATAATTGTCTTAGAATCTCATCAATTTACAGTTGCGTTGGCTAGATGGAGCCGTAACGTCTATGCTAACAGTTTCTTTTCTCGCACTTTTCACTTGTGAAACTCCCTTTCCATGCTTTTCAACTTTAATCTCCAAAAATTTAAATGCAATGTCAATCACGATCTACTGTTGTTATGATTGCTCTTTTCTCTTTCTCCTCATTACTAATGTTTCCGCTCCTAATTCCTCCACACCCTATAACTCCTTTCCTATTAGTGGCTGTACTGCCTTGCTTCGGATGATACATACATACATACATACATACATACATACATACATACATATATATATATATATATATATATATATATATATATATATATATATATATATATATATATATATATATATATATATATTTGAATATATTTGAAACGGTACAGAAGCGTATTAAGGCATTAAAAACAAGAAATTTTATATTATGGACCATGATAGATTTAAAATAAAAACAAACACCAGTCGACCGGTTTCGTCCCCTCTCATCAGAACTGTTAACGGGGAAATTATGAGGAAAAGAAAAAGAAGTCTGTTATGCATGACATGAATGATTGGACAGGAAGAAATAAATTATTATAAAAGTTATACCAACCAAGATGCTAGAAACGCAACACAGCAAGTCCAAGCAAACAATCTTTGTTTACAAAGAGTAGGTTGCCTGAACCTGATGTAAAGCGTCTCTAACACCTTAAGATGGAATAGCGAGTGCGAACTGGCCAAAACAGAAAACCAGTTCACACTGAAATTCAACGCACAAGTAGGATTCTTTATAAAGTGATCCGCAATCGAAGACCCATACGTGTTACGAATGGTATCACCCAAAGAAAATTTTTTATTGAGTATTATAGCAGATACGTGTTGTTTAATTCTAACGTACAACCGCTGTGTCGTTCTACCTATGTAGTCGCATCCACAACTACATTTGAAATGATAAATAACAGAGTTAATATGGTGGGGGGGGTAGAACGTCTTTACACATAGATGAAAGTACGGACTTAGTTTGAAAGACAACACGAACATTGGCTGCAAAATAACACTGATGTGAACTCCATGAAATACGCTTGGCGAAGGATTCACTTTATAAAGTAAATAAAGTAAGTTTTTTAAAAAATATATATATATGTGTGTGTGTGTGTGTGTGTGTGTGTGTATATATATATATATATATATATATATATATATATATATATAAATCATAGCTGGCGACTCGTATTCGAGGATACCCGTCTATTGCAGACGCTCGCTCAGGCACATTTGTGTTTGTCCAACACTGACAGAGCCAACTCGTGGTGTATATTGCAACTATGCTGAGCAGACCTTAGTTACAGTTTCTGGGAAAGAGCTTATTCCATACTTTCCAGCCAACTATCTACTGTCCCCCTGACTAGACTTTCTTCTTTCTACTCATTACTAATGTTTCTATTCACAGTTCATCCATAATACCGATTAAAAATTTATTAAATTATACAGTAAAATTAGTACTTACCAACTTATATATGGGTAAGATTTTCTGCATATTCTTAGATTTATACTATATATATATAAATTCCAATAAACAAATAATACTATTGATAAAAGAGTGCTCAATATAGAGTAGAGCAAATATAATTTATTCGAAAATTATAACATAAATATGTTATAAAATGTCTACAAAGATAGTTATTTTATTTCAACACATCTGATGTCTAATCAAGTGGTGTTAACATCATTTGTTAAGAAACCAGAAATGTTGAAACAAAATGGCTACTTTTGTAGTGACTTTATAACATATTTATGTTATAATTTTCGAATATATATATATATATATATATATATATATATATATATATATATATATATAGCATATGTGTTTCTGTGTCTTTCAGTTTATAATACCTATCCTTATTTTTTTAAAATATTGATAACAACTTGATTTCAAGAGTATGTTTTATTTATGCAAAGGGAAACAAATATTCATTTATAAATACATCCGAAATGTATAGATCCTAGTAAAACATAAATGATTAATCCAATATCTCGTCTACATGACTAAATTATTTTATTATTTTTATTTTAATATCGGCTCCTTGACATTCTGTATCTCTCATCAATCAGTCAACCATTGAATTTAACTTTTTAACCTTTCAATTTTAACATTTTCATATATATTTCATTATTTGACACTTTAATATCGGCTCCTTGACATTATATGACCTTCATCAACGTTTTTTCCCAAATTCATCATACTTTCAAGGTTCGTTTTTCAAGATTTTTACTCACCTTTCACTGAGAAACTGTTTCATCTATAGCTGATAATTCATTCCTCTTTGTTTGGTGGTTACTCTAGGCTCATTCCGTGCAATCTTCAATATTCTGTGTCGTTCGCATTTTCAAAATATTTGTTCCCATTTTCTTCCACAAATGTTCACTACAGTATTGAACTCCAAAACCAGAAAAATGTTTACGTAAATGAGGATGCGCCACCCGAAATCAGATGTTGATAGGCTATACATATGAAGTGCTTTAGGAGGCCGAGGTCTAATCCAACTTGAACTAACTCTAAAAACTACAACAATCGAAATGGAAGCATACCTCACAAAAACCAATGACTCACACCTACAAACTCCTCTTCAAGAAACAGTGACCCTTAGGCCATATAGGATATTTGTCATTTAATTGTTTAAGTGAAATCAATTAAACGACAAATATCCTATATGGCCTAAGGACCATCGTTTAGAACCGGCTCCACAGGATACAAAATATGCACAATTAATAATATTACGTACACCATCAGTATGGAATCAAAATGTAGTATCTGTTCTCCTCATCTCTAATGGTCATATCAGCCTTTTCTTTATAAAAAAACATTCCAAGCATCCAGTTCAACTCTAGTTACACTTTCCTTTCCTCACTGGCCATTAGGATGGGATCAAAGTGTAGTATCTGTTCTCTTCATTTCTAATGGTCAAATCAGCCTTTTCTTTATAAGGAAACATTCCAAGCAGACAGTTCTATTCTAGTTACGCTTTTCTTTCCTCTCTAACCATCAGGATGAGATCAAACTGTAGTATCTGTTTTCCTCATCTCTAATGCTCATATCAGCCTTTGGAAACATTCCAAGCATCCAGTTCTACTCTAGTTACGCTTTTCTTTCCTCTCTGCCCATCAGGATGGGATCAAAGTGTAGTATCTGTTCTCCTTATCTCTAATGGTAATATCAGCCTTTTCTTTATAAGGAAACATTCCAATCAGCCAGTTTTTCTTTCCTCTCTTGTCATCTGGTTGGGATCAAAGTGTCTCTGATCAGGAGGTTTTGAGGAGCGTGGACCCACCTCTTAATTGCTGGCGTTCCCAGGTTCATTCTCACTCGGGGTGGTAGCACCTGTTAGGGTCCCAGCTATGGGCAAATAGTTGACACCGAAACTTGTGTAAAAATCGGTTTTAATACCAGAAATACTTTTTAATGAATAAAAAATACCAGCAATAATTATTGAAGGAAAATTATTATCAGCAATACTTTAAAAACAACGTAGAACAATACATTTTTACAAAAAATATGACCAGGTATAGATTTCTTCAAGTAAAAATATTCCCAGGAATAGATTTTTGAAGAAAAACATATTACCAGCAATAAACATTTCATCGGCATTAAATAGCCCACTGAGGTCGATATACCATAACCCAAACCAAACCAGACCAAACCTTGAAACGTTTACACGACACAATTCTACCGACTAGTTAAGAATCTCTACCAAATTAATTCAGGCGATTTTTGCTTTCAAATTTCCCTAAATTGAAAACCAGTAAATTCTCTCGTTTCTGAATCAATTAATGTTAAATATGTACAGTTGGCCATCCGTATTCGAGAATACCCATCTACTAGGGCGGCTAACCAATCCCTATTGCAGACGCTTGCTCAGGCGCATTTGTGTTTATTCAAAACCCAAAGAGCCCATCTCTGATTTATACTGCAACTATGCTGAGCAGACCTTAATTGCAGTTTCTGAGAAAGAGCGTGTTATCTAGCGTGAACAGCAATTTGAACAAAGTCAACACGCAAAAACCCCTCGACCACGATGACTTGTGAGATGATGCTAGCACAGCTATTGACGGTCTCCGTGGTCGAGTGGTTAGAAGGTTCTGAATATGAGACCCGGATTCGAATTTCACCATGGCCGATTTGTCAGCAGAAGACTCCCTGATGTTATCGGACTGGAGGGATCGATCCAAGCGTATGGCATCTTTTGGAAAACCATACCAGGGCTTGACCCAAGCCTTGTCGATGCAAAATATATATTTGTGTATATGTGTGTATGTTTCTCTGTGCGTGACTTTGATGGTCGGTCTTCATCGTGGGGGATAGGCTTGCGTGCTCCAATGAGAAAGATGCCGTCGGGAGATCTAAACTCCTAGTAGGGTCACCATTGGCGGCAAGGTCGAATACATTGACCCAGACTAAGCGCGACCAAGTCCAAAAATACCAACGGTGGAACAAATCTCAATGGCTGAGCCAGCGGTCGAAGAGGGCTACGCACGAAAGACAAGCTACAGAAGGCGTCACTGGAAATTATAAACCAGACTAAGCGCGATTAACTCAAAAAACACCATTGAACCAGTCAACCATTGAACCAGTTCTTTGCAGTTTCGTAACTGGATTCTACATGCCTCATTCCATCTGTGCCGCAGAGGAAGTGAATCAAATGTGTGGGTAACCTTCTGGCACATCGAGGACCACTTTAAACAAAGTCACTTTCTTCTACTTAGTTTAACGTCTTGCAAAGCCAAACGGCGATAGGGAATAGATGACGGGAACCTGTCTTAGTGAAACTGAAGGTTTCTTGTCCTGGACCTGGACGTTGGCATCGAATTTAGTTATCAGCGCCATCATGATAAAAGAAGCGATCAGTAAAGAAGAAATTAAATTCTTCGATACGAGATAAAGCCGACGACGACGACAATATTCTATATCATGTGGCGGTATCAATAAATAGTAAGGCTATTCGTTTTAACACCCCACCCGACATAAGAGACATCTTCAAGTTCCCTTTAGTAGAAGGAAAAAGTTTCAAGAATAGGTTGATTCGTTTGTTATGGCGAAAAGGGTGTCACTTGTCAAACTGTCATTGATTCATCTACATCGGCAAATTAGCCAAAGTAGTGTTTGTTGTTGTTGTTGTTGTTGTTGTTGTTGTGTAATCCGGTCATTGATTCGCTTTATTTGTGTGAGTGTGTGTGTTGGTTGGAGGGTGGGGTCTGTGTCATTTTTTAATCAGAGTTTATATTTCGTTTGTGTAGCTTGCAGAAGCAATGTGGTAGGGGTGAAGAAAGTTATCGGAAATGTTTGGCTTGCATTACAAATGAAGGTATATGCAGGGGAAAAGAAAGAAAGAAAGAAAGAAAGAAGCCAAGAAAAATAAAGAAAAGAAAAGAAGGAAAGAAGGAAGAAGAAAAGAAACAAAGAAAAATGAACAAAAGAAAGAAAGAAAGAAAGGAAGAAGAAAAGAAGCAAAGAAAAATGAAAAAGAAAGAAAGAAAGGAAGGAAAGAAGGAAGAAGAAGAAAAGAAACAAAGAAAAATGAACAAAAAGAAAAAAGAAAGAAAAAAAGAAAGAAAGGAAAGAAGAAGGAAAGAAGCAAAGAAAAATGAAAAAAGAAAGAAAGGAAGGAAAGAAGGAAGAAGAAAAGAAACAAAGAAAAATGAACAAAAGAAAAAAGAAAGAAAGAAAGGAAGGAAGGAAGGAAGGAAGAAGAAAAGAAGGAAAGAAAAATGAAAAAAGAAAGAAAGGAAAGAAGGAAAGAAGGAAGAAGAAAAGAAACAAAGAAAAATGAACAAAAGAAAAAAATAAAGAAGTAAACAATTAAAGAAGTAAAAATAAACAAAAGAAACAAACAAACAAAAACAGCAAGGTGAAAAACGACGAAAGGAAAAAGAAGTATAAGGAATAAAGGAGCAAGAAGAGAAAGAAAGAAACAAACAAACAAGCAAAAAAGAAAGAAAGAAAAAAGAAACAAAGCAAAGAAAAATGAAAAGAAAAGAAGAAAGAAACAAAAAATAGAGAAATAAACAGAATAAACAAAAGAAAGATAAAAACGAAAAAGCAAACAAAGAAGTGGAAACTGAAAAAAGAAAGAACGAAGAATAATAATGAAGCAAAAAAGAATTAAAGAAAGAAAGAAAGAAAGAACCAAGCAAAAAAATAAATAAATAAACAAAAGAAAGAAAAACGCAGAGAAAGAAAAAGAGTAAAAAATTGAACAAAGAGAGAAAGAAACAAAAAAGAAAGAATGAAATACGAAGAGGAATAAAGGAGCAAGAAAGAAAAAAAGAAAGAAAGGAAAGAAGGAAGGAAGAAAGAAAGAAAGATTTATTTTCTTCCGTCTTTATTTTTGTTCTTTCTGTTGAAAGAGCAAAGCAGGAAGAGAGGCCATAAAAAACGAAGAATGATGGGAAAAAACAAGCACCAATGAAGAGAGAAAGATAAAATGTAACGTGTTATATATATATATATATATATATATATATATATATATATATATATATATATATAAACGTTTGAATGATATAGAAAGTTATTTCTACATTTTCTTTTCGGCCAGTTTTTCTAACAAAGCATTTCTCGTCTGCAAAAATAAAAAAAATGTTTAAAATACGTGCGCCTTTGTTATCTATACAACTAATTAGAAATATTGTTTCATAAAAGTAATTAATTCATATTTCTGTTTAAGTTGCTCACTTATACCGTTTCAAAACATGGCGCCCAACCACAAGAAAATAGTTGGGGTTGGTGAGAAAAACGAGTTTTAGGCTTCATACAAAATTAAAATAATCTCAATATTCGTTGGCCGTTGATTTTTATTTGTTTCTTTCTCTTCGGTAATTCTTTTCCGTATTCGTTCTTGTTTTCTTCATTCTTATTCTTACTTCTTTTTCGTTTGCTTTTTTTTCTACATCTTCTTGTTTTCATTTTACGATGCCATCGCCATCATCAAAGTTGTCATCCATATTATTGCCCGCAATTTAACGAGTTTCGTTTTATCTAATCGCGAAAAGATTTGGATTTTTAATTCCAAGACTCTTGAGACCAAATAGAAATGGTGCCGCTAATAAAGACGGCGTAGAAATCTCATAAGTCGAAGCGAAAAGAACAGCGTTAAAAGAAGAACGCCGAGCAGATTAATAAGGGACGAGGAAGAAATCCGCCTTTTACAGTGGAAAGGCCCCAGGGCGAGACTCACGTGTGGAAATCCGTTATTTTTCAGCCAATAGGGAAAGAGATGACCTTAATTAATTATTCAGCCAATGGGGAGATAACACGGGGCTGACCTCATAGAAAACAATGCAATCTAGAGATTTTTTTCAACTCATTCTTTTAATTTTTTTTTTTTTTTTTTTTTTTTTTTTACCAATCCTATATTTTTCTTTTAATTAGCAAAATAGAATTTCATGTTTATTGCATTAATCGAATCTCAGTTCCCTCGGATAATTACGTTGGTGTATTTGCACAACACCAAGCTCTTTTTTTATTCATCCTCCTTACCTACCGACCTATCTATCTATCTATCTATCTATCTATCTATCTATCTATCTATCTAGATAGATAGATAGATAGATAGATAGATAGATAGATAGATAGATCACATCTATCTATGTTGTTCATATCTATCCACGATCTATCTCTGTTCCTATCTGTCTCAGTCTGTTCACATATATCTATCTATCTCTCTTTCTCTCTCTCTCTCTCTCTTATATATATATATATATATATATATATATATATATATATATATATATCGATAGATAGATAGATAGATAGATCACATCTAGCTCAGTTTGATCTATCTCTGTTCCTATCTCAGTCTGTTCACATATATCTATTTATCTCTCTCTCTCTCTCTCTCTCTATATATATATATATATATATATATATATATATATATCTAGAATATATATATATATATATATATATATATATATATATATATATATATATATATCGGGCACCTCGATGTGGTGTAAAGGTTAGCAAGCTTGTCTCGCTAGAACAATTACGACTGAGTAGTGACTTCGATTCTCACTGGGTGCCCCCTAATTTCGGCCTTGTGCCACATTTAAGCTACGCTTGGAAAATCACTATCTCATTTTCTTCCACTATTCTTTGCAATCAATCTCAAATCATCTGTGTGACCTGCTGGTTAGATGAAACAGTTGTATGATTTAAAATTAGGCCTTCACCGCTTGGCAGCTTTGAGAAACACTATCGCCATCGCTGATTTACTTGGAAAGGTTGAAAATCTACGTCTCTATCGATGTTTGTTTTTCTCAGGCTCGTTGATTTGAAAGTTTTTATCTGCAAGGTTAAGAACAAGAGTAGACATTAAATTCTACAATTTCAGATGATTTCCTTCCGTTGTGATATCCCCGCAGAACTGGCTTCATTCCCTTCAGATAAATTTGTATTCCTTATCTGACTTGGCGGTAAGTAAATTAAAGTGTAAATAACTAATAAAGAGACAGAACTAGGGAAAGAATCCGTTCAGTTAGCTAAGACATTTCTTTTTTGTACTAATATTCACCGAATTCAATGGTCGAGAGCCTCTCAAGCAAGTGCGTTACTGAATGAGATTCGTAATATGAATATACGAGCTGAAAGAGAAGATCATGGGAATATGGTGAATAGATAACGATTTACCCTTGACTTGAATACGTTACAATCGTAGCTTTCTCGGAAGTATCCACGTGGGAGCCTATTCAAGTGTTATGTTATTTATCAAAAGAGTTGGGTTAAAATATAAAATGAAAATATCTAAATATTTCAAATCTTGCATTTCTCATAAAAAATGAATTGATTAAAATATTAGTGAGAAATAGTCTCCTTTTTATAATATTGGAAGATAAAAAAACGATTTTATACGCATCCATACAATGTCTGTTCGGAGAGTTATACAGTCATTTTCAATACTACCAGAACCAGTGGCAGGGCTTTAATATAATTTAGAAACCAAACAGAAGGTATGTTTTTTTTTATTTATTATTATCTTATCATGAACAGGCATCCACCCATAGAGATACTTGGGGGCCATAAGGCACATCATTTTTCCAATGACAATTCATCTGTTCATTCATCACGTTTCGGGAATTAATTTTTTGGTAGAACAAAAAAATATATATATTCTCTTCGGCAAGATTCGAACCTGCGTTGACCTCGGGTAAATCTCTATTAGATTCAAATATTCGACTTTATTATGCATAAGTGCACAGTTAATTCCATGAAAAGCATGTTCATTCATTTTATTTATATATATGAAAATTTATTTATATATACATGAAAAGTATGTTCATTATATATATATATATATATATATATATATATATATATATATATATATATATATATATATATATATATATATATATATATATATATATATATATATATATATATATATATATATATATATATATATATATATATATATATATATATATATATCACTTGGTGACAGACTAATTGGTTCTTTGTATCTCAGTTTTTCAGAGCGTATTGGGTTTAATGATAACTCCCTCTGCTCAAAGAGACACATGTTCGAATCTATTTCTCATCGCCGGTAATGATTCGATACAAACATGTTTCTTTCTCCCAGTATAGAATATATATATATATATATATATATATATCACGATCCAATTCATCAGATCTACAAATTCAAAAAGAAATCAGAAAATATAACTACGGGTCTTTTTGAATTTGTAGATCTCATGAATTGGATCGTGATTACGATTGCAATGTAATAAATTATAACCATGGAATATTAGAGTTTGAGCCTTTTATATTATATTCTTACTCTGTTCTGGACATTGAATTCTACCTGGATTCTAGCCACTTGGGAATTTATGTATATATATATATATACATATATATATATACAGTAGCGTACAGTAGCGTCCAAAACTAAGGGACAAAATTTTAAAACCTAATATTTGTTAGAAATAATAACTGTGAAAAGCTGAAATTTTGACAACTGGTAGTCGTTATTATCCATAACATACTAAAATTTGAATCATTTGCAAAGGATAGAAAAAGAATTATAACAATTATTTATTTATTTTCAAAATAGGATCGTCCAAAAGTAAGGGCCAAAATTGAGAAAAACAATGTAAACAGTATGCTATATTCAAATTTTTTGATTTCCTCTAAAGAATAAGTCTTACTTAGTCATTTGTAAACGTTGCATCAGCCGGCACCATGGCGAAACGCCAAAAACTTGATTACTCTGTGAGACAAGCTATTGTGAAGCTACACAAGGAAAAGCACACCATTAGAGAGATTTCAGAGAAAGTGAAACGTTCCAAGAGTGTTGTAGGCAGGGTTGTTAAATCCTACAATGATACTGGCAAAATAGTTAGTGCTTTTAAAACCGGCAGACCCCGCAAAACTTCGGCAAGAGAAGATCGAATAATGCAGCGTATGTCATTAAAGGACCGTTTTAAGTCTTGCACAGAAATTAAAAGGGTTATGAATAGTACCTCATGTGTTAATGTGTCAAGACAGACTGTTTGTAGACGACTGCAAGAAATAGGGCTGTTTAATCGAACCCCAGGGAAGAAACCACTCGTTAGTTCGAAGAATAAGAAGAAGAGATTAGTTTGCAAACAGGTATGAAAGCAAGTTTAATTTATTTGGAAATGATGGAAAAAACAATGTAAAGAGACGTATTGGTGAAAGATTAAGTGCAAAGTGTACTAAGAAAACTGTCAAGTTTGGGGGCGGAAGCGTCATGGAATTTGGAATGTTTTCTAGCCAAGGTACAACGCCTCTTGTCTGGTTACAAACTCGTGTAAACGCGCAGATCTATAAAAACATTGTTCAAGATCATGTTGTGCCAATCATACAGAATTCAGGTTTCGATAGGGCTACCTTTATGCAAGATAATGCCCCATGTCACAAGGCAAAGGTGGTAATTAGTTACCTTAGCGAGCAAGATTTGGAAATTATGGATTGGTCACCACAAAGTCCTGATTTAAATCCAATAGAAAATCTTTGGAAGACCTTAGGAGTGAAAGTTATGGAAATAAATCCCACTAACACGGAGGATTTGTGGGTGAAGCTTCAAGAAGAATGGTCTAAAATTAGTATCGAGGATTGTCAAGAACTGATTCGTTCTTGTAGTCGAAGATGTGCAGATGTCATTGAGAGCAAGGGCTCATTTACTAAATATTGATTGTACATGTATTTTTATTGTTTTTTTGCTGTTTACATTGTTTTTCTCAATTTTGTCCCTTACTTTTGGACGTTCCAAATTTGAAAATAAATAAATAATTGTTATAATTCTTTTTCTATCCTTTGCAAATGATTCAAATTTTAGTATGTTATTATGGATGATAACGACTACCAGTTGTCAAAATTTCAGCTTTTCACAGTTGTTATTTCTAACAAATATTAGGTTTTAAAATTTTGTCCCTTAGTTTTGGACGCTACTGTATATATATATATATATATATATATATATATATATATATATCGAAGTCAACACCGTGAGGCGACATTCTGTTTCATGCTAAACGTAATCGTCACCCTTCCAGTTATTGACTTCAAATTATATTTATATACACTTTAACCCATAAATTAAGCATATAATAAAACTATATTTTATCATATATATATATATATATATATATATATATATATATATGTGTGTGTGTGTGTGTGTGTGTGTGTGTGTATCTTGGTATCTGTACAATTCTTATTCTTCATTTCTTTACTTAGAAACTTTTCCCGCTTTAATAATCCCGCCTTTCACACATATTTTTCCATTTATTTGTCATTGTTTTTGTGGTAGCGAAATTTAAAGCTACTGGGATTTGCCAAAGTTTAGTGCTAACTTTCCTCCCATCCGCCCGACAGAAACGCTTAACCGTCAGCAAAATTTTTGCACCAACACTTCCACCCTAACAAAAGACTGGTTGGTTCCCCCTGAAATATAATGGCCTCATAATGGCGCTGTTAAACTGCAACGAGGGACCAGGAAAGATTTTCCGTCTCATCCCACACGCTTTTTTCCTTTAATGGGTAATGGCTGCCATTCGAGCCAATTTCGGTCCCATTCACTCAAATATTACAGCCGATAATAAACTCATTATGGTTTCTCTTTGCTGTTGTTCATTTCGAGTTTTTCCATCCGTTATTTCTTCTCGTAGTCACGGGATAATTTGAATTTGTATTATGAGTGATATCAACTCAGTATTTTTATTAGTAGTAGTAGCAGTATTAGAATTAGTGTATGAGATGATAGATGTAGGCATAATACTCAATAGTAATGACCAATCAGACGAACTCGCCATTACTAAACGCTGTAGCACTAATTACTTTGCTGTTGTTGATATTATTATTATTATTATTATTATTTAATCATTTAACCCAAGAAAAGCAGTAAAGACAGTAAAACAGAGTCTGAAGGAATAAGAAAAAGACAAGCATTATTAAGGGGTGAAAACAATAAAAAATAGCAATCAAGAAGACAGACGATAACGACATTGCATTCAGATTTTTGAACATCAAAGTTAACTGGAAAGCATGAAGCCGGAAGAGAGTTCCCCAAGCGGGAAGTGCGACAGAAGAAACTGTTAGCGTAGAAATTACGGTTGAATCTAGCCAATTACCACAGTAAATTGATGAGGCTTTGTGGCTAATCTAATACTGTGTTTAAATTTATATATACCATAACGGAAAATAATATTTATTTTGAAAAATGCACAACTGAGTTAAAAGGCCAAGTCGGGTGGAAGGAAAGCTGGTCTTCAATCTGTCTTATGTTAAACTTAGCTAGCCACAATTACTGAGCCAAAAATACTATAATACATTCTTACTTACTATTCTTAGTACAGCCATCACAATAACTCAAGTATCTACGCTGTCCTAACTATTAGGTTGGTGCAAAAATAATGACGCAAAAATAATGACGCAATAATGTCGTTTTTGACGTTAAAAAATACGTCAAAAAACGACATTATTACGTCATTATTACGTCATTATTACGTCATTATTTTTGCACCAACCTAATAGTTCCCATATGTACATTTTGTTTGTGGGGAATAACAATAAGAGCTTTTAGCGGATAGTTCATCAGAACGATCGCCATGATATTATTTATAGAAAAGCCACAGTAAGTTATATTACAGCCATGGAAAAGTCACTGAAGCCAGGCCAGGACCAATAACATTGCAGATTCTTCTTTGTATTTTACGAAGAACATCGAAATATATATCAGGAGGTAAGATGGAGTAGAGGAATCGGAGAGCTGAGTTCGAATTCCAGACAAATCCATTACATTAACTTAGGGGCTAATACCCTTGCGAAAGGTACGAATCCTCTTCTTCTCCCTCCAGTTATGGGTAAATAGCAGAACAGACTGGATTCTATAGCCTTGGATGGCAACTGGTGTACTGCAGAAAGAAATGGCAACCTACTGCGGGGAAAATCTGCCTTGTCAGTCATGTATCGAAAGATACATGATCGCGTAAGCTTGTATCATGCATGGCATATAACTGACTGATATTCACTTACGTGCTAATACTCGTGCGAAAAGGTATGAATCCTCTTCTTCTAGCCGCTATGGGTGAATAGCAGGGCAGACTGGATTCTATAGCCTTGGATGGCAACTGGTCTATCTCAGAAAGATATGGCAACCTACTGCGGGGAAAAAATTTGCTTCGTCAGTCATGTATTGAAAGATACATGCTCACCTACGCGTGTATCACGCATGGCACATAACTGACTGATTTTCATTTACGTGCTAATACCCTTGGGAAAAGGTATTAATCCTCTTCTTCTCCACTCAGCAATGGGTAAATAGCAAGACAGACCGGGTTCTATAGCCTTCGATGGCAAATGGTCTACCAAGAAATAGTCACCTACTGCGGCAAAAAAAGATACATAGTACCCTGCTTGATCGTATGGCATATAACTGACTGACTGAAATATATAGTAGTATCACCAGACCATATGTGACAGCAATATTTAAAGCATGGACGAATGGTAGACTTTAAAATGTGTAAGATAGATTCTAACAAGAAAAATTACGACACAGTGAACCAACTTTCCTAGCAGTAGATCTAGCAATTGATTCAATATAATATTGTTTTTAGTTTTTAAACGTCAAATTCTGATGCATCGTTCTTTTATTTATACTTTATAACATTTTATTTCTTTCTTTATTCACTTACTTTATTTTTTATTATAATAAGTTGAATAATTCACAATGACAGACAAGTGTATGTTTCTATAATTTGGATGTTTTTGTTAGAATCTGTGTATTCTTGGTTTGCATCTAGACACTCGGATTATCACAGACATGTTGGTGAAACGTTTTCATAGGGAATAAACCAAAAACTATGTCGCAAAAGAAAACAATTGCATTTTTCTAGGGATAAATGACGCTATATTTCAAGAGAAAAAAACTTGTTCGAAAGTTACGGGCAAGCCCATAAAAATCGACTACCTCAAAAAATTAAACACACACATTGTCATCCACAGACAAAACGTTTGGCTGTATCACACCTCTTCAGTGTGACTAGACGTCTGATTACTTCAAGCCGGGATCGAAACCCAACCGACCCGATTCGATATTAGCCAGAAATTCTACACATGGGCTATCATCACACGGCGGAGGCGTAACGGAAATTTTAACGGTTTTTTTCTATAAAAAATACGAAAAATTTCCTTATATATATATATATATATAAGGAAATTTTAACGTTTTTTTTCTATACAAAATACGCCAGTTGGCCGGAGAATTCAATTCGTACTTGAAGGGTAATGCGTTTAGCATTAATTTTCCGGCCAATTGGCATATTTCGTATAGAAAAAAAACGTTAAAATTTCCTGATATATATATATATATATATATATATATATATATATATATATATATATATATATATATATATGTGTGTGTGTGTGTGTGTGTGTGTGTGTGTGTGTGTGTGTGTGTGTGTGTGTCGTAATCAACAATACCAAATCCTCTACAAAAACAAATACAAAAAACGCTTACAAATTCTTGAAGCCATCACAATTAAAATGCAAAAAATCAACATAAATAAAATAACCTTTAATACCGGCAGAAACATCTTAAGCATATTTCATGACTAATCATCCAAATAATAAATAAGCAGAATAAGACACTATTTTTGATAAATGTATGAAGCCGTTGGGTGAGAACAAAAGATTGCTCCGTTTTTAAGTGAATTTCAAAGACAATCAAACCATATAATAATTATCAATGTGAATATTTTTTTTATATATTTCCTATATATTTACTTATATATTTCCTGTCCCATCTATAGTGCGAAGGGAGGTAAATCAACTTAATTTAGTAAATTTATGAGTGATTATTTCCCTTTAGTCGTTTTAATAATTTATACAAATAACATATTTATCTGCAATTAAGCAAAATTAGTTCCCGTGCAAAATGAACCGTTTATTTAATAAGTTCCTTTACAATTAGGTTTCTTAGATTGCAGTCTTATTTGTTCAAGCTTTTCATGTGAGACACTCAGATAACGTTGTCTATTAAGTGATTGTCTTGATAGCCTATCTCGTCGCCAGTTTTATTGTCCTATTGCTAAACTTTTTCTTCCGAGAGATATTTCCATTTCATTGTTATATTAAGTGCATAAAATGTTTAGCATGAAAAGATATTCAGCAACAAGCCATTTATATAATATCAAAATGAAATCTTTGAATCATAGATAACAGTGAACGTTTAAAAATATAAAGGGAATTGAATTATTCAACTTACATTGGCCTCTATTTTAGTCGGGAATTCTTTATCTCCATGGCCCTGTCGGCTGAGGCTCCAGAATACACCGACTGCATCTTTGAGGCGTCCTGGGTAAGACAATAAACTACGTCCAACAGCAAGGCCTCTAATCAAGAAGTTTTCATGAGGGTGGAACCACCTCTTAATTGCTTTTGTTCCCAGATCCACCCAGACCCGGTGTGGTAGCACCTGTTAGGGTCCCAGCTATGGGAAAATAGTTGACCCCCAGACAGGGGTCAAAACGCTGTGGAGGTGTAAAAATATCTATTAATACCAGGGAAACATTATTAACAGCAATACATTTTTAGGAAAGTTTTTACCAGCAATATAGTTTTAAAGAAAAAATTATTTTTTTTATAGGTAAAATGATTACTAGCAATATTTTTTTTTAAGGAAAAACTATTGCCAGCAATATATTTTTAAAGAAAAATTATTACAAACAAAATATTACCATCAATAAATTTTGGGAAATAAATTACCTGTAATAGATTTTTGAATAAAAATATTACCAGAAATAGATTTTTGAAGGGAAAAAAACGTTACCAGCAATACTTATTAGGAAAACGTAAAAATAGGTTTTAATACCAGAAATACTTTGTAAAAAAATTATTACCAACAATACATTATTACCAGTAATACATTTTTGGAAAAAAATATTACCAGTGATATATTTTTGAAGGAAAAACTATTACCAGCAATACATTTTTTAAAACAAAAATATTACAAGCAATAAAAAAATGTCGGCATTAAATAACCCATTGGTGTGTTGATATGCCGTACAACAAAATAATCGAAACCCAATCTCCTACAAACTGATTTTTCACAAAGAATATATATTCTATTCATACGAACCTATCCTAAAAATCTTGTTGGCATTAAATAACCCATTGAGGTGTTGACATACCGCAAAACAAAATAAACCAAACCAAATTTCTTACAAACTAATTTCTTACAAATAATATATATTCTATTCATAAAAATCTATCCTAAAAATCTTGTCGGCATTAAATAACCCATTGAGGTGTTGATATGCCGTAAAACAAAACAAACCAAACTTTATCTCCACTTTATTGAATCTCAATTTATTTTTTCAATACATTTGTTTCATTGCATCTCACAATTAAAACTTTCTAATTGCCGCCATTTTTGACATTACGCGTGCATTAGTATTTAGATATCTGTACACAGATTTATTCAATTATTTTATCATATTTGCGGCAGCTTCATGGTTCCATCCTCCCCAAATTTAGGATCTTTCGAAGTGAACTGGTCTAAGTGGTTTTTACAGGCTTCTAGAGAATTGAACTTCGTCTCATTAATAAAATTTTCTACGGATCAAAATGTCGTTATCCGAAGGTGTCCTCATAGACAGGTGTAGAAGGGCATCCCAACCAAGTTGTACCAATTTCTGTCGGCTCTGCAAAGAAACGTTAGTTTGGCATTGTACGGATCGAAGATGATATTCTTCCGACGTTTTTCGTTGATTGCTGTCTTCAATCAGATCAACTGGAAAGACCACTTGTCTGAATTCAATATCTTATTCTACAGACAAAATTTGTTATACAAAAAGCCCCACCAACCCCGATAGGTAGACAACATCACACACTTTCTTTGGTGTAAGCAATTATGATTATTACCGAAACATTGCGGAAATACTTTCACAAGAAACAATTAGTAAAATAAGTCTCTCTGTATCTGTTCCTGAGATGAAGTATTATGTACACTATTTACATTATTCGGACTATTGTCCTCATCTTTGTCGCCATATTTATTACAACGTTTCGGCCTTTCAGTATCTGTCTATATTTCTGAGATGAGGTATTATGTACATTACTTACATTATTCGGACTATTGTCCTCATCTTTGTCGCCATATTTATTACAACGTTTCGGCCGTTGTACGGTCCGGCCTTCTTCAGGTGGTTGGAATGTCGAACTGAACCCTTTATTTCGCTCACTGGTGTAGACTGTTCTAGTTCCACGTGCCATGTTTAAGGAATGTCAATTATCAGTTATCTCCTGTTAATTTTCCTCTGTGGACACATGACACACTGGATGAAGGCGTTGATTAGATCCAGTGACAGGACCCAAAGAGTTTGAGTTCAATACCCAGTTAAGGTAGTGGAGAACTTTCAGAGGGGAATTAACAGGAGATAACTGATAACTGACATCCATTATGTAAATAATTGGTATGTATATATATATATATATATATATATATATATATATATATATATATATATATATATATATATATATATATA
>OZ010603.1:75456986-75476986 GCA_963932145.1 Acanthosepion lycidas | reverse complement strand
TACCCCACACACACTCATATATATTACACACACATATATATATATATATCACACACATACACACTCACACACAGACACATATGTGTGTGTGTATGTGTGTGTATGTGTGTGTTTGTGTACAGGTGTCCATAAAGTTCGTGTGCACTTTAAAAAATTCATAACTTTACTTGTATTTGCGATTGAAATAATTTGTAAAAAGGATTAGAAAGAAGTAAATCTATATTTTTAAGGTTTTATTGAAATTTTATTTACGTTTCCACGTGTCCTCCATCATTAGCAATACAAAGGGTAATACGATTTTGCAGTTCATGGAAAACATTTGCCAACTGATTTACAGTAATGCCGGAAATCACATTAGTTACTTTAGCTTTCAAATCTTCTAATGAACTAGGTTTGGTTGCATACACAATTGTTTTCACATGTCCCCATAAAAAAATCTAATGGAGTCAAATCTGGAGAACGTGGAGGCCAATAAAATGTTCCACCCCTTCCGATTCATATGTTAGGAAATTCCTGATTTAGAAACTCTCTAAAATGCAGAGCCAAGTGACAAGGAGCTCCATCTTGTTGAAACACTGTATTATAACATTTTTTACAGATTATTTCTATCGCAAATACAAATAAAGTTATAAATTTTTTAAAGTGCACACGAACTTTATGGGCTCGCTGAATATATATTTGTGTATTTAGGCAGCAAATTATCTTTTAAGCATGTTTTATTAAATAAATTACTGTAACTGAAAATCGTTTTAATTTTAATTTCCCAAGAACTTTTACTTTTTTATTTTTTTCGCGTTCTGATGAATGTTAAACATGACTGCCAACCGTTGCATTTAAAAGCAAAAAGCAAAAATACAATAATGGATATCAAAAAACAGTTTGGTTTTGTTACTTCTACCAGTGAACAACACAGTTTTGTACAGCCCTGAAGATGATCTCGGAAGAAGATCGAAAGTACCTAGGAAATTAAAAGAAAAACGATTTTCATAGTTATAGCACATTTCTCCCATAATTTAATTGCAAGACACGGAAAGTTATTAAAAAATAAGCAGACATAATGTCTGTAATTTATTTAATTAGACATGTATATGTATATATATATATATATATATATATATATATATATATATATATATATATATATATATATATATATATATATGTTTGTATGCGTGCATATATATATATATATATATATATATATATACATATATATACACACACACAAACACACACACACACACACACACACATATATATATATATATATATATATATATATATATATATATATATATATATATATATATATATATATTGACCGACAACTGAAGAGACCTGACAAGGTAGTGTGCGATGATATAAGTTTTTATATTATATGTCAGGTGACGATTGCGTCTAGCATGAAACAGCCTGTCACCTCTGAGTGTTTACTTCCATGTTCACTTATACACACACACACATATATATATATATATATATATATATATATATATATATATATATATATATATATATATATATATATATATATATAATAGAATATAGTTTTTTCGGTGTGCTATATTTATGGGTTACAGTAATAAATAAATATCAGGGATAGCGCCTATGTAAATATAAAAGTGGCCATTGAAGTCAGAGGTGACAATCTGTTTCATGCTAAACTTAATCGACAGGCCATGTACGTTGTGTTTTTGCTCGATAATTTGTTTATATGAGTGTATAGATACATATATATATATATATATATAATATGTATATATATATATATATATGTGTGTGTGTGCAGGGCACATATTCAGTGAATAAATAATAAAGCTACAATCTTTTTCATATTATTTACATTTATGACTGTTCTTTTCCACATTTGACAACGGAAGTTTAACTAAACATGACAAACAAGAAGGACAAATTAAAAAAAAAAAACTGCCCTCATCGATTTTGTTATACATAAAGCGAAAAAAATAAAATGGTAAGTGAAAATGAAAGAATCCAGAAAAATATCGGCAGCAGACAATCATTTCTACCTGCCATTTCGACACCCACCTTCATTCAAAAAAAAAATTAAATAAAATAAAAATGCAAAAATAAACAAAACGTTACTACAGCTGCAACAACAACAACAACAAAACTCTCTTTCTCGTTCCAAATTTTTACGATTAAATATCAAAGTAAAGAATTTAAATTTGATGCAAACAAAAAGAAAGCTCTGTGGATTGTATTATTTTTTTTTTAAATACGGTCCAATCAGAATAGACACTAAAAGAGTATCAGGGAAACAGTGACAGTTTATCCTTGAACGCACATCAAAAATCTTTTTCACACTTCAATCATAAATCTCTCGCGAATTTTGCGTCAGGATTCTGCGGTCATTTATTTATTAAATTTATTTTTTACGCTTTTTTTATATGAATTTTTCTCGTTGCGTAAAAAAAAATATGTTCTTCGTATTGCTAGAATCCATCACAAAAATCCCAGTTTTATCAATAAGTCCTTTTCATTATTTAAATATTTTGTTAATCGCTAATACGAAGTGTTGAATTTATTAATGTACAAAAAAATGATTTTCTCTTCCTTTGCTTTTAAAAATCACAATAAAAAAAAATTTCAAACAAACTTCGAAATCATTCGACATATATTCACTTTTAAATAAGACAAAAATGATAATAAAAAAAAAATATTTCTAACAGTCGATTTAAAACTTTGTATAAAAAAAATTAAATAAACTTAAGACTTTTAAAAAGATCTGTTTGGTTAAGGTTGGTGAATGACGTCATAGGTGTGATGGCTGGGAGAGCATTTTATCGCGGAAATTGCGAAGGATTGTGGGTTGGGGAGAGGATTTTATCGCGGAACTTGCAAAGGATTGTGGGTGGAAAGGTAAAGGTTTTCTTTTGAAAGATAAGCTGCCGGAGAGGTTTTGCACAAGTTATATGAAGACTGAAGAAGGTGGATATGGAGAAAGGTGGCGGTGAAGAGTCGGGATGTGGTCCCCTAGTGAATTCTTAGCTTCAAAAAATGGTTAACAATTCAAACTTTTTCTCAGAATCTGTTCAATTAAACTCTTTGGAAAACCTGACAAGTTTGGGGTTGGAAAAAAAAATTGCAGAAATCTAATGTGAGAATAAAAAATAGCCTAAAAACTGTTTCAAGGAGAGAAAGAGAGAGAGAGAGATAGTGAAGAGCAACGTGAGAACATAGATAGATAGATAGATAGATAGATAGATAGATAGATAGATAGATAGATAGATAGATAGATATCATATTTCTTATCTATGTATCTATCTATTATCTCAGTCTGTTCATATATATATATATATATATATATATATATATATATATATATATATACACCAATCTGTTCATATCTCTCTATCTCAGCCTGTTCACAGCTAGCTAGCTAGCTATCTCATCCTGTTCATATCTGTCTGTCTATCTATCTATCTCATCCTGTTCACATCTATCTATCTGAAACTGTTCATATCTATCTATCTATCTATCTATCTATCTATCTATGTCAATTTATCTATCTATCTATCTATCTATCTATCTATGTCAATTTCTTTATCTATCTATCTTTCTATCTATCTATCTATCAAAAATAGTTTTTTATAATCTCTTTCTTTACCTGATTTCCTGAAATTTATTTTCAATATACTTTTTCTATTTTGATTTCTTATGCAATATTTCTAAACATATTTCCTCCTTTCATTCCAACTCGTAGTCGGAAACCCTAACTATGTCGAAAACCTGTAGTCGATAACCCTTACCCTAACCTTAACTCTGTCGAAAACCCATAGTCGAAAACCCCTAATCCTAACCCTAACTCTGTCGAAAACCCATAGTCGATAACCCTAACCCTAACTCTGTTGAAAGCCCATAGTTGAAAACCCCTAATCCTAACCCTAACTCTGTCGAAAACCCATACTCGAAAACCCCTAATCCTAACCCTAACTCTGTCGAAAACCCATAGTCGAAAACCAGGACAAAGATCGTGATATAAATTTTGAAAAAGAATAAAATGAATTAGAGGAGACTCTCTCTTTAATACTATGTCCTTTCAGAACATAAACGATCATGACTCTCTACTAGTTCCTTTTCTTTTTTAATGTCTGCAAGTTGTGTATATATATTGTGATTATTTTGGTGTTTTCTTTTACATTCTCTACAATTTTAAATTCGGTGTTTTCTTTCTCATAGAGTGGTTGCCATATTAGATTCAGTTCTGTTGTACTGGGCGAAGTGCAGAACTGAGGGGAATTAATACCTTCCTCAACGACCGTGGTGCAGAATGAACACAAGCCATCTCAATCAGCGGGGAATCAAGAGCTTATCGTGCGGTGGAAGGGTGCTCACTCGTGACTGACAAGACCCGCACGTGACAGACAGGTTGTGTTGCACTATGGGTGCTGAATCAGAATCGGAAAGAGAACCCCAAGTGTACGGTTCTACCGTCATCCCTCCTCCCAGAATCTACAAATTGGTCCAGTAAAGGTTATCTCCTGAGAAAAGAAAAAAAAAGGGGGGGGGCTTAGAAGACTTCCCAGAAACCCTTGTTATTGACGTCCGGTTGCCGATGCCTCAAACGACTCTTTTTAAGGAAGTACTAGTCCATATTCGCCATCAAAAAGTGTCGGAAATATTTGATATGATCATTTGAATATGATATGGCCACGCCCCCGAGAGGTTAGAATATTCGCTTTCACACCATGAGACCCAGGTTCGAATTTCACCATTTTCAGTCCTGATTCATCACCCATCACGCAAAACACATCTTATCAATCACCAGTGAGCGCCAACACACTCTTGATTCCTCGCTGATTTAGATGGTTTGTGTTCATTTGTCATCAGGTTGGTGACTTCCTCATGTTTTCGGTCTGGGAGAGGCAATTCTAGCGTGTAGCACCTTAGAAAGTGCCTGAAAACCATACTACCAAGCCTTCAGTGAAATTGGGTAGACCGAATTAAGGGTTTGAGCGTGCTGGCCTTGTTCAGACTGTTGATTGAGCTACATAACAGCCACTCTTCCAGAAACTGCTACTGAGGTCCGCTCAGCATAGATGCGCTATGAACCACGGCTCTGTGGGTGTAGAACAAACACAAAATGTACCTGAGCAGCCAACAGTAGCCATCAAAAATAATATGATGACTTCTTTATGTTTTCGGTCAGGGAGAGGCAATTCTAGCGTGCAGCATTATTATGGTAATTTACTCATGCATAAAGTCTCCCAGCTATAAATAGGAGCAGGTACTGCCTTTTGGAGGTTGAAGTTTCCAGCAGTCAGCTCTGACAGTCGGACCGAACATTCTTGCTGTAACACTTTCGTTTGTATATGTTTGTATTACTGTGTCTGTTAATATATTTAACTCAATTCCTCTCTCTGTGTCTTTATTTCTGGCCGCTAACAAGGCCATATATATATATATATATATATGTGTGTGTGTGTGTGTGTGTGTGTGTGTGTGTGTGTGTGTGTGTGTATAAGTGTTATGGTAATTTACCCACGCATGGAATCTCCCAGCTATAAATAGGAGCAGGTCCTGCCTTTTGGAGGTTGAAGTTTCCAGCAGTCAGCTCTGACAGTCGGACCGAACATTCTTGCCGTAACACTCTGGTTTTTATATGTTTGTATTACTGTGTCTGTTAATATATTTCATTCAATTCCTCTCTCTGTGTCTTTATTTCTGGCCGCTAACAAGGCCATATATATATATATATATATATATATATATGTGTGTGTGTGTGTGTGTGTGTGTGTGTGTGTGTGTGTGTGTGTGTGTGTGTGTAAGTGTTATGGTAATTTACCCACGCATGGAATCTCCCAGCTATAAATAGGAGCAGGTCCTGCCTTTTGGAGGTTGAAGTTTCCAGCAGTCAGCTCTGACAGTCGGACCGAACATTCTTGCCGTAACACTCTGGTTTTTATATGTTTGTATTACTGTTTTGTTTAACTCAGTTCCTCTCTTGTGTCTTTATTTCTGGTCCTAACAAGCCCACAACAAGTACCTTCCCAGGAACCTTTGGAAAGTACCTGAAAACTAAACTACGGGTTGACCCAAACCTTGTGTGAAATTAGGTAGACAGAAATGAGGGTTTGAGAGTGCTGGCATTGTTCAGACTATTCATCGCGCTACATAAAGAAACTGTAACCACGGTCTGCTCAGCATAGTTGCAGTATAAACCACAGGTGGGATCTGTGGGTGTTGGACAAACATAAAATGTACCTGAGCAAGCAATATGGATTGGCATGTAGACGGCCATCATCGGATACGTATGGCTAGCCATTATACACCGGGTACCTCACTCAATTTCCCATCGATCACTGCATCTAATGATTGAGCTGGTATGAACAAAAAATTGGAAAGGCCCGTTGTATTATTAATATAAAATGGCATCTTGTCACTTGTCTTGGTACGGATTTTTGATATGTTCTAAATCTTGCATCTTTCAGACCTTGTTAAATGCTGACATTTTGGTCACAATTGAATGCCTTAAAGATGGACGATGAAAATTTTTACTTCCACTATATTATTCTCTATGTGTTTCGGAAAAGGCTAATCGTCGGAATTGCGACGTTTTCCGGGTTTTCGGACGGTTAAGAAATGGTTTCGCAGATTTTGTCAGGGTGATTTCAACCTGATCGATCAACCACGCTGCGGACTACCTTCCGACAACGACGAAGTCGCTCGGCTTGCCATCGTGGAGAATAAACCGAAGATTTCGGCGGAAGAGTTTGCTAACAGTTTGAAAATCGATATCTCAACTAGCTTTCGCCATTTGAAGAATGTGAAATTTCCAAACTCGACTCCTGAGTGCCAAATCCTCTGACTAAATAGAACAAAGCTCGATCGTGTTTATTCATTTGACATGTAATATTAGCAACAAGAAAATTCGATCAAAGGTTGACTATACATTTGAGAGGGGGTGTTAATTTTGTGATTTTGTACGCAGGGAAGGGACGACGCTCCAAAACTGTGGGACCTACTGCATAGATGGTGTTGGGAGTAAAAACACAATATTCGATGTAAAAGAAAAGAACCTATATGTATTGAAAAATAATTATATCGTTATTCCTTACCGTACAAAGTTATTGAAATTTTTATGCCCGAGACAATCATCAGGCATCAAATTAAAATTCTCTAACACTTATTTATTTATTGGCTACAGGATAGATAATGGACTAGGCCATTCCCATATAAAAAGGGGAGAAAGGAAGGAATACTATCTATCTATCTATCTATCTATCGTCAAGCATCAAATTCTCTAACACTTATTTATTTATTAGCTACAGGATAGATAATGGACTAAGCCATTCCCATATAAAAAGGGGAGAAAGGAATGAATATTATCTATCTATCTATCTATCTATCTATCTATCTATCTATCCTTAGCCCATTCATATCTATCTATCTATCTATCTATCTATCTATCTATCTATCTATCTATCTATAGCCCATTCATATCTATCTATCTATCTATCTATCTATCTATCTATCTATCGTCAGGCATCAAATTCTCTAACACTTATTTATTTATTAGCTACAGGATAGATAATGGACTAGGCCATTCCCATATAAAAAGGGGAGAAAGGAATGAATACTATCTATCTATCTATCTATCTATCTATCTATCTATCTATCTATAGCCCATTCATATCTATCTATCTATCTATCTATCTATCTATCGTCAGGCATCAAATTCTCTAACACTTATTTATTTATTAGCTACAGGATAGATAATGGACTAGGCCATTCCCATATAAAAAGGGGAGAAAGGAATGAATACTATCTATCTATCTATCTATCTATAGCCCATTCATATCTATATATCTATCTATCTATCTATCTATCTATCTATCTATCTATCTATCTATCGTCAGGCATCAAATTCTCTAACACTTATTTATTTATTAGCTACAGGATAGATAATGGACTAGGCCATTCCCATATAAAAAGGGGAGAAAGGAATGAATACTATCTATCTATCTATCTATCTATCTATCCTTAGCCCATTCATATCTATCTATCTATCTATCTATTTATCTATAGCCCATTCATATCTATCTATCTATCTATCTATCTATCTATCTATCGTCAGGCATCAAATTCTCTAACACTTATTTATTTATTAGCTACAGGATAGATAATGGACTAGGCCATTCCCATATAAAAAGGGGAGAAAGGAAGGAATACTATCTATCTATCTATCTATCTATCTATCTATCTATCTATCTATCTATCTATCTATCCTTAGCCCATTCATATCTATCTATCTATCTATCTATCTATCTATTGTCAGGCATCAAATTAAAATTTTCTAACACAATTTCCCTCCTTTTCTTTTTCCATTATCTATTTTTCCCCTTAACCAACCATCACAATTATGTTTTGCTGTTATATCTCGTCTCTTTCGTTCATCCCAATAGGTTATTTATTGGCTACAGGATAGATAATGGACTAGGCCATTCCCATGTAAAAAGGGGAGAAAGGAAGGAATACTATCTATCTATCCTTAGCCATTCATATCTATCTATCTCTGTCGAATTATTGCACACAATTTTGTTTTTTAATCGATTGATTCATTTTTTGTAGTTTATCAGCTCTTTTCAGGTTATTTAAAGCCAGCAAATATTATATTAGGTTGGTGCAAAAATAATTTCGTTTTCTGACATATGTTACTATGTGAGAAAACGAAATTATTTTTGCACCAACCTAATATATTGTAAGAATTTCTTTTGGAGAAGATATTGGTTTAGTGATACACGTCTTACTAATTAACCCATAAGTAGGAGGCGAAGACTTGGATTCATTCAAAGGTATTTACGCGTAAGCGACTATAACGAACCCGGCTTCTCCGATTAACAATTCCGAGCCATTATCCATCACACCACCCGCACATCCAAGCTTACAGCATCTGGTATTCCCAAGCAGTCACCCATCTGGGTACTGACCAGGTTCGACGTTGCTTAACTTTAGTGATAATACGGGAACTGGTGTCTCAGCGTGATGCGGCTGTAAGCCCCAGTTTTGTAATAAATAGTTTTAAAGACGTTTGTGTGAAATATATTCCAGTAAATTTCATCTTAAACTTTAAATATGTTAATATGAAATATAAAATATAGGTCCATCGTTCCCATCCCATTATACCTTACCATTTGTTGTTGTTGTTGTTGTTTTCGTTTTTTTTCCCCTTTTAACAGGACTGGAGGTTTATCTCTTGTTTCCTCTTTATGACTGTGTTTCTGGTTCTTTCCAAATTCTACTTCTAATCTATACTGCTAACGTTTCAGTCTAAACTCTTAAATTTAAACTATTATTGAGTTTCCGGTTCGTTCTAAAGTTTTTTGCTGCTCTTCCACTTCAAGTAGTTTCTTACGTCTTAGTAATGTTATAGCCTAGTTTGGGGTGAATTGATTAAATATATATTCTCGTGCTTTTCATACAATTAGAGGCGATAGTGAAAATACTTCAAAGGAAAAAAAAAAGGAAAAACAGAAAAGTAAAGTAGAAAAAAGGAGGAAAAAAATAATAAAAGAAGGGTAAAAAGAGAAAAGGAAGTTAAAAATAGAAAAGAAAGATAAAAAGAGAAAAGAAAGATAAAAAGAGAAAAGAAAGGTAAAAAGAGAAAAGAAAGAGAAAAAGAGAAAAGAAAGATAAAAAGAGAAAAGGAAGTTAAAAAGAGAAAAAGAGAAAAGAAAGAGAAAAAGAGAAAAAAGGTAAAAAGAGAAAAGAAAGCGAAAAAGAGAAAAGAAAGAGAAAAAGAGAAAAGAAAGATAAAAAGAGAAAAGAAGTTAAAAAGAGAAAAGAAAGAGAAAAAAAGAAAAGAAAGAGAAAAAGAGAAAAGAAAGAGAAAAAGAGAAAAGGAAGTTAAAAAGAGAAAAGAAAGAGAAAAAAGAAAAGAAAGAGAAAAAGAGAAAAGAAAGATAAAAAGAGAAAAGGAAGTTAAAAAGAGGAAAGAAAGAGAAAAAAAGAAAAGAAAGAGAAAAAGAGAAAAGAAAGATAAAAAGAGAAAAGGAAGTTAAAAAGAGAAAAGAAAGAGAAAAAAAGAAAAGAAAGAGAAAAAGAGAAAAAAGGTAAAAAGAGAAAAGAAAGAGAAAAACAGAAAAGAAAGAGAAAAAGAGAAAAAAAAAATAAAAAGAGAAAAGGAAGTTAAAAAGTGAAAGGAAAGAGAAAAAGAGAAAAGAATTGTAAAAAATATGAAGAGAAAAGAAAGGTAGAGAACAGGAAAGCAAACACACACAAAAGTCAGAAGAAATACTCAACTGAAATAAACGGACGCCTTGGAAAAAAATACGGATATAAAAAAGGAATTCTTAGAAATCTATAGATTTTGGAATGCTGACTTTAGTCGATTTTTATAATGAAAGGATCTTTGATTCGCTCTTCGAACTAAAATCTTTAGCTGGAAGACTCTTAGAGGAATGTTTACTATAAAAAAAAATAGCGTGTCTTTTAGAGGGAAAAGTCGGGCACGCTAGAACCGAGTGAATATTAACGTTCAACAAGGGAAATCAGTAATGGTCAAAGCCTCTTTACACCAACTGCCTATTGGGATGAACGAAAGAGACGAGATATAACAGCAAAAAATAATTGTGATGGCTGGTTAAGGGGAAAAATAGATAATGGAAAAAAAAAAGTAGGGAAATTGTGTGGAAAAATTAATGGAGGAAATCATAAAATGATAAGAAAGAAACGAAAATAAAAAAATAAAAAAAAAAAACAAAGGAAAGACCGATAATGTTTATATTAGCCATTTCCTTATAAGGAGAACATTCAGCATTCATTGACCAACCAGCCAGTTCTAAAAACATTTCGAGTTACGGCTCGGGTTTTATGTCGAACTCTCTACTGCAGAGAGGAACTCGGAGGAAGCTTTGCCGAAGGGCAAGGTTTCCTTCGGGGAGGTAGACACGACCTGAACCCGTCTAGGCGGGTTCAAAGGTCATATTTTTGGCCGAGCCTACGGGCTTGGAGATACCCACATTAAACCGGCCTTGTGCCACATTTAACTCCACGTGGGGGTGTTGATAAATATCTACCCACATTAAACCGGCCTTGTGCCACATTTAACCCACGTGGGGGGGTTGATAAATATCAACCAGCCAGTTCTAAAAACATTTCGAGTTACGGCTCGGGTTTTATGTCGAACTCTCTACTGCAGAGAGGAACTCGGAGGAAGCTTTGCCGAAGGGCAAGGTTTCCTTCGGGGAGGTAGACAGGACCTGAACCCGTCTAGGCGGGTTCAAAGGTCATATTTTTGGCCGAGCCTACGGGCTTGGAGATACCCACATTAAACCGGCCTTGTGCCACATTTAACCCACGTGGGGGGGGGGGTTGATAAATATCAACCAGCCAGTTCTACTTTCGTTACGCTTTACTTGCCTACATGGCCCTTGGGTTGGGATCAAAGTGTAGTATCTGTTCTCATCTCTAATGGTATTATCAACCTTTTCTTTATGAGGAAACATTCCAAGCAGCCAGTTCTGCTTTATTTACGCTTTTTTTCCTCCTTGGCCACGTGGATGAGATGAAAGTGTAGTATCTGCTCTCCTTATTTCTAATGGTAATGGTAATTTTAGCCGTTTCCTTATAAATAAACATTCGCCTTTCATTGACCGAGCAGCCAGTTCTACTGTCGGTTGAAATTTATAAAATAGTAAAACAATCTTCAAGAAAATAGGATTTTCATGTCCAGTAACTGTTATCAAACCTTCCAGTACTAATGGCAACTTCCTTCTTTCTTTTTTTCTATCTAGAATATTTCGTTAGGATACTTTTGCAAAAAGATGCTCCCCCGCCATTTTGTACAGTATTCATTCACACGAATCCTTTTTTAACAACTGATCTGATATCTTTGAACAGGTTTGGCGCCGCGTTTGACATCAATTTGAAAGTCTCGAACTGACGAGACTGTTTAAAACCATGGCTCGAGATTTTATGTTACTACTTTGGTTTTGTAACGATTTGCAGTCTATTCGTACCGTAGCCTACTCTGTGTTCAATCTTTTTCATCTCCTATAGTAAATTTGTTATAAGTAACAAAAATCATTACTATTTACTGATTTAACTATCTGTCTATATTTCTGAGATGAGGTATTATGTACACTATTTACATTATTCGGACTATTGTCCTCATCTTTGCCGCCATATTCATTACAACGTTTCGGCCGTTTAGTATCTGTCTATATTTCTGAGATGAGGTATTATGTACACTATTTACATTATTCGGACTATTGTCCTCATCTTTGTCACCATATTTATCCCAACGTTTCGGCCCTTCAGTATCTGTCTATATTTCTGAGATGAGGGATTATGTACACTATTTACATTATTCGGACTATTGTCCTCATCTTTGTCGCCATATTTATCACAACGTTTCGGCCCTTCAGTATCTGTCTATATTTCTGAGATGAGGTATTATGTACACTACTTATATTATTCGGACTATTGTCCTCATCTTTCTCGCCATATTTATTACAACGTTTCGGCTGTTGTACGCTCCGCTCTTCTTCAGGTGGTTGGAATGTCGAACTGAACCCTTTATTTCGCTCGCTGGGGTAGACTGTTCTATTTCCATGTGCCATGTTTAATGGATGTCAGTTATCAGTTATCTCCTGTTAATTTCCCTCTCTAAGTTCTCCACTGCCTTAACCGGGTATTGAACTCACACTCTTTGTGTCCTGTCACTGGATCTAACTAACGCGTTTATCCACTGTGGACAGCTGTGTATGAATTTCTGTGTATTATAAACCAAATGTATTCAGCATTCATTTTTTTTACCAGAGCTCATATTGCAAATTTGTTGTTATTATCGCTTTTCTCTAGCACTCATTATTACTGGTTCCCATATTGTATTGATTTCTATGCTTGGTCGGCTCAGGAGTTACTGATGTCAGATCTTGAATTGCTATGGCGGATTCAAGGCCTCGTGCCATCAAAGTTTTCATTAAAATTACGCTTGGGAAATGTATGAATCCATATCCTCCACTCAGCTATAGGTTAAATAGGACTTGTATCTGAAAAAAATATTGTTATTGTCATAAACTTGATAAGGCAATAATCACTCAGGAAAAAAATAATAATCCTTAAAATTCAAAATAGGCATCGGCTTTAAATAACAACAAAATGTTTATAAATCAATTTACAAAGGTTCAAGGGTTTGTAACACGTCTATTTATCATCTCTCAGTCGCGTCTCTGTCTTTGGGCAGAGTGCACCCAGGGCGGGCGACTTCATCAAAGGACAGAGTCGCAACAGGGAAAAATTATACTGAGAGGTGCCCAGCCCTGGGGAACAGCTGCCCGAGTCCTCGCTCTCTCATTGTACCAGAGAGAGGGATCGGTGCACGCACCGAGGACAGCACAACTGAAGGTTGCGGGGACAATTTTTGTTCCTGGCCGGGTGTACGCGCTCGGGTTCCTACCTTAAAAAAAGATCTTGTGTCATAACTCATCTTAGTGGGGAGATAGAGTAAATACCTAGCAAGGATCAAATTGAGTCCTACTTCTTGAAAGACGTCGTAGATGTATCTTTTTATATTATTCTTATCCCAAATATGACATGTTATCATGATAGCTGCATTCTAATGATCTGTACATTGGCATCGGGCGGGAAAACATAATTGGAAATTTAGAAATAGGGAAGTGGAAAACAGCAACAGGAAAAGGGGGAAAGAAAAAGAAGGAAAGAAAAAAAGAAAAGAAGTAATAGAAAAAAGAAAGAAAAAGATGAAAGAAGACCACTAACAAATAAATTAAGGAGGAAAGAAAAAAGGGTGGGGAATTGGAAAGAAAGCGAGGAAAGAATAGAAAAAGTAAGAAAAAAAGAAGGAAAAAGAGGAAAAAAGGTAAGAAGACCAGCAACAAATAAAGAAAAGGAAGATAGAAAACAGGAAGAAAGAAAAAGAGAGAACGAAGACTATCAACAAATAAAGAAAAAGAAGGAAGAAAAAAGTAATAGAAAAAAAAAGAAAGAAAAAGGTAAGAAGACCAGCAACAAATAAAGAAACGGAAGAGAGAAAACAGGAAGAAAGAAAAAGAGAGAACGAAGACCATCAAAAATAAAGAAAAAGAAGGAAAAAAAGAAGTAATAGAAAAAAAAAGAAAGAAAAAAGGTAAGAAGACCAGCAACAAATAAAGAAAACGTGGAAAGAAAACAGGAAGAAAGAAAAAGAGAGAACGAAGACCATCAACAAATAAAGAAAAAGAAGGAAGAAAAAAAGTAATAGAAAAAAAAGAAAAAAAAAGGTTAGAAGACCAGCAACAAATTCAAGAAACGGAAGAGAGAAAACAGGAAGAAAGAAAAAGAGAGAACGAAGACCATCAACAAATAAAGAAAAAGAGGAAGAAAAAAAAGAGAAAAGAAAGAAAAGAAGAAATAGAATAAAGAAAGAAAAAGACGCAAGAAGACCACCAACAAATGGAATAAAAGATGAAAGAAAAAGAGAGGAAAGACAAGGAGAAGAAAGAAAAAGTAGGAAGGAAAAAGGGGTAAAGAAAAAAAAAAGACGTAACAGAAAAAGAAAGAAAAAGAAGAAAGACCAGCAACAAATAAAGAAAATGAAGAGAAAAAAAGGAAGAAAGAAACAGTGGGAAAGAAAGGTAAGAAAAAAGGAATAGAAGAAAGAAAGAAAAAGAGAAAAGAAATATTTAAGACCACAAACAAAATCATCGATGTTTTTGCATCTTTTCGATCTTGACAAAAACCTGAATTCTCTTGAAGATGTAAAATTTAAATAATGCAGAATGTGTGCAACTTAAAAGCGGACCAATTGATTGGTGTTCTCTGTATTATTCACCTTGTCATATTGCATGAAAACATAAATATAGGTAAAAGTTACACATGACTCGATATATATATATATATATATATATATATATATATGTATATATTAGGTTGTTGCAAAAATAATGACGTTTTCTCACATAGTAACATATGTGAGAAAACGTCATTATTTTTGCACCAAACTAATATATATATATATATATATATATATATATATATATATATATATCGAGTCATGTGTATATATATATTAGTTTGGTGCAAAAATAATGACGTTTTCTAACATACTAACATATGTGAGAAAACGTCATAATTTTTGCACCAGACTAATACATATATATATATATATATATATATATATATATATATATATGCATTCAATATCATCACTTGATAAGAAACCAGAGGTGTTGAAACAAAATGCTTATTTTTATAGTGATTTTATAATATATTTATGTTATAATTTTTGAATAGATAATTATATATATATATATATATATATATGTATGTGTGTGTGTGTGTGTGTGTGTGTGTGTGTGTGTGTGTGTGTGTGTGTGTGTGTGCGTGCGTGCGTGCGTGCGTGCGAGCAAATTTATAGAAAATAGGAAAGAACACGTTAGGTAAATAATCCGATGTTCTTTAGTATTTTTGTTTTTATTTAAAATAAATAAAAAAAAACAGTGCTCCATACAGAAATAGAGCTTAAATTATAATTATTTTTCTAAAAATATGATTCCTTCACTACATAAGAGTTCTCGTGTTTCAAAAACAAAAGCCAAAAACCTCAATATAATTATTAAAATTAAATTGAATAAAAGTATCAAGGTCTGTTTCACCAAGAATTTCGCTTGAGGATGAAACAGAGCTTGATACTTTAATTCAATTTAATTTTAATAATTATATTGAGGTTTTTGGCTCTTATCATAAAAATAATTAAAATTATATATATATATATATATATATATATATATATATATATATATATATATATATATTCTGCATATGGGCAGCAATCCTTCTTTTATACCAGTTTCATTTAAAACGATTGACAAGGTACTCCGGTTAACTTCTTTTGTTTAATCTTTTGATGTGTTCCCACAATTTTCTTTACAGGACATAAATTATTTAGAAATTCTCCGGATGTATATGCAAACGTTTTCGGCTATACTTTTAGCCATTATCAAGGATGATTTTATTTTTACTTTTAACTGAATGTATGGATTGTTTTATGCATGTATCTAGAGTAATAGGAACGTTTTATTTTTAAATATTTTTTCCTACTGTAGGCGTGTTCATATTTGATGTTATTGAATGTTGGCCTTCTCTTTTTTTATTAATCATGCAGTAAAACCTCGTAGTATACGTTTAATTAGCTCCCAGCCGGAGCTCGTATTGCAAACTACACGTATTACAAAACACTTTCCCGGTGAAATTAATGGAAGATTAATTAATCCATTTTACTTCCAGCAAAGCATCTAACACGTCTATTTTAAAAATTAAAAAAACAGTAAGAAATTAAATCACAAAAAGTACATTTAAGAAGAATATAAGATTGAAAGAAATAAACAGCTTTTATTAATCTCTATGTCACGACAGAAAGTTTTTCTTGCCTGAGTCCATCCTTCAAATCGATAAATCAGCCATTCGCCCTTGCATGGAATACGGCTACCATATGTGGTCTGGAGCCCACGCTGTTCGTCTCAAGGTCCCCGGATTTTGTCGGGGACCTTGAGACGAACAGCGTGGTTTCCAGACCACATATGGTAGCAGTATTCCATGCAAGGTGGTTTGACCTGATTTTGCGTCTCGTCTACACTCACTTTCTCACAGACATGCCGTTGCTTCCCTCTGTCTTTTCTACAAGTACTTTCACGTTAAGTGCTCCGACGAGCTATTTTCGCTGGTTCCCAAACTGCATAAATTTGACCGTATTACTAGGTTGGCATCTCAGTCCCATCTTTTCGCTGTTGAAACGGTTAAATGTAGCTGTCTCTTCTACCCCAATAACATCATTTACTTAAATACTTGTATCTATAAAAAGAACGTTAAACATAAAAATGTCTTTAATAAATAAATTGTCGGACTTTGTCCATTTCGTAATATATATATATATATATATATATATATATATATATATATATATATATATATATATACTATTGAGTGTTGGTTGGCTGATTTTGATATTGTGGGCCTAGTGAATTTGAAGTTTTTGTTTATTATTTTCGTGGTGTTATCAACAAGTATTTTTCTGTATTGTAAAGGTAGACAGGAATGTGTTTTTAGATGTTGTGCAATAGAACTTGTATCCGACAAATGAAGTGTAAGACGTCTTGATAATGTTGTCGTCGTCCAACCAAGATACACGTTCTACTGTACAACATCTAAACACACACACATCCTCTTGAAGCCTAAAGTCAACCATTTCCTTTCCTACACATCCTTATAAACCGCACTTCTTACATTCGTACAACAACTTAATTCAGTAACCCTCTACCTTGAATGGCTCTTGGGGCTTTATATTAGCCGAAAAAATTGTAAAAAATATTCGCTCTTTTTTTCTCTCATTCTCTTTCTTTCTCTTTGTTTTTCAGTTATTTTTTTATATGAGACCGAGAGATATAGTGAAATATTCAGAAGCTCCGTTCTTAGGAATTCGTGTAAACACCTGACTTAGGGGTGGAGAAAGAAGAGTCCTTCACATCCACACGAGAAGATTGAACGTTTGAAATATCCTCGAAACTAGATACCCTCCACAAACGGCATTAATTCGGAAATGAAAGGACATTTTAACTATGAAACATTTAATCTCGTATTCATATAAGGTATTGAATTGTCAGAAGCAGACGAACCCAAAGTCATCAATTTAATTCCATTAATCAAGCATATTTTCTAGAATCACAATCGCCACTGAGTCGATGTGTTCATTTAAAGTTTTGGTCCACTTTAGAATTGATGTCGTTCTGGGTATGGCTCAACATTGTTGCAATGGCGACGGAAATGAATGATTAGGTCATTATATGAAGGTCAACAAAAATAACACCGAAAAAAGACTGTCCGCGGTTTTCTACTTGATAATGAATGTAAAAGAAAGAAAAACAAGAAGTGAAAAAAAGAAAACAAAATCATTAGAGAGACAGATAAGGAATGTGAAAGAGAGAAGACATAAAAAGAAAAGCAGTGAAAAGAAAGAATTGAGATAAAAATGAGAAAAAGAAAAGAGAAAAATAAAGAAAAACGAAACAAAAAGAAAGAGAAGACAAAAATAAGAAAATATGGAATTTAGCAATGGAAAAAGAAGTCATTAGAAAAACAGATAAAGAAAGAAAGAAAGACACGTAAAGAAAAGTGGTCGACTGGAAGACGAAAGAAAGAGAGATATTTAAATATAATGGGTGAGAGAACAAACAGGAAGAACGAAAAATGAGTGTGAGTATTTAAAGAAAGAAAAAATAAAATAAAAAATAATGGTTAAAAGAAGATGGCGTCTGGACGATATAAGAAAATGGGACAGTCAAATACGAAAGGTGATAGAACCAAGAGGAAGAATGATAGATCAAAGTGAGCATTTAAAAAAAGAAAGAAAAAAAGAAAGAAAGAAAAAGAAAAAAGAAAGAAAGAAAAAAGAAAGAAAGAAAAAAGAAAGAAAGAAAAAAGGAAGAAAGAAAAATAAAAAAGAAAGAAAAAGAAAGAAAAAGAAAGAAAAAAAGAAAGAAAAAAGGAAGAAAGAAAAAGAAAAAAGGAAGAAAAAGAAAGAAGAAAGAAAAAAGAAAGAAGAAAGAAAGAAAAATAAAAAAGAAAGAAAAAGAAAGAAAGAAAGAAAAAGAAAAAAGAAAGAAAAGAAAAACAACACTTAAAAAGATGAGGTCGACTGGAAGAAATAAGAAACAAAGACATTCAAATATAAAAGGTGGTAGTACCAACAGGGAGAATGAAAAATGAGAGAGAGAATAATATTTAAAGAAAGAAAGAAAGAAAGAAAGAAAGAAAGAAAGAAAGAAATTGAAAGAAAAGAGAGAAGCAGAGAATATAAAAAAATGAGATAAAAATAAGAAAGAAAAAAGATTAGATAAAGAAAAACGAAATAAAAAGAAAGAGGGAAATTGAAAAAGAAAAGCCATTAGAGAGATAAAGAAGGAAAATGAGAGAAGACAAAGAAAGAAATAAAGAAAGCAGGAAAGAAATAAAGAACGAAAGAAAGAAAGAAAGAAAGAAAGAAAGAAAGAAAGAAAGAAAGAAAGAAAGCAAAGGAAAAAAGAAAATATAATAATTGAGATAAAAATGGGCAATGAAAAGAAAGACTAGATAATGAAAAAAGAAAGAAAGTGGGAAATTGAAAAAGAAAAGATAGATAAAGAAGGAAAACAAGAGGAGGACGATTAGACTGTAAAACAAAAACGAGAGTAAGAATGGCGATGTAGTGAGATAATATCGACTGTAAGATGAAGGAATTAAAAAAAGGAAACAAATCAGAAAAGAGGGTGCGTAAGAGAAAGAGAATAGAATTTAAAAAGATAGGAGCCATATTATTTTAAAGAAACGATATGAAGGGGGAAAGTGTATATTAATAAAGATTGATCTCCACAATTTGTCACCTGTTCAAATTCTTAGTACATCGCTGGCACCTCAGTATCGTTCACATTCGATTTGATTATGCAGCCGATCAACAGAAGTGACTGTCATCCCGTGTACAAAGGAAACTATTTCCTGCGAGAATTTCACACAATTAGTTCCATCTTTCTTCTTCCTACCTCCATTATTTTTGCTTAGCATTTTTGTTCTTTTTTTTTTTGTCAACTTTTCTTCTTCCATCCGTGTCTATTTTCCTTTCTCACTAATTTACTTACTTCATTGTTTCTATTCTTGCTTTATTCGTTTTTCCGACCAGCCAGAAAAAGACATTGGTCAAAATGAGTAAACAACTCGACAGATATTGCAACAAAATACACGCATATTACCGGTTGAAATGTTAATGGCTGACTATAAAGAATAAATGCTAGAGCCGTGAAATATTGAATTCATTAATTTCAACTCTTATTAATAATTGCATTGTTTCTTTCCAGGTACGACGGTAGGCTGAAAAGTTCATAGGCTGACTATAAAGGAGTAATACTAGAGCCGTGAATATTAAATTCATTAATTTCAAATCTTCTTATTAATAACAAAATTGATTCTTTCCAGGTACGAGGGTGGGCTGAAAATTTCATAGGCTGACT
>OZ010603.1:75421986-75454486 GCA_963932145.1 Acanthosepion lycidas | reverse complement strand
ATATTATATATATATATATATATATATACATACATATATTTTATAAGCATATTATACATATATATATTTATATTTTTATAAGCATATTATATATATATATATATATATATATATATATATATATATATATATATATATATGTATGTATGTATGTATGTATTTATGTATGTCTATAACTCTGAGATGAGGTATTACGATTACTTACATTATTTACATTATTCGGACTGTTATCCTCATTTTCATTGTCATATTCACAACGTTTCGGCCGTTATACGCCCCGGAATTCTTCAGATGATTGGAATTTCGAACCGAACCGTTTATTTCATCCACCGGATAAATTGTTCTAGTTCCACATACCATGGCTCTTCCGCATGTCTCAGTTATTTGTCTTTAACTCAACCCTCCAAGTCTGTAATGGATAAACATGTTGGTTAGATCCAGTGACTAGACCCGAAGAGTTGTGCGTTCAATACCAGGCCACAGCAGTGGTGAACCATATTTATGTAATTTAAAAATAGTGTATTTAAGCAGCAATCCCTCTTTTATACAAGTTTCATTAAAAACGAATATACAAAACTAATAGTGGTTTATTGAATGACAAAATGGGAAAACATTTTTAGTCACGCGTTTCGTTCTGATTAAGAACTTCTTCAGACTAATAACAGTTATATTGATGGGAGTATAAAAGCGATGGAAATGGAAGAGAAATGCAATAAACTTTGTTTAGATGGGAACGGTATCTGTGGATATTTGATTCAGTATCTAGTTTTTTTTTTCATCGCTTTTTTTTTAGTTTTTAAATATCCAACATTGTAATAGCAGCAGTACCATTTTAGGAAGAAATATATGTTACGTGATCTTGGATGCAAATTTACCGTAGGAGATTCTGAAATCAGTGCACTTTCAATACATTATCGCTTTACTGAATTGCGTTCTCTTTTAATCAAATCTATAGTCGAAATCCGGATTAAACAAATTACGATAAACGGTTCCACTAAGTATATTGTTTTGCAAATCACTGTTTTTGTGTTCAGTTCATCTTTTATCTAAATTCATAAATTTCTCGGCATATTTTTTGCACACTGTTTTGTAAATCACTGTTTCAGGTCTAATGTTTATATCTTTTATTGTTTTTAAAGCAATTTTAATAATTTTTAAGTTTAAACAAGTTGTTATTTAATCGATAGTATTCTGAAACTAGTTTGATCAAATTATTATTTTTTGTGGATTTTGTAACCTTTTCTCTTTGCATTATATGAAATAAATATTGAAAATTTCCATGGTAACGGCCGTTACCATGGAAATTTTGATTTCAATAATGAATCCGCTATTAAAACACGTAAATTTCAGAAATAAGTTATTCCAAAGAAAATTTCGCTTGAGGATGGAACAGAGCTTACTTTAATTCAATTTAATTCAAATAATTATATTGAAGTTTTCGGCTCTTGTTTTGAAACATGAGAACTCTTATGTAGCGTGTTGGAATCATATTTTTAAATAAATGATTATATTTATGCTCTACTTTTGTATCGAGCACTATTTTTTTAAAATAATAACAAAAATACTAAAGAACTTTGGATTATCTACCTAACCAGTTCTTTCCTATTTTCTATATATTTTCACACACACACACACACATATATATATATATATGCGTGTGTGTCTGTGTATACAAGGTGCGATGAAAAAATTGTCACCTAATTTATGCAGAAATGAAAATAGCGCTGGCATCTCATTTTAACAGATATATTCACCAAAATTATACAATTTTATCTTTAACTATTAAAGATTAAATTTATTCAATAAAATAGAAATAGGCTTTAACTGTGGCCTCAACACGAATTCTGGACGGTCTCTTTATTTAAGTTGGTGAATGCTGCCATAATACTTGCCTTCAATTCATCTTTGTTTTTAAAGGTAGTTTTGAAGGTCTCTCGCTCAATTGCGCCCCACACATAATAATCAAGGGGGTTGCAATCTAGAAACTTAGGTGACCAGATGTAAGGGGTGATGTGGTCGCGGAAATTGTTTGACAGACATGACTGGGTTCTCTTGCTTGTGTAGCATGGTGCAGAGTCCTGTTCCAGACACGGTGTCTCCCAGAAGCGACCTTCTTGATCCATGGCAGCACTACCTCCTCAAGGCACTTGATGTAGGCGTCCGTGTTGAGTCTGAGGCCCTAACCAAAAAATTCGGGAGTCCTCTTCTTATCAGAGCGATTTTTCCGAGATGCCGTACGTTCGTAATCACCATTAGACTCATTCAACTCTTTTCGAAACTCAGTATTGACATCCAAATACTCTGAAATGTCCATATTGGAGTTTCCGGCGTGAATGCCAAGCAGTATTAAATGCTGTTTCAAAATTTCTGAATTGCGTTATGGGGCTCTATTTCTCAAAGACGCTACCCAACTGACTCTGTGTAGTCGACAAAATCAAGAACAAACAACGCGCATGCGCAAAATGAAAAATACAAAATGGTAACAATCTCACCTTGTGTCTATATATATATATATATATATATATATATATATATATATATATATATATATATATATATAGTCTTAAAGTATACTATATTTATGGATAATTTTAATTTTAACATTGTCATATCTAATGTGCCATTAAATATATTTAGATCTTTATAATTAAAAATATAAATAAATAAAATATGATTTAATCATATTTAAAGGCCCCTTTAAGACAGTCCCAATGTATTTAAACAAAAATATAAAAAATAGATTAAAAATTAAAAATAAATGCCAAAATGAATCCATTGTTCGATACATATCACTCCTTGAATTTTAATCTATCTTATATAAGTTCCTGAAAAAACGGTAGACAGATGAAATCCAGTAAAGTCCGTATTGGCAAACAGAAATTACATCCCCACTCGAACCTTTAACCTCCATTTTCCCTTCTCCATCTTAGATTAGACTCTGATTCCTGATTCGTCAAGCACCCATTTAAATTTTTCAAATCTCACTCCCCTCCAACTTCAACTCCTAAATATAATCCTAGATTTAAAAAATTATCATTATTATTCAACATCGCTTGAAAATGGAACAAAATTTTAATTTCAATTTTAATTTTTTGTTCCGAAACATAGTAATTTCTGTGTCGCGATGAAAACATATTTTTAAATATATATATATATATATATATATATATATATATGTAGTGCCGTTTGGTGTCTGCCGGATTTTACATGCGTTCACGAATCCTAGAAACTTCTTATCTAAGAGAAGCCAGAGGGAGCAGATGTCCTTTGCGAAACTCCGTTTATAGCTTTAAGACGTTGCCTCATTATTTTACTGCAAACCCAGACACACACGCACTCACACACACACACACACACACACACACACACACATATATATATATATATATATATATATATATATATATATATATATATATATATATATAGTCTTAAGGTATGCTATATTTATGGATAAAATTCCTGAATAACAGATATAGTGCGTATATAAAAATGTCTGGCCTGAAGGTTGCGTTCAAGTATGAAACAGACTGTCGTCATTTGGTCTTCATCTCAATGTAAAAAAATCGCCATTTCCTGTTCGAAATGCTCTGTAGAGGGTTTTGATCTTCTATCAAAAATATTATATTATATCCAGGCTCTGTCGACTTGGATATTGTGCTCTCAGTTTATTTAATATTTGAAGCTCTTACCATATTTTAATCTTTAGTTTTTTACTATATATATATATATATATATATATATATATATTCAGTTGTATGGTTTTTACTACATATATATATATATATATATATATATATGTATGTATATATATATGTAAATATATATATATATATGTGTGTGTGTGTGTGTGTGTGTGTGTGTGTGTTTTAAGACAGTTTTATGTTTATACATTCTTTTTATAGATACAAGTATTTAAGTAAATGCTCTGTTTATAATAAACAGTATTAAATAACATTTACCGGCCTAAATGTCAGAGAAATTTTTCACCGATAAAATGTTATTTAATACTGTTTATTAAAAGAAGAGCATTTACTTAAATACTTGTATCTATAAAAAGAATGTATAAATATAAAAATGTCTTAAAAATAATTGTCGGACTTTGTCCATTTCATAATATATATATGTATATATATATTCAGTTTGTCTGACGATCGCAAAAGCGTGAAACCCAGGGTTACAAACTCACATCAATCCAACCAAATATGTTAGCTCTATCTCTGATATTGAGCGCTTTCTAATAAGTACCGCGCATGTAATACATAAATAATTATACATATATATATATATATATATATATATATATATATATATATATATATATATATATACACACTTTTCACACATATATATATGTATATTCTTTAACACGTCTAAGTACTTATATATGATGGTAAAGTATACATTTATAAACAATAAACACATATAAATCCGTGTATATATATATAATATATTTACGGATTTGATCAGTACATATGTATATATATATATACGCACACACATATTTACGTATATATATGTATTTGTGTGTGTGCGTATGTGTGTAAGAGTGCATATATATATATATATATATATATATATATATATACATACATATATATATATATATATGTGTGTGTGTGTGTGTGTGTAGATATGTAGATATAGATATATATGTACACTCTTATCAAGTGCGAACAGACTGACAGCTGGCGTACGGGAAAAGTGAAATCTCTCGCTTAAAACAGTTTGCATCTGCCATTATTGTCCACACCTTGAATTTTTATCTAGTGAAGAAAAAAATACCTGCCAGCGAAATTAGCAGTATGGTGGCCTGTCATCTTACCTATGTCGTAAATATCGATGCATGTAGTTGAATGCAAACTCTAGTATGTCTTTAAACATAAATATTATGCCTGTGTGTGTTTGTGTGTGCGCACGTGCCCGCCCGTGTGCGTGCGTGTGTGTGTGTTTGTCTGTGTGTGTAAAAATAGTATTTTATTTTCTCTTTGTGTTATTAATTCGTATTGTAAATATTCGCGAGTCGTAGCGGCAAAGCGTTTTTGAAGTGTGTATTATTTTCTTGTTGCACATGCGAAATGTTTACGCCTATTTCAAATTCAATTTGTAAATATTTGAGAAACTCTCGGGATTATATGAGCCTAATGTCTGTGGACCGCTTTTATTGTTTTGAATAGACACGAAAAGGCGCGCTTTTCATTTGTGTCTAGATCTTTTGCGAAATGTTGAGTTAATTTTTAAAGCCTAACAAGAACACCTGACCAAATCTTTCCTATTCAAAGTTATTCTTCCTTCACATCCGGATTTCACCAGTTACTATCGGCTCAATATAGGGCTTTCCTAGAACACGGGTCTTCTTATCACGAGGATATAAGAGACACTCTTTTGGGTCTTCTTCTTCTTCTCTTCCTCCTCCTCCTTCTCCCCTCCTCCTCCTTCTTCTTCTTCTCCTCCTCCTCCTTTTTCTTCTGGTTCTTCTTTCTTTTTCTCCTCCTCCTCCTTCTCCTCCTCCCCTTCTTCTTCTTCTTCTTCTTCTTCTTCTTCTTCTTCTTCTTCTTCTTCTTCTTCTTCTTCTTCTACTACTACTACTCGTCCTTCGTCTTCTTCTCTTCCTCCTCCTCCGTCTTCTTTTTCGTCTTCTTCTTCTTCTACTTCTTCTTCTTCTTCTTCTCCGCCACCTCCACCTCCTCCTCCTACTTCTTTATCTTCTTATTCTTTCTTCTTCTTCTCCTCCTCCTCCTTCTTCTTCTCCTCCTCCTCCTCCTTCTTCTCCTTCTTCTTCTTCTTGTGCTGTGTTACGTAGGCGATCATGATTCTCCACAAGTTCCTGTCCTTTGTAGCTCTTAATAAGTTTTGCCTTTCTGGTATTTCTTCCAAACCATGTTACGCCATCCATATGGTAAAGCTCACTAAGTATGTTATGCTTTATTTTCCTTTGTCCCTCTTACCTTCAATCTTGTGAGTATTAGATATTCCAAGCCCTCTTTCCTCATTATGTGCCCTAGAAATTCCAGCTGTCTTTTTCTGATGTTAAGTGTCTTTTTTGTTTCTATTGTCTCTACATCTTCGTCGTGGCTCACATATTCGGTCCATGGTATCCTCAAGATCCTTCTGTAGAACTATATTTCTGTTGCTTCAAGTCTCTTCTTCATCTTTGAGGAGATTGTCCAGCATTCACTGCCATACAGGAAGACAGATATCGCGTAACCGTTTAGTAGTCTTTTCTTTGTTTCTAACAAAATTTTCCTGTCTCTTAATAATTTGCTTAGCTTTTGGAAGGCATTTTTGCGCTATTTCAATATGCCTTCGGATTTTGATGTTGTACTTTCCGTCCTCTGTTAAAACCCTTCCTAAATATCTAAATTTTTGTTCTTGTTTGATTTTGGTATCTCCGATTTGTAATTTACATGTTGGGATCGCCCTTTTGCTAACAACCATGCATTATCACTCAGTTTATGCTTAGTCCTTTCTTCTCGCTTTCCTTCACTATCTTCTGTAAGAATTGTTTTTAGTTTTCTTTCCGTGTCTTCTATCGGTAGTGTGCCTTATCCTGTCAACTCCTATATACATAAAGTAGGCAGCCATTTACATATTTGAGGCATGATTATGCACCTGCTGGCAATGAGGATATCTTTCAGATCAATCCTCTGATGCACCTGACTTCTCTGGTGATCTTCTGCAACGTACATTTTGGTATTTTTAACCTGAACCCAGTGCACACTGAAATCTCCACAGATTAACTTCCCTTAGAATAAATGTTCCTTATTCGATATATGGTATTTCTTACCTGAATCGCATTCTAAAAGTATATTTCATATTAAAAACGTTCTATAACACTGGCTATAAATATAGAGACACTTTTACATAATTATGTAAGAGTTAATATATTTCATTTTTACACCAAGTAAGGCGATAAAGCCATTAACATGCAGTGGGTTACTAAGAGTGAATGGAATAAGAAAATATTAGTGAGAGGCAAGGACAATAAAAGAACAGATTGTTAAAAAAGACAAATGATGACGATTGACGTCGCATTTGAATTTTTGAAGATTTTACTTGACAGGAGGTTTACGACTATATCACGTTGAACACCGCTTCACGTTCGATCACTAAAAGGATATTTAATATTAGAGGGGCTTGTAAAAGAAAAGAAAAGCAAGGGCGTTGATTATTTACACTATTTACATCGATCCTACTGTTGTCCTCATCTTTGTCATATTCATGATATGTTTCGGCCGTTTTACTCTACAGCATTCTTCAGGTTCTGTCTATATTTCTGAGATGAGGTATTGTAATTATTTACACTATTTACATTGTTCGCACCGTTGTCCTCATCTTTGTCGCCATATTCAAGACGTTTCCGCCGTTGTACGCTCCGGCCTTCAGGTGATTGGAATTTCGAACTGAACCCTTTATTTCTTTCACCGTGGTAGATTGTTCTAGTTCCACGTGTTGTGCCCCTTGCTGTATCTCAGTTATCTCCTTTTAACTCAGCTCTCCAAGATTTTGTTCACCACTGCAGTAGACAATTCTTTGGGTCAAATCAGTGGATCCAACCATCGCTTTTACCCACTGGGTCATGTGTCCTCAAGAGATTGAGAGAAAACAGACAAAAAGAGAGAAACTTTGTTTGTTTTTTTAAATTTTTGTTCTGGTCAATTCTCATTGGTCAGTCATGTACAAAGATAATAATGTAAATACAAATATCCTTGGAAAACTAAATATTTAATGGAGGCATGAAAATACTAAATTGGTCATTAATTACATCTAAACTATAAGAATAATAATAAACGACTTTTATGCTTATAATTTTCCTTCTCCTCTATATAATTCCACCAAGAACATTCTTTTAGTCTGATGAAGTCCTTTAAAAGGACGAAATGCGTTAAACAGAATTATTAGGTTGGTGCAAAAATAATGTCGTTTCCTCACATATATTACTGCGTGAGAAAACGACATTATTTTTGCACCAACCTAATATTTTCTATTTTGTCATTCAATTACCCAATATATTTACTTTGCTACTTTAATATTAATATAATAATATGACATAATAAATCAATTGAAATATTCATTAAAAATATTAACTAAAATATTTTAAATTAATTAATAATAAAAATTACAATTTAATTAATAATATAACATAATAACTTCTATATAAACCATAAAAAATAAATTTAATTTCGAAGAAAAAATTTATATATATATATATATATATCCTCACTGGATGCCCCAAACTTTCGACCTTGTGCCACATCTAAGCTACTCTTGGAAAATCAATATATATATATATATAAATATATATATATATATATATATATATATATATATATATATATATATACGTATGTATGTATCCAAATGTAGTAGCCATTGCTTTACCAGGTAGTGAAGGAAAGTATGCTTGTTTTCCATGTAGCACGATCGGATTAGTCGTCTAAGGTCACCAGTTAGTCGTGCAATTCTCGTATTTTCGTAGCATCGGAGAATGAACAACATTAATTTATCGACTCTGATTTCTGGTTGGTTTTCCATCTGTTTATATACAAATATATAGATCCGCTTTGATTAGGCCGCTCATTTCTCATTAGATCGCAGCATTAATATTTGTTTATTTATTTTCTTACTTCCTGGTTTTGAGAGCTTTCTGACTGATTGGTCGAATTATGGCTTGTTTGCCTCGCGATTTTTATTATAAGTCTATTTTTCAAAATAGTGAAATTTTGGTCTTTTTATTTATTTCCCTGTCATCACAAAATCACTCTTAACGGTATATAATCTTTTATTTAATCTTTTATTTAAATTCTAGTATTTCTTGGGACATTTTTTGCGGTACACTTTGCAAATTCCTGCTCCATGTTTAATATTAAAACTTCTTTAAATAACAGAATGTTCTGCGAAGTTCTTTACATTTTATTTAAGAAATGCTATTTATTAAGGCTTTACAAGTTTCTACTTGAGCAGTATCTTCAATAATAATACAGGCAACGGCTTACAGTCACATCCCATACGATCACCGAATTTAAGCAACGTCGAGCCTTCTCAGTACCAAGATGGGTGACCGCTTGTGAATTCTAGATGCTGTAATCTTGGATGTGAGGATGGTGCAATGGATAATAGCTCGAAAATGTTAATTGGAGAGCTGAGTTCCAATTCTCATTGGTTTCGTTATATTCACTTACGCACAAATAGCCTTGGGAAAAGTATGAATTTACCTTTTCTCCCCCGGCTATGGGTTAATTAGTAAAAGTTGTATCACTAAATAATTTTTATCTAAAAATAAATAAAATCAAATTTAAAAAAAAATGCGTTCAAAATATTTAGATTTTGGCATTAAATAATCCACGACATGCCGCTAAACAAAAGCAAGCAAAGTCAGAGAGGCAAAAAAAGTAAGCGGAAATAAGTTAGAAAAGATTTAAAATGAAGAGATATAATGCCTAAATACGTTATTACAAATACTATGTATTTACCAATTTCACTAAATTTTCAGTTTGCGTAAAACAAAACAGCGTTTCTTTTCTTGCACAAACAAAGGACAAAAAAAGATGCCAATTTTCTTAAAACTCTCTCTAAAAAAAAGCCAATTCTTAAGAAACAATATCTAAATAACTTTATCTTACTCAGGCTAAGCGTGCGGAGACCTCATAACCTTATTAAATAAATTTCCTAGCCCTCATCTTAGCGTCGCCAAATATTTCAGGGTTGTCATATGATTTTTTTTTAACGATTCGTCCTGTCTTGAGACGGGCTTATGACGTCACCAGTTTCTGATATTCAATCTTACCTGAAGAATAAGTGCGAACTCTATCTAAGAATTTTTCCAGCCTGGCTCCAGGGCTTAGAAGCATATGTGGTTAACAGTCATCTGTCGTGATAGGAAGATAACTCAATTCCCTGTTTTTCGCCATCTTGATAAAAATAGAAAGAGAGCAAACATTAAGAAGCGTAAAAAATAAACGGAATAAACGAACCGGTGATAATGACTGATTTTTTTTATTTTTTTTTTTATTATCTCCGTTATGTAAACATCATTATTCTGTCTTGAATATAACTAAAAACGAAAATAATATGAATTGGTGTAGGGTAACAACAACAACAATAATAATAATAATAATAATAATAATAATAATAATAATAATAATAGGTTGGTGCAAAAATAATGACGTAATAATGTCGTTTTTTGACGTACTTTTTAACGTCAAAAAACGACATCATTACGTCGTTATTTTTGCACCAACCTAATAATACTAAATATTAGGAAAATAAATCTAAAAAATAAGAAGCTATTTTCTCATAATAATCGTTGGGGCATAGAGAGATATGATTTTACAAGAACGTCTCAAAGAAAGATGTGACGAAGATTAATAAATTTCAATATCAATAACAAGAAAACATAATCACTATTATTATTAATATTATTATTATTATTATTTTAGTTTATTTCCTTTGATTTCTGGTGTGTACACATTTTTTTCCGGGTCCCGCTCAGAAACCTAAGGTCAGAAATGGCATCATGACATTTTCCACTGACCAATTAAAAAAAAAAATAAACACATACATATTTTACATAGATAAAGCCCTTCGTAAGGTGTGGGCTGTACTCGTGAGAACAATTTTTTTGTATTTCTTTAAGGCATGGGCTTCCAGGAATCCCTTCAATGAGTTTAATGGAATCTTTTCCAACCAATCCGAGGGCTCCAACTACAACAGGGATGTTGATGTTCCCATGTGCAACATTTTTGAGATTTCGATTTCAAGGTATTTTGATAGCATTTTGAAGATCTTCAAAGATATATTGCAGTCTGCAGGGACTGCCATATCAATAAGGAGGCACATTTTTTATTGGTAGTCTCTAATAACAATGTCTAGGCGATTAGCTTTGATTGTTCTGTCGGTGTGTATTGTGTAGTCCCATAAAATTCTTACAGGTCCTATCTCCGTAACCGGGTCTGGTTGGTGTTCATATCAGTTTCTTGCAGTTTTCTTTACCGCAGAAGTTGCATATTTCCCAGTGCAGATATTGGCCTACTCTGGCATGCCGGGTTTTATATTCAGTGGTTGCCAATACTGTGCAACCTGATACAAGATGGTCATTTTTTTATGGACATTTACCACAGAATCTGCATTTAGGGTCAACACAATTTTTCATTATGTGTGGTTGGTAATTTCCAGTTAGCAAACATCGGTTCTGTGTATCAAGAATAAAACATTCCGTTTCAGTTTTTAACTTTGCCCTGCATAACCACTGAGTGGTACGGGGTATGTCTGCATCAGCTTGTTTGGCACGGGCAGATTATTTACCACGAAGAGGTCTATTTTACCATTTCTAAATTTGGCCCATTGCAGTAGGTGTATTAGGGTTTAATTACACTTTTTCATCCACTTGAAATTCCATTTTAATTTGTTGACTTCCTTCATTACTGAACAAAGTAATAGTAGTAGTAGTAGTAGTATTAATATTCTGCTTGACCCTCGCTTAGTTACTTAGAGTGTACGTACGTTACGTCCTGCTAATACCTCACAAATAATGGACTATTCCGTTTTGATCGCGTGGAAAGATGGAAAAGACATACCGGAAACGCGGTTTGGTTTCAAAGAAAGAAAGAAAGAAACAAACAAACAAACAAAAAACGGATAAAGAAAGATAAGAAAGAAAGTAGTAAAAACAAAAGACAATAAATAAGAAAAAAAAAGAAAGACAGAAAGGTAAAGCGATAAAAAAAGAAAGAAAAGGAAGTAGTAAAAACAAGATAATAAATAAGAATTAGCGAGTGAAGAAAGAAAGAAAGAAACGAAACGAAACGAAACGAAACGAAACGAAACGAAACGAAAAAGGGATAAAGAAAGATCAAAAAGTAATAAAAACAGAATATAATAAATAAGAAAAGCGAGCAAAGAAAGAAAGAAAGAAAAACGAAAGAAAGGAAAAAGGGATAAAGAAAGATAAAAAGAAAGTAGTAAAAACGGAAGATAATAAATAAGAAGAGCGAGCGAGAAAGAAAGAAAGAAAGAAAGAAAGAAAGAAAGAAAGAATGAATGAATGAATGAAAAAAGAAAGAAAGATAATAAAAGTTGTAAAAACAGAAGATAATAAATAAGAAAAGAGAAAAAAGAAAGAAAAATTCACAAACTTAAAACACAAAATCGTGTAATTTTCACGAGTACTTCTAGTTGATATTATTATTTTTAAGATTATTATTAGTAGTAGTATTATTATTAGTAGTATTATCGCAGAACTTATTGGATGCTATTAGCTAGTTTTGCTAAGCATTTTTTTTTTTTATTCGTGCAAACAGGCCTTAAAAATCGCTGGCAAATCTATCATTATTATTATTATTGCAATAAATTTAATTCAGTGTTATTAGGTTGGTGCAAAAATAATGACGTAATAATGTCGTTTTTTGACGTTAAAAATTACATCAAAAACGACATTATTACGTCATTATTTTTGCACCAACCTAATATTAAAAATAAAAAGACTTGGAGGTTAATAGTAATAAATAAAAGAAAGAGATAAATATTTTAAAACTAATATTATATCCAGAAGTCCGGGAGGAAGGGAAGATTCAGAGCAATGTCATCATTAACAAAGGCAATAATAAATAAATAAATAAAAGACTATAGCTGTCGTCGTCATAAACTGATCCCTTTTTCCATATTCAGAACAAGAAAAAAAAATGTGAGAAAATTGTTCCGAGGGAGGTGAACGATTATCGGAGACCCTAATATTGGAGAGTGGCTCTGGTGAGAAGCCATTAGCAAAGATGAAAGAGAGATAAAAAGCGTGTTATTTTTTATCACCGATAACCAGTTCTTGATTTCCATGATGGGACTTTTACCAGATGGCAACGACACAGTTCTACAGATGCATTTTTGTTTTGTTTTGTTTCTTGTTCTTTTTTTTACACTAAACAATGATAGTAGGATGTTTACAATGATAAGCGAAGAAGACGTAAATCCATTTTGAAAAGGATATGTCCATCGGTAGATATTTTACGAATGCAATGAGAAAGATCAAAAAGCCAGCATGAAAATGCGACGAGAGACACGGCGATATCTATTCATATATATATATATATATATATATATATATATATATATACATACATATATACATATATAAAAGGCAGGATGTGTGTGTGTGTGTGTGTAGTGTGTAACGAATGTATGGCCGCAATTTTCGACGGATTTTCACCTTAATTTAGATGCACATGCTCCAAGTTAGCGGGAAGGCCAAGACCGACTTTGCATTTCCCAACTCCCATCGATAGTGGAAATAATCAATTTTGTCATGCTTCTACGACAGTTTTTCATGTAGCTGGCTGACATGAATAGGCAGGAGGATTCTATTGGCCAGCATGAGAGCCAACAGCTGACTGACACGAATGTTAACTAGCATGAAAAAAAAATCGATAACTGCATTCGTCACAAGTGGGAAAAATTTCAATCTGCATGCCACTTTACTCCAATTGGCTCATTCGCTTGCTTAAACTCAACGTTGATTCTTATTCCGCAGAACTGGGTTGGGTGTGAAAAAGTATTTGTTGTTAACATTCTTTTTTCATTCGGTTTTTCCAGTTACGAGTCGTTTTTTTAAAGCTGATCGTGTTGTGTTCATTTTGTTTAGTTCTTTTTTCGTAACAGATTTAATGTTTAGTATAGAACTTGGAAAAATTCGCAGTGTGAGATAGGCAAGAAGTAAGGCATGTAGCAACATCAGCACGGCAAAGGGCACTCCTTTAAAGGCAAGGAAGGGCAAAAATACTTTAAGTCAAGTGATAGCGATAGCTGTCGTACGATTTTTGAATTAAGCACGGGAAACGCCGGGCCATGCCGCTAGTATATATATATAACAAACTGGACTCGAATTTGACATATATATATATATATATATATATATATATATATATATATATATATAGATAGATAGATAGATAGATAGATAGATAGATATGAACAGAAAGAGATAGATAGATAGATAGATAGATAGATAGATAGATAGATATGAACAGAAAGAGATAGATAGATAGATAGATAGATAGATAGATAGATAGATAGATAGATAGATAGATAGATAGATGAAGATTGCGTTGTGCATGAAACTCTTGAGTTGGGATACCGCTGAAGGATAATATGTATAGTTATTAATCTATACTTAATTGCTCTGTTATATTACATTGAGCACTATTTTGTTAACACAACCCGTATACGATCGACATAGCATGTATTATTTATTATTATTTATTATAAAAAGTAAAAAGTTATTCATTATAAAAAATAAAACTTTACTGAATCAGAAAAATGAAATAGCTATTATTTGCCTTCATTGTCAATAATTTTGATTAAATAATATTTTAAAATAAAATTAAAAATGCAAGCTGGTAATATACATACTTATATTTGATATGAAAAAATAATTTTAAATAATTCAAGTAATTCTATTGCATTTACTTGATTTAAGAAGAAATATAGTCTATTAGTAATTAAGAGTAAAAATCTTTTAAAATTGTAGTTAAATAAAACGTATTCTAGCTCAAACACCCCAAGATAGAATCTTCAATTATACAAGTACGGAAAAAATGCGGAAAAATTATTTTGCCGTTAATATATATATATATATATATATATATATATATATATATATATATATATAAAACCCAGACGACATGCATGTAACAGATGTTAAAATTCGTTGAAAAATACACCCTTACCCTCTCTAAACTTAACCTCTTTTTCGAAAGTAACTCACAATTGATACAACAATAGTTAATAATAATGAAGACGCTACCGCCCCTGTCTGAATGATTGGATTTCTCTGTATCCTTGGAAACAGGAAATTATGAATTTATATGGGCGTTTAAAACTCAGTAAATTTAAAAATAAGTCATTCTAAAATTCGCTTGAATATGAAACAGAATTAATGCTGTTAATTTAATTATATAATTAAATTTGAAGTTTTTAGCTTCAGGTTTTGAAACATGGTTATTACTGTGTATCGAAAAGAAAATATTTTAATCAGTTAATTTATAATATATATATATATATATATGTGTGTGTGTGTGTGTGTGTGTGTGTGTGAGTAAAAGGCTGTCATTTAGCTTCATGTTACTTTCAGTATCTCGACTCCAGAGTTTCGTAGACGGACTCGTCCGTCATTCTTCAGGAGGTATCAGCAATGTATGACTTATATTTCCCGTTTTTTTTTTCCTTTTATATACACTTATTATTGGTGGAAGTATTTTTGCGTATTTTTTGTGTTCGTGTGTACGCTTGTAGCCATGCGATAACGAACTCAACTGGAATTATATATATATATATATATATATATATATATATATATATATATATATATATATTGAATTGAAAACATGTCCAAATCGCGACACAAATGCAGTTGTGTTTCGATGCGCACACAACGCATCGCATCAGACGATTGTAGATTGATGGCTACTGAACGATTTAATCTGATTTAAAGGCAAAATACAGCCTCTTTTTTACGAAAAAAGAAAAAAGAAATGAGTGAGGTTGTTGTCAGATTTGTGGGAATTGCTTGGATCAACCAATCCAATATGGCCTACGTTTAATTTAAACTAAAGGAAAAAGCAGAACTTAAGAAATTATTTTCCATAAATGGGCCATGAACCGTAAATTTGAAATCAATGACAGCAACAAACGTTAAACAGGAGCGGATGTGAATGGATATATATTCGGGTGGTGCAAAAATAATGACGTAATAATGTCGTTTTTTGACGTTAAAAAATACGTCAAAAAACGACATAATTACGTCATTATTTTTGCACCAACCTAATATTTTACCATTAAATGATGTCATTCCCTAAGAAAAATTAACTGGTATTCTAAGAAAATGATAGACAAGTTATATGTTTTGTGAATTTCCTACATAAAAAAACATTTTTCTAGAAGATAAATAAATAGGTCCTTCGATAAAGCAGTAAATAATTTGAATCTATAGATTTACTTGGTCAATTAGTATGCAACTGTTGACTAAAGATTCTTTATATAAGGTGTTAATAACTGATACCAATCAATACAAAATGTCAAAATACCAACCAAATACCAATATATTCTTATGAGATATTACAAAAACTACCAGGAGATTAATACAAAATTATGTTAAATCTAAATTAACACCGACAGAAAGATAAGCCATATATGGTGCAACAGGGTTCAACTAAAATCTAAGAAAAAGAATTGTTAAATTCCAAATCTAACCACTAAAGATCAAAACCTGCCAACAAGATCCTACGTTTCTCTTGCTGACAACCACATATTCTATATTATTCCATTGACCAAATCTCAAGTAAACTGTTATATACTTCTCCTATCCATATAAACCCCTTATCAGAACCCTTTACCTTGTACAGGGTGAACATTACTGTAAAAAAAAAGAGCTCCAAAGCAAATGCAGGATTGAAAACAGAAGCTGATGGAATCATCCTAGCCACTCAAGATCCTAGCAGGTAAATATTTGTAATCAATGGGAGTAATTTAAAACGTTGTTTTTGAAGAAATGACAAGGAAACTATTGTTCATCTAACGTGAAGGTGTTCTATCCTAGCCCTCAAATGAATTTAAATATAAACATAATAGGTTAGGGAAATAAAAGCATTAGAAGATATGCCAACATCACAGACTTTTGCATATTGGGCCGTTTCTCTTGCTGACAACCACAAATTCTATCTTATTCCATTGAACAAACTGTTATATACTTCTCCTATCCATATAATATTGATATTGAAATTTATTAATTTTCTTTCTTTCTTTCTTATTTTGTTCGCTTTTCCTATTTATTGTCTTCTGTTTTTACTATTTTCTTTCTTATCTTTCTTTATCCGTTTTTTGTTTGTTTCTTTCTTTCTTTCTTTCTTTGAAACCAAATCGCGTCTCCGGTATGTCCTTTCCATCTTTCCACTCGATCAAAACGGAATAGTCCATTATTTGTGAGGTATTAGCAGGACGTAACGTACGTACACTCTAAGTAACTAAGCGAGGGTCAAGCAGAATATTAATACTACTACTACTACTACTACTATTACTTTGTTCAGTAATGAAGGAAGTCAACAAATTAAAATGGAATTTCAAGTGGATGAAAAAGTGTAATTAAACCCTACAAACACCTACTGCAACGGGCCAAATTTAGAAATGGTAAAATAGACCTCTTCATGGTAAATAATCTACCAAACAAGCTGATGCAGACATACCCCGTACCACTCAGTGGTTATGCAGGGAAAAGTTAAAAACTGAAACGGAATGTTTTATTCTTGATGCACACAACCGATGTTTGCTAACTGGAAATTACCAAACACACATAATGAAAAATTGTGTTGACCCTAAATGCAGATTCTGTGGTAAATGTCCATAAAAAATTGACCATCTTGTATCAGGTTGCACAGTATTGGCAACCACTGAATATAAAACCCGGCATGCCAGAGTAGGCCAATATCTGCACTGGGAAATATGCAACTTCTGCGGTAAAGAAAACTGCAAGAAACTGATATGAACACCAACCAGACCCGGTTACGGAGATAGAACCTGTAAGAATTTTATGGGACTACACAATACACACCGACAGAACAATCAAAGCTAATCGCCTAGACATTGTTATTAGAGACTACCAATAAAAAATGTGCCTCTTTATTGATATGGCAGTCCCTGCAGACTGCAATATATCTTTGAAGATCTTCAAAATGCTATCAAAATATAAGGACCTTGAAATCGACATCTCAAAAGTTAGGCACATGGGAACATCAACAATCCCCGTTCTAGTTGGAGACCTTGGATTGGTTGGAAAAGATTCCAATAGACTTTTTGAAGGGATTCCTGGAAGCCCATTCCTTAAAGAAATACAAAAACTTGTTTTCACAAGTACAGCCCACATTTTACGAAGGGCTTTATGTATGTAATATATATATATATATATATATATATATATATATATATATATATATATATATATTATAAATTCATGAATCATTCATACAAAAAACAAATATAAAGGTTAATGATTTAAATGGCGAGAATACATCGTCGCAAACAATATAAATAAGATACATCAACCCCGAACCTGTATATGAATGATATGATCCCCGTTTATAAATTCCAGTTGCATAAGGTCTTTTTAATTTTTTACAAGCTTTCGTCTGTTCCTACAGACATCATCAGGTATGGAAGTAGATTTTGTTCTTGTTTTTACTTCTCGGTAATAAGAGGACAACGAAAATAGAGATGTAATCCGAAAAAATGCTATGAGAAATTTGTTATTGTTTTGGAACGTTCGGTCGCAACGCTGAGTTTGAATTTAAATTTTAAGGTTGTGCGTTTTTGTACAAATATAGCAATAAGTGATTTTTTTTTAACTCATTCATATACAGGTTGGGGGTTCATGTATCTTATTTATATTGTTTGCAACGTTGTATTCTCGCCATTTAAATCATTAACCTCTATATTTGTTCTTTGTATGAATGATTCATGACTTTATAAATTATAATTGCACCTTTTAATTAAAAATTATATATATATATATATATATATATATATATATATATATATATATATATATATATTCAGTGGAACGTGTCATGATGCCATTTCTTATCTTAGATTTCTGGGCGGAAAGAAATGTGTACACGCCATAAATCAAAGGAAATATAATAATAATAATAATAATAATAATAATAATAATAATAATAATAATAATAATAATAATAATAATAAATAAATAAATAAATAAAATGATCAATTAAAATAAATGATTCCATCATAAATAGAAAAAAAATAGAAAATAATAATGATAAAAATAACCAAAATTAAAAAAACAATTAATGAAAATAGGATCGAATTATAATATAAAATAAGTAATATTATTTTTATGGGTTCGGGGTTCATGTATCTTATTTATATTGTTTGCAACGTTGTATTCTCGCCATTTAAATCATTAACCTCTATATTTGTTCTTTGTATGAATGATTCATGACTTTATAAATTATAATTGCACCTTTTAATTAAAATATATATATATATATATATATATATATATATATATATATATATATATATATATATATATATATATATATATATTCAGTGGAACGTGTCATGATGCCATTTCTTATCTTAGATTTCTGGGCGGAAAGAAATGTGTACACGCCATAAATCAAAGGAAATATAATAATAATAATAATAATAATAATAATAATAATAATAATAATAATAATAATAATAATAATAATAATAATAATAAATAAATAAATAAATAAATAAATAAAATGATCAATTAAAATAAATGATTCCATCATAAATAGAAAAAAAATAGAAAATAATAATGATAAAAATAACCAAAATTAAAAAAACAATTAATGAAAATAGGATCGAATTATAATATAAAATAAGTAATATTATTTTTATGGTGGCATAAAGTAATATTTTATGAACATTAAAAATTTAAACATTTAAAAACATTAAATTCTTTTTAAAATGCCAAATTAAATTACTGATGATAATGATGATAATTAAATTAATGACGATAATGATGATGATCATAAAGAAATAAAAATTCCATTCCATTTAATTTCCCTTTCTTTTCTTTATTGAGAGTTTATATGATGACATGTGTAAAATGCCTATTTTCGAAATAGCAATCCCATTTACTTGCTCTGAGGTAAAGGTTATCGCCCATGGCTTATAGAATAAAAGAGAGGAAAGTTACAACGGAGAGAGAGAGGCAAGGACGGAGGAAGAGAGAGAGAGAGAGAGGGGTGAGCAGAGAAAAAGAGCAAGAAGGAATAGAAAGACTTTTTTTTTTCTGGAAGACACGTGCACATCCACACGGACCTTTTTTTTAAGCCAACGAATCGGCTTGCCTTTAAAGAAAGGATAAATTATCTAAGCAAATATTTTGAAAGGATCGATGTGTATTCAACAATAACGCCTATGAATGTAGAGGGTGAAAGCAAATTATTATTCCTGCCTTATAAATAGATGATGTAGAATTAAAATGGATGGGAAAGATGGGAAAATGTTGATATAAAGAGTCAATTGTAGGATGGATACATGAATGATAGATAGATAGATAGATAGATAGATAGATAGATAGATAGAATGAGATATATAATAACAGAATCAGATAGATAGATAGATAGATAGATAGATAGATAGATAGATAGATATTAACAAAATGAGACAGATAGATAGATAGATAGATAGATAGATAGATAGATAGATAGATATTAACAAAATGAGATAGATATATATTAACAAAATGAGATAGATAGATAGATAGATAGATATTAACAAAATGAGATAGATAGATAGATAGATAGATAGATAGATAGATAGATAGATAGATAGATATTAGGTTGGTGCAAAAATTATGTCGGTGTTTGGCGTATTTTTTAACGTCAAAAACCGACATTATTTTTGCACCAACCTAATAGATAGATAGATAGATAGATAGATAAACAGGATGAGATATATAATAACAGAATGAGATAGATAGATAGATAGATAGATAGATAGATAGATAGATAGATTCGCCAGGTCTAACCTTCACTGCTACCATACCACATGCCGCTTATAATCACCCACATTCCCTCCATCGTCGAGAAGTTCCACTCGAACAGCTTCTTCCCGCGAACCACTTCCCTGTGGAACCGACTCCCATGTGGATGTTTCTCCGATCACTATATTCTTGACATGTTCGCCTAGAGTTAACCGTTATAATCCCCTTCTCTCCGTATAAACTATCCCTTAACGCAAATCTCTACTTCGCGTGGCTCCAGGGCATCTTACAGAGTGAACCTTACTGTAAAAAAAAAAAAATACAAAATGATTGGTTAGGAAAGATATATGATAAAGTGGAACAAAGTTTTCGCGTGACGAGTTTCGACCATTAGAACTTCATCAGGCTAGGTTTGTTTACATTAATGTGACTAGACATGCGCACGAACAAAACACTCTGGTAATGTTAAATTTAGAAATATATATGTATATATATATATGTGCTTATAAACACACCCACACGAATATACACGCTTACACACATCATACTCACTCACTCCCTAAGAACTAAATAACACACACACACACTTAACAGAGACACATCCCATTTCCAGGAACCAATAAAATTGTCAAAATGACCAATGGAATTTAGAGCAGCATAAATCCATCAAGCTCTTATCTTAAATAACAACTCAAAAGAGAATGTTTGACCAACACAAGGATTGGTTAAAATTCATGTTAAAAAATAAAAAAACAAATGAAAACTACAGACAAAAGTCCATTTTCTCCATCATTTCTGTAGCTGACTGCTATCAGCAAGCAGAAATTTATTTTTCTCCTGATGATGGCCATGTTGGCCGAAACTAGTTGAGGAATCTAACTGAAATAATAATAAAAACGAAAGAATATTAATATACAATCCAGCGTGTCTGACAATTTTTAATTTTTAATATTATTTATTGTTCAATAAAGAAAAACAGACCACTTTAAGGTACCATTATAATAATTTATTTCACCAGAGCCCTTCATAACTTAATTATATATATATATAATATTTTTTTTTGTTTAAAAATATGATTCCTTCACTACATAAAAGTTCTCATGTTTCAAAAACGAATTTAGGTGTTTAGTCCCGTTTCATCTTCAAGCGGAAACACCTAAATTCAACTTAATTTTAATAATTATTTGGATGGTTTCGGCTCTCGTTTTTGAAACATGAGAGCTGAAACCATCCAAATAACGAATGAATCATATTTTTAAACAAAAAAAACATCCAAATAGCGAAGGAATCATATTTTTAAACAAAAAAAATATTATAATTAAGCTCTACTACTTCTGTATGGAGCACTGTCTTCTTAAAAATAAAAACAAAAATACTAAGGAACTCCGGATTATGCACCCAACGTGTTCTTTTCTATTTTCTGCATACCTTATATATGCACTTATATATATATATATATATATATATATATATATATATATATATATATATATATATATATTTGCTCCTGAAATAAAAATTAATTCCAGTTGAGCTCTCTCGGGAGTAGGTATGGGTTTGTAAAACAGTGACTATTATAGCTAATATAGCGAGACTCTTCGCATGGCGAATAGAGTCACTGCTAGTCACTGGGCGTGTTTCTAAAAATAAATACGCTAAAAATCCGCCTATATACCTGCTGTGCGCCAACGGCTTAGTGGTAGAATCTCCGACTGACACCAATTCAGTCGGGTTTCGATCCTAGCTAGAGGCAACCGGATGTCTAGCCACACTGATGAGCTCCGAAACAGTCTGTCTGTGGATGACGTTATATAGATAGATAGATTATACACAGTTACATAAGAAAATGCAAGTTACTACTACAAAATTGTGCATTTTGTTTCGACATTTAATAAACAACATCTCATCTGGCAATTAACAATCATTGCTAACTACCTCATGAGACGTTGTTTATTAATCTTTGAAAAAAATGTACAGTTTTGTAGTGATTACTTATATGTTCTAATGTAACAGCTTAAAATAAATATTTATTTCCTTGCTCTTGCACTTTTTTAAATTAGCGTTAGAGTTTTTTTCTTCCTTCTTTTACATTTGAATATATATATATATATATATATATATATATATATATATATATATATATATATATATATATATATATCTGAGGGGGGGTCTCTGTGTGTTTTGGATCTATAATCTAGCTAATTTCATTTAGATTCTTTTTATTTTTATTTCCATTATCTTTGTTAAAATAATATAATATAAAAGGCTCAAACTCTAATATTCCATGGTTATAATTTATTACATTCGAATCGTAATTACGATCCAATTCATCAGACCTACAAATTCAATAAGTTATATTCTTACTCTGTCCTGGACATTGAGTTCTACCTGGATTCTATTCTCTTGGAAATTTATCTATCTATCTATATCTATCTATATCTATCTATATCTATATATATATATATATATATATATATATATATATTGACCACTACTATCATATATATATATATATAAAGAAAGAACAGTAAAATATATAATCCGGTGTTCTTGTTATTTTTTATTTTTACAAAAGAGTTCTCAATGTAAATTTACCGAGCATAAATATTATAAATTAACTGATTTAAAATATGGTTTTCGCTACACAGTAATAACCATATTTCAAAAATAGAAGCTAAAAACATTTAAATTTAATTACATAATTAAATTAAAGCATTAGTTCCGTTTCATCTTCAAGCGAATATTGGAAAACGGAACTAATGCTTTTAATTTATTTATATAATTAAATTTAGTTTTTTTTAGCTTCCATTTTTGAAACATGGTTATTACTGTGTAGCGAAAAACCCTATTTTAAATCAGTTAATTTATAATATTTATGCTCGGTAAATTTACATTGAGAACTCTTTTGTAAAAATAAAAAATAACAAGAACACCGGATTATATATTTTACTGTTCTTTCTTTATATATATATATATATATATATGACAGTAGTGGTCAATATATAGTTGTAGTATATATATATATATATATATATATATATATATATATATATATATATATATATATATGTATATATATGATGAACTCTTCCGTCGATTTCGACATATGAGGATCCGACAGCGACATTTAGTTTTATTTTTATATTTGTGTCCGGACACTTTAGTCACGCTAGTGACCTACATACAATATCCGCATATCGTGCTGGAGCGACGATCCCTGGACATAGCAGCAGGAACATTTACTGAGGCTTTTCGCCATTGTCTTTAGTCTTTTAGCTGGTCAATACGACGATATCAAAATTTCTGATACAAAGTTCCATGCATGATATATATATATATATATATATATATATATATATATATATATATATATATATATATATATATGAAGAATATAGTTTTAAGGTGTGCTGTATTTATGGGATAAAGTGTTCAATATCAGAGATAGAACATATGTAAATATAAATATAAATATAAAAGTGAACATTGAAGTCAACACTCAGAGGCGACAGGCTGTTTCATGCTAGACGCAATCTTGCGAAGTATACATATTTTATTCATACGAAATTATCCTCCTAAGAATCTTTGTCGGCATTAAATAACCCATTGTGGTATTGATGTGACGTAAAACAAAATAAACCAAACTAAATCTCTAACAAACAGATTTCTTACGAAGTATACATATTCTATTCATACGAACGTATCCTAAAAATGTTTCGGCATTGAGGTGTTGATATGCCATAAAACAAAATAAACCAATTTCCAAAAATGCGTCAATGAAACCTGATCTGCCAACTGATTTCTTCCAGAGAATACGTATTTTATTCATATGAATCTATCCTAAAAATGTTGTCGGCATTGAATAATCCATTAAGGTTGATATGCCATAAAACAAAATAAATCAATTTCCAAAAATGCGCCAATGAAACCTGATCTGCCAACTGATTTCTTCCACAGAATACATATTTTATTCATACGAATCTATCCTAAAAATTTTGTCAGCATTAAATAACCCATTGAGGTGTTGATACGCCATAAAACAAAATAAATCAATTCCCAAAAATGCGTCAATGAAACCTGATCTGCCAACTGATTTCTTCCAGAGAATACGTATTTTATTCATACGAATCTATCCTAAAAATGTTGTCGGCATTGAATAATCCATTGAGGTTGATATGCTGTAAAACAAAATAAACCAATTTCCAAAAATGCGTCAATGAAACCTGATCTGCCAACTGATTTCTTCCAGAGAATACGTATTTTATTCATATGAATCTATCCTAAAAATGTTGTCGGCATTGAATAATCCATTAAGGTTGATATGCCATAAAACAAAATAAATCAATTTCCAAAAATGCGCCAATGAAACCTGATCTGCCAACTGATTTCTTCCACAGAATACATATTTTATTCATACGAATCTATCCTAAAAATTTTGTCAGCATTAAATAACCCATTGAGGTGTTGATACGCCATAAAACAAAATAAATCAATTCCCAAAAATGCGTCAATGAAACCTGATCTGCCAACTGATTTCTTCCAGAGAATACGTATTTTATTCATACGAATCTATCCTAAAAATGTTGTCGGCATTGAATAATCCATTGAGGTTGATATGCTGTAAAACAAAATAAACCAATTTCCAAAAATGCGTCAATGAAACCTGATCTGCCAACTGATTTCTTCCAGAGAATACGTATTTTATTCATATGAATCTATCCTAAAAATGTTGTCGGCATTGAATAATCCATTAAGGTTGATATGCCATAAAACAAAATAAATCAATTTCCAAAAATGCGCCAATGAAACCTGATCTGCCAACTGATTTCTTCCACAGAATACATATTTTATTCATACGAATCTATCCTAAAAATTTTGTCAGCATTAAATAACCCATTGAGGTGTTGATACGCCATAAAACAAAATAAACCAATTCCCAAAAATGCGTCAATGAAACCTGATCTGCCAACTGATTTCTTCCAGAGAATACGTATTTTATTCATACGAATCTATCCTAAAAATGTTGTCGGCATTGAATAATCCATTAAGGTTGATATGCCATAAAACAAAATAAACCAATTTCCAAAAATGCGTCAATGAAACCTGATCTGCCAACTGATTTCTTCCAGAGAATACATATTTTATTCATACGAATCTATCCTAAAAATTTTGTCAGCATTAAATAACCCATTGAGGTGTTGATACGCCATAAAACAAAATAAACCAATTCCCAAAAATGCGTCAATGAAACCTGATCTGCCAACTGATTTCTTCCAGAGAATACATATTTTATTCATACGAATCTATCTTAAAAATTTTGTCGGCATTAAATAACCCATTGAGGTGTTGATATGCCGTGAAACAAAATAAACCCAAACACTTGAACTAAACCGTGCTGTTGTATTTGAGTTCGTTTGGCTTTGCGCTGAGTAAGCAAGAATGATTTATATCAAACACACAAATATTCCAATAATCAGGTGAGTATTTCGCTTTTTTCTTTGAGGAGTACGTTTTTATGATCCAACACCACCCTCTAAATAAATTAATATTGACCATACGAGCTTGGTAGCTTCATTTGGTTTACCTAAATCGTACACATACAAATGGTGTTTGGGTTGTTTTTATTTTTATTTTTTATTTTTTGTGCACAACAGTCATTCAGTTCATGGTGTCTCTGCTTGAAACTTAAACAAAGGCCAGTAAAACCTAAGGCAATTTTTTTCACACCTATAATGTCTCCCACACCTGGCACTGACACGTTACATCGGCAGTAGATAAGTCAGAAATCCCCAGGAGTTAAACTCCATATATCTTGGGTAACGCTAGAAATGAGACGACGAAACCCTCTGAGTCCAACAAGATCTTGCTCACTCCAACAAGCAAAAAAAAAAAAAAAAAAATTCCGACCGCTACTTTTATTGATTTGGGTCAATATGACATTCGCTAGATTTATCGAACATGCACACAAAAATGCATGAACCGATATTTATTGGAAGTCTGTCACTGGAAAACGACTTCGCGTTTTAAACATCGAACTGCGTCAGAGAACGAATCAGCAGCAGCAGCTTCTAATTGAAACAACTTAGGTTTTCGTTTGACTATCATCGCATAAAATTTCTTCTCTGTCTGAATTTCTGGAAAGACAAGTTACGATTATTTACACGTTTTTATATTGCCCACAGCTTTTATCACAACGTTTCGTCCATTTGTTCCTTTCGCCTTCTTCAGGTTTTTATCGTTCCGTAAATAGCGGCTCGGATTGAGGAATCGGAGAGCCGAGTTCAAATTCAAGTCGAATCGATTACATTCGCTTACGTGCTAAGAGCCTTGAGAAAAGGTATGAATCCTCTTCTTCTCTCCACCCAAGCTATTGGTAAATAGCAGGACAGAACAGCTTCTATAGCCTTGAATGGCAACAGGTCTACCGCAAAAAGAAATGGCAACCTACTGCGGGGAAAAAATCTGCCTCGCCAGTCATGTATCGAAAGACCGCCTAAGCGTGTATCATACATGGAACATAACTGACTATTCACTTACGTGGTAATACCCTTAGGAAAGGTATGGATCCTCTTATTCTCCACACAGCTATGGGTAAATAGCAGTACAGACCTGGCTCTATAGCCTTGGATGGCAACTGGTCTACCACAGAAAGAAATGGCAACCTACTGCCGGGAAAAAATCTGCCTCAAAAGATACATGATCGCCTAAGCGTGTATCACTCATGGCATATAACTGACTAATATTCACTTACGTGCTAATACCTTTGGGAAAGGTATTAATCCTCTACTTCTCCCCCCATCTATGGGTAAATAGTAGAACAGACCGGGTTCTATAGCCTTGGATGGCAACTGGTCTACCGCATAAAGAATTGGTAACCTACTGCAGAAAAAAAATCTGCCTCGTCAGTCATGTATCGAAAGATACATGATTGCCTAAGCGTGTATCACGCATGGCACATAACTGACCGATATCCTTCAGGGAATTTCGAACTGAAACCTATATTTATTTAATCTATGGGGGTCAGATTGTTCTAGATACACTTGCCATGTCTTGGGATATCGCGTCTATTTCTTATTTATTACTGTTCAGTTGTTGCTCACCCCATTTCTACTTACTCCGAGTACACACTGTCCGGATCAGGGATTGAACTCATGATTACTATGTAAACAAATTCACGAACCAAACCTTTATTCTGACTGCTGATTGGTGCTGTTGTTACGCCACGCTTGGCTGCATTGAAAATAATTATTGATATAATTAACGAGCCTTCCTTGATATAGTAATAACTCGAACAGATAATTGGTTCAAAGCATCCGTATCTGAAAGACTAAATTTAACTAAGAAATGACTCAATTTCAATTCCTGCCATCTATACAGTCTAAAGAAAGATAGCGTTCGATCAGCGTGCGAAAATAATAACTGGTGTCCTAGTCTCGTACTAACAGGAAATGATTAGTATCAAACATAACCTTCAACAAGAACTCTTCATAACTTATATCTACTTCTGCACACAGAAACAAAAGGACCAAGAAAAAAGACCATAACATTAACATGGTCTGTCTTCCTTACGTCAAAGGATTATCGGGTAAAGATTGAGAAGATCTGCTGTCTATACATCCAAATATCACAAGCCAACCTTCAATCGTACCCCCTTACTTCTTAAAATAATGACCCGCATTCATATTTTTGACTGTTATTGCAATATTTTGTTAAGTTATTAAACTCGAATATTTAACTCTTGACTGCACTCATCGACGCTTCTCTTTACTGTGTTAAATTTGTAAGAGCCTGATTTTGTTAAAATCGTTTGAATGTCTTTTGCTTTTTTTTTTCGAAATCTACCACTATACATTCCGTGATAGAGTATACTCTTTAACAAAATAACAGGAAAATGCGGAATACTACGATATACTATTTACACACACACACACACACACATATATATATATATATATATTTATATACATATATATATATATATATATATAATTATTTATTCGAAAATTATAACATAAATATGTTATAAAATCACTATAAAAATAGCCATTTTGTTTGATCACTTCTGATATCTTATCAAGTAATGGTGTTGAATGTAGAATAAAGGGTTTTAAAAGGTTCAAATCAATCGAATATCCCTCGCTAGGGGAAACTCTGTTATATAAGATGGAATGACTAATCAAAATACAAGTATATTTGAATTAAAAAACTTGAAACGAACTTTGTTTATAATAATTAATTAATGCTTTAATGTTAGACTAAAATAGAATTTATTCAAACTAATAAATATTAAATTATACTATAAAATTAAAAATTAAAAATTACCACTTTTAAAATTTAAATTTAATCTGTTTTAAGTTTAAAATTATAAAATTATTTAAAGAAACTGAGGAAAAAATACATATGTTTTTTATTTATTTTTTATTGAAATCAAGTTGGGATAAACGTTGAGATGTATTAGGTTGGTGCAAAAATGACGTTCAACTTCAAAAGAAAAACGACATTATTTTTGCACCAACCTAATAATATATATATATTTGCTCTACTCTGTATTGAGCACTCTTTTAAGAATAGTATTTGTTGGTTATTGGAATTTATATATATATATTATTTTATAAGAGATTATAATAAAGTATATTGGTATCGATACACAAAAGCTTTCATGTTTCAATACTTTGATTGTATTCATCACTCGATATAAATCTCTTTAATCACAATTTGAATAAAAAAAAAAGGACTATCTGTTAGGCCAGGTTGATTTTCCACCTTTTTTAGAAAATCAACATTACACACGGTGTGAAATCTGAGGTTTCTTGTGATAAGTAACACTAAAAAATAGATTCCTAACTTTCATCTGTTTTTCAGCATTTAGTTTTAAAGCTCGTCTGAAAACATGTACAAAATGCTTAATTTTCGCAGGTTTTGCTTACGAAGTGACTACAAAATGTTACTATTTTAAGAATAAATCCAAATAAAGTTGATATTTTTTGTATTAGATTGAATGGAAAATATATTCAAACCAGAATTCTAATTATGAATCACTACAAGAAAAATATGTAATTTCTTTTACAGTATTCGATAAGTAAAAAAAAAATTAATAGATTATAAAAAGGATACTCATTAAATAAGATTTGTTAAGATCATTTGTTCGACTCTAATTAATGAAAACCAACAATAGATAAAAGTGTATGTAACACACTGGGCACAGCTTATATGACAAAATGTTTTAAATTTGCATTGTTTATTGACAATCACACTACAATAACAATACTGAATAATATATTACATTGTAGTGGATGATGCTACATATATTTAACTTTGAACTAGGACAGACGTGATTAAGGAAAGTAAAGAAGCTGGAGGTTACTATCCAATCTGGCGTGCTCAATGCAATTTATATTTGACGTAAAATAGCACATAGTATAAAATACAAAACAGAACGTAATGATTCAAAACGTAACAATTGAATTTATTAATGTTGATGTACATGCATATAAGCTGAAGGTCTGATAGAGTTATGTCTCTTAGATTTGGAAATATTTGTACTTGAGCTCATAAAAATGAAGTAATTATTAAATTGTATTTTAGAAGAATAAAGTTCCTTTAGCATGTTAGGAAATGTGAGTTGTAAACCTTGGTAAGCGTTCAGAAGCGTGAATGTTGTAATGTTCTTTAACGTCTGACCGCAAGGTTAAGACGAGTGTTCTTGAAGGTCACATTTTAGCAGCAAGGATTGAGACGCAAGAGAGACTGAAGAGAACACGAGGGAGCTTATTCGTGTTTTGTTTATATATGGCTGTGTATCACGTGGTAGGCTCAGAAGCTTGTGCACGGGAAAATTATTCCTCACGTGCTGGCTATTTGATTGGTCGGAATTGACCACTCAGCGAACTAGTTTTGAGGAGATCAACCAATGAATGCTTGTCGCATGATTTCTATGTACTGTGTTATGTAATGGTGGTGGTAGGTATTACAACATCATAATATAACTAAATTGTTCAATATAATTTCCCTTTGAAGTAAATGGAGGTCTTATTTGATGGTCCAATGATTTAGTAATAGTTTGCGTGTGCCAATATAGAATTTGTAAAGTTTCAGAAAATTATAAATTTTATAAGGCTGCACTGATCACCGGAATGAAACTGCAACGCTACAATTTTTAACCTAAACTTAATCTTTAAACCCATTTCCTTAAAAATCGACAACAATTTGGAAACAAATATTTTGTTGGTTTGGTTTGTTTTACGGTATATCAACCTCACTGTGTTATTTAATGCCGACAAGATTTTTATTGCTGGTAATACTTTTTCAAAAATTTATTGCTGGTAATATTTTTTTAAATGTATTGGTGGTAGTATTTTTTTTAAAATGTGTTGCTGGTAGTATTTTTAAATGTATTGCTGGTAATATTTTTTTCTTCAAAAAGGAATTGATGGTAATAATTTTGTTCTTTAAAAATTCATTGCTGGTAATAATTTTAAAAATATGTATTGCTGGTATTAAAACCTATTTTTACACTTTCATAGTGTTTTGACTCCAATTTGGGGTTTAGCTATTTTCCCATAGTTGGAAACCTAACAGCGGCCAGGGTGGGTGGGTGTTCGGTCAGTATTGTTCTTACCAATGCATCTGCGTTGCGCACACACAGCAGGCATAGCTCGAGCAGCGACTAGGAAACCTGGCGGTGTCGAAGCAGCTCGTTCGGGGGTTATGACTTGTGGGATTGTTCGCAGCAGCATCAAGTCGCCGAATACATCAAGTCACTTTGGGGACAATGCTGTGAGTGAACGCACTGCAAGGCATTGGTTTCAGAAGTTCAGGTCGGGAGATCTACCTCTTTGTTTTGAACCCAGCAGTGACCGACCCAGGTCTTGGATGATGATGCCCTGAAGGCGGCCATAGAAGACGACAACTGCCAAACCTATGATGGGCTTAGCGAAGTTGACCAATGTGTACCTCATATACTGACGCGAGCCAACACGCATCTTTCTTGTTGCATTCTCGGCACCGCAGTGTACTCATATTTGATCGAGTGCCGAAAAATTGGTTCTATATGATACCCCTAAGCGTGCCAGATATTGGTTGTCACCACGGGACCCTGTGTCTCACACCACAAGTAGACCTCTCCATCGGCACAAGATCCTGCTCTGTATCTGGTGAACTAGTCGACAAGTTGTGCACTATGAGCTACTACCAATGGACTAAACCATCACTGCGGACCTGTACTCACAGTAGTGTGAAAATGCACAACAGGCACTGAAGCAGAAGGAGCCAGCATTGATGTTCTGTTCCTTTACGACAATGTCAGTCCACAGGCGGCGCGCGTGGCTATGAATACCAAAAGACAAGTTGACTGGGAGACACCGTGTCCACTTTACTTCTCGGAACTTGCGCTAACAGATTACCACTTCTTTCCTTCACTGAACAACTACCTTCGCGGGAAATCCCCCACAAATGAAGCAGACAAATGAGGTAGTCACTCCCAGATTCACTGCGTTAAAAACGCCTGATTTTACCGCCAGATCATTTCGCTGATGGAGGCAAGTTGGCAAAAGTTTCTGTTTACCGATGGGGATTACTTTGAGGACTAACAATATGTCAAATTTTCTGTATACGTTTTTTATTTTTCTAATAAATAAAACGGTAAGAACTTTTTTTGTTAACTTTTACATGTTAAAAACTGTAATCATTTATGAACAAAATCCATGAGAGCCTGTCTGGTGTTTCATCATCATCACCATATATATATATATATATATATATATATATATATAATCTTGAATGTTGGTAAATATGCATACATATATAAAGACAGTTTTATGTTTATTCATTCTTTTTTATATATACAAATATTTAAGTAAATGCTCTGTTTATAATATACAGTATTAAATAACATTTACAGGCCTGAATGTCCGAGAAATTTTCATAGAAAATACGCGTCCTCCGACAGGAATCGAACCTGTATCCTATACAGAACCG
>OZ010603.1:75316986-75416986 GCA_963932145.1 Acanthosepion lycidas | reverse complement strand
TCTAAAATAATTTTATACTTTCAGATTGATTTTGGCTGGTTGATTTCGTTTAGCGGCATGTCAACAACGTTATGGGTCTTTTAATGTCGAAATCTAAATATTTTGTACGTAAATTAAATGCTTTTAACTACAGATCTTTTGTAAATAATTTTATACTTTCAGGTTGATTTTGGCTGGTTAATTTTGTTTAGCGGCATGTCAACATCTTTATGGGTTTTGACATGCTGAAATCTAAATATTTTGTACATAATTTGATACTTTCAGGGGAAACATGTTATATATATATAGTTTGTCAATAAAATGTATTGCTGGTAATTTTGTGATAAAAATGTATTTTTATAAATTTGTGCTGTATTGGTTGTCATTTTGCTATAAAAATATTGCAACTAGCCATATCTTTTATTAATATATTATTGGTATTTTTGCTGTAATGTATTTTTGTACATCGTGAACCACCAGATAAAAATCAAAACACTAATTTCCCATAGCTGGGACCCTAACAGGTGCTACTACTTCGGGTTAGGATAGACCTAGGAAGGACAGCAATTAAGTGGTTTTTCCACGCTCCTCAAACCTCCAATCTCTCGATCAAAGGCCTTGCTGCCGGTTGTAGTTTATCGTCATACTCAGGACTATCCAGAAGGCATACATAAAAATGTATTTTTTTTTTACTTTCGTCATGTTTAGGGTCCACTATTTGCTTAGAGCTGGGACCCTAGCAAGTGCTACCACCTTGAGTTAGGGTGAACCTGGGAACAACAGAAATTAAAAGGTGTTTCCACGCATCTCAATATCTCTCAATCAGAATCTTTGCTGCCGGGTGCAGTTTATCGTCATACCCAGGGCTACATTTATTTGGAAAGAGCTAAATTAAATATAATTTAAAAAGAACTTTTTTTTAGGCAATTTACCCCAAGCAAGACAGGTGTACTACTAGCACGCAAGGGACTACAAAGTATTGAGAACAAGAGTAAAGAGGCGTGTTTGAGGAAAGGATACAGTGAAGGACAGTGAACAAGCTTAGGGTATCAGATGTCGATTGACATTACATTTGAATATTTGAAGATTATAGATATCGGGGAAGCAAGGAAGGGGAAGGGAGTTCCACAGATGAGGTGCGGGAGAAGAAGCTGTTTGAGTAGAAGAGACGGTTACATTTAACAGTTTTGACAGTGAAAGGGTGGGACCGAAATGCCATCCTGGGAGCTCGTTTAAATTCATGCAGTCCGGAAACCTGCTCGTCGGAACAGTTGTCGTGAAAATACTTATGGAAGAGACAAAAGAAGGCCACGGCACGTTTGTGGGATAGCGATTGTAGACTAGATGCCAGATCAGGACCTATCATTGTACATATTCGTCTCTGCATTTTGTCGAGGACCTCGAGACATCCAGCGGGGTCACTAGATCATATATGACAGCAATATTCCATGTAAGGACGGAGGGTTGATTCATAGATTTGAAGGACGGACTCAGACGAGAAAAACTTTCTGGCGCGATACAGACAGCCAACTTTCCTTGCGGTTGATGAAGCTATTGATTTAACGTATTTATTCCACCTCATATCAGTGTCCAAGTTCTCAACTGCCTTCACCGGGTATTGAACTCACACTCTTTGGGTCCAGGAGAGGGGAATTAACAGGAGATAACTGACAACTGACATCCATTAAAACAAGGCACGTGAAACTAGAATAGCCTACCCCAGTGAGCGAAATAAAGGGTTAGTTCGACATTCCAACCATCTGAAGAAGGAGTGTACAACGGCCGAAACGTTGTAATAAATATGGCGACAAAATGAGGACAATAGTCCAAATAATGTAAATAGTGTACATAATACCACATCTCATATACATACATATATATATATATATATATATATATATATATATATATATATATATATATATTATAGAGGTAGTGTGTTTTCTGTTTATTTTTTTATTTTTTTCACGATATTCTTTCAGTCTTCCGTCTCATATAATTTGGAATTGACTAGTAGAGATATTTGAAGGCCTGTTCCTTTTTTCCTTTGAACTTCAGAGTGGCAACACACATTTTCTTTCCCTCCGATAGACATTAGGCGTACTTCACAGATTGAGGATTGTATTGAACTGTTCATAACTTCAATCTCGTTTCTTTATTTATCCTTCTGTAAACATGTCTTCTTAATACGTTTATTAATTGTTGATCATTTGACTTCGATGTTTTGTTATTCTTTATTGCCTGAACTCATATGAGTCCGCAAATACTGTTTGCGGGACAAATGTACCAGGAGGCATGAAATAATAATGTTTTCTATTCCAGTAACTCTCTACATAGAACGTCAAGAGTGCCCTCTAAAACGTTCTTTCCATAAGACAGATGACCCCTCTTCAGTGCTGGTTGATATTCCTCCGTCGATCTATCTGCATTCAGTCAATTATGTGACATCTGTGATACACGCTTAGGCGATCATGTATCTTTCTATACATGACTGACGAGGCAGAGTTTTTTTTTCCCGCGGTAGGTTACCATTTCTTTCTGCGGTAGACCACCTACCATCCAAGGCTATAGAACCCAGTCTGTCCTGCTACTTACCCATAGCTGGGGGAGGGGGTGAAGAAGAGGATTCATATCTTTCCCAAGGGTATTAGCACGTAAGGGTGTTACAGTCCGTTATGTGCCATGCATGATAGATGCTTAGGCAATCATTTATCTTTCGATACATGACTGACGTTGCAGATTTTTTTCTCGCAGTAGGTTGCCATTTCTTTCTGTAGTAGACCAGTTGCAATCCAAAGCTATAGAACCCGTTCTGTCCTGCTATTTACTCATAGCTAGGGGAAAAGAAAAGAATTCATAGCTTTCCTAAGAGTATTCGCACGTAAGTGAATATCAGTTCATTTATGTGCCATGCGTGATACACGCTTAGGCGATCATGTATCTTTCAATACATGACTGACGAGGCAGAGTCCCACCCCCCGGCAGTAAGTTCCCATTTCTTTCTGCGGTAGACTAGTTGCCATCCAAGATTATAGGACATGGTCTGTCCTTCTATTTACTCATAGATGGGAGGAGGGGGAAAGAGGAGGATTCATACCTTTCCCAAGGGTATTAGCACGTAAGTGAATATAATGGATTCGACTGGAATTCAAACTCGGCTCTGCGAGTTGGAATTCTTATCTGCATTATTTATGTTACTAGTTATAATACTAAGTACGACTTTCATGTACTATTTCGACTATCCACGTCCTTGCAAAATGGTCCTTTTTATTCGGCAATGGTCTAAGAGACACGAACTGCTACACTGTTGGAACCGAAAAAGAAGACGATGTTTCCGAGAACACTACAATCTTGAGCTCTAAAGTCGAGGGCAGATGTTCTCAACCAGGGTTAGATTTACCCCTAGTGGGTAAAAAAATATATAGTCGGGGATAAATAATTAAAATACCTGATAATTAAAAAAAAACACCTGAAAGCCGATGATGATATGAGAGTAGCATTATCAGAAACAGCTCCTCGTATAAACAAACTGATTGACTCAATAAATCAGCAGTGTTCCCACTGATAATACTTCTGGTGTTTCTGTTCATTATTTTTTGTAATACAAATTAACTTCATAATTTTCTATTTAGAAAAAGTTTGATTTTCTTCTTTTTTTTCTTTGATACGAATGTATAATACTATTTTTATACAAAACCTAAAGTACTAAACAATAAAAAGCTTCTTTCTGACTTTCTTGTTTTTCTGTCACTTTATGACATTGATGTACAAATGAATGATGGATTACTAATTTTTTGATCAGAATACTGAATTTTTACTAATTTTTAGTATTTGTCAGTATTTTTTTTATTTCTGTTTTGGTATTTCTACTAATGACTAATTTGCACAATTTTTAGTCACAAATTAGTCAGTACTAATCATAATCATTCATTAAAAAAAAAATTTTTTTTAGTATTTTCCAAAAATTTTTAAATTGCCAAAAACAAAAATACTAAAAAAAAAAATTTTTTCCGAATGAATGATCATTATTAGTATTAATTTGTAGATCTACTAATACAGCGGATAAAATGAATAATTTTTTTATTAATGACTACAAACGTTAATAAAAATACTGAATTTTATACAGAGTACTAACTTATACTAAAAAATTAGTAGATCAGTACTAAATAAGAAATCAGTATTTTGAGTGTCGCTTAGTATTTTTTTAGGCACAGTATTTTGACTAAAAAAACGCTTAGTATTTTGAATGAAAAAATCATTCATTCATTTAGTCACGAAATTATTCATATTGTGAAGGAAGGTGAGAAGAAAGGACTAATTGTAAGAAGACAGAATCCATGGCTGTTAGCAAAAGGAACAGAACTGTGTGCAATATCCATATTACAGATGCCAAAAGCAAGCAAGTGCAACAATTTATATATATGGGAAATGATATAAACAGAGGATGGAGAATATGACAACGAAATCCGAAAGTGCATTAGGATAGCGAAAGATGCCTTCCAAAAACTAAACAAAGTATAAAGAAAAATGAAAATTCAGTGAAAGATGCCTTCCAAAAACGAAACAAATTATTAAGAAACTTAAAATTTAGTGAAAGATTCCTTCCGAAAACTAAGCAAAGTATTAAGAAACAAGAAAATTTTGTGAACGATTCCATCCGAAAACTAAGCAAAGTAATAAGAAACAAGAAAATTTAGAGAAAGATGCCTTCCAATAACGAAGCAAAGTATTAAGAAATAAGAAAAATTAGTGAAATGTGCCTTCGAAAACCTAAGCAAAGTATTAATAAACAAGAAAATTTAGTGAACGATGCTTCGAAAACCTAAGCAAAGTATTAATAAACAAGAAAATTAAGTGAACGATGCCTTCCAAAAACTAAGCAACGTATTAAGAAACAAGAAAAATTTGTGAAAGATACTTCCGAAAACTAAGCAAAGTATTAAGAAACAGGAAATTTAGTGAAAGATGCCTTCTAAAAACGAGACAAAGTATTATGAAACAAGAAAATTTAGTGAAAGATTCCTTCGAAAACCTAAGCAAAGTATTAAGAAACAAGAAAATTTAGTGAAAGGTGCTTTCAAAAACTAAGCAAAGTATTAATAAACAAGAAAATTTAATGAAAGATGTCTTCCAAAAACGAAGCAAAGTATTAAGAAACAAGAAAATTTAATGACAGATTCCTTCTTAAAATTAAGCAAAGTATTAATAAACAGGAAATTTAGTGGAAGATGCCTTCCAAAAACGAGGCACGGTATTAAGTAACAAGAAAAATTAGTGAAAGATGGCTTCCAAAACTAAGCAAAGTATTAAGAAACAAGAATCTTTAGTGAAAGAGTCTTCCAAAACCAAAGCAGAACGTTAAGAAACAAAAAAATTTAGTGAAAGCTTCCTTCCAAAAACTAAGCAAAGTATTAAGAAACAGGAAATTTAGTGAAAAATGCCTTCCAAAAACGAAGCAAAGTATTAAGAAACAATTTCGTTAGAAACAAAGAAAAGAGTGCTGAACAGTTATGACAGTCCTCCTATATGGCAGTGAATGCTGGAGAATCTTTTCAGAGATGAGACTTGAAGTAACAGAAATGTGGGGTTCTACAGATGAATGCTGAGAATATCATGGAAGCAACCACAAAGTTTTAGAGAAAATGGAAACAAAAAGTAAATTTATACTTTACATAAGAAAGAGACAGTTAAAATTTCTAAGGCAGACAACGAGGAAAGCGGGCTCGGAAACTTTGACTCACACAGGGCATATTGAAGTCAAGAGGGACAGAGGAAAACAAAGCATAACGATCTTCTGTAAAGTGTTGACAGAACAGGATTTAGGAGAGACAGCACACAGACAAAATGTAATAAGAGTTATAAAGGACAGGAAATCGTGGAGAGCCATTATTGCCAACTAGTCTTCACGAGGGGACTGCTTCTGTCCCTGCTTTCTCCTGCCGATACCTTTTCATCAACTATTTGCTCTCGCCAGGATCCACTTCTATTAGGTTGGTGCAAAAATAATGACGTAATAATGTCGTTTTTTGACGTATTTTTTAACGTCAAAAAACGACGTTATTACGTCGTTATTTTTGCACCAACCTAATATTAATTCTCATCTTACCTCTGTTGATACACTGGGGACAAACTTGCATCACTTCTGAGCATCCGTAGTTTCAAATGGCGCTGATGTCCGTACGGAATTCAAATAATCCTGGTTTACTGACACAAAGCCTAAAAGGACACAGGACAGTTACTATATTGAAGACAGAGTAGCGAATGTTACTTAATTTCCACCTACCCCCAACGATCATTCTGCAATGTTAAATCCTGCCCGTGTCTCTTGGGTTCTACAGCTAATTGCCAAAATTGCATTACTTCTTATATCATGCATAAGTCATCCAGTAATATACCCATTTCCACAAGAGTGAAACTATCGATGATATCTCTAATATTTTAGTACTTCAGATAGATAGATAGATAGATAGATAGATATTAAGAAAATGAGATAGATAGATAGATATTAACAAAATGACATAGATATGAACAAAATGAGATAGATAGATAGATAGATAGATAGGAACAAAAGGAAATAGATAGATAGATAGATAGATAGATAGATAGATTACATATGACTAGACTGATATAGATAGATAGATAGATAGATAGATAGATAGATATTAACAAAATGAGATAGATAGATAGATAGATAGACTGAGATAAATAGATATCAATAGACTTAGAGAATCATTTAAACATGAAAGATAGATATGAACAAAATGAGATAGATAGATAGATAGATATCAATAGACTTAGAGAATCATTTAAACATGAAAGATTAATATAGATTGATCGATCGATATATAGATAGATATTGAATAAACCGACTGAGATAGATAGATAGATAATCAAGAGACTTAGAGACATGCGAACATGAAACACTAAAATACATGAATAATATATATATATATATATATATATATATATATATATATATATATATATATGTACATATATATATATATATTTATATATTTACATATATATATATATATATATATATATATATATATATGTACATATATATATATATATATATATATTTATATATTTACATATATATATATATATATATATATATATATATATATATATATATATATATATATATTGAACAATAAAAAAATTAAAAATTAAAATTTTTAGACACACTGGGTTGTAGATTAATATTCTTTCGTTTTTTATTATTATTTCATTTAGATTCCTCGACTAGTTTCGACCAAAATGGCCATCATCGGGAGGAGAAATATTTCTGCTTGCTGCTAGCACTAAACTACAGAAATGAGTCTTTTGCTGGCGAAAATGAACTTTTGTCTGTAGTTTTCATTTGTTTTTTTTTATTTTTTTATCTTTTTAACATGAATCTTTTTAACATGCCTTGTGTTTGTCAAACAGTCTCTTTTCAGTTGTTATTTGAGATAAGAGCTGGATGGATCTAGGCGGCTCTGAATTCCCCTGGTCAGTTTGACAGTTTTATTGGTCCTGGAGAGGGGATGTGTCTCTGTTTAGTGTTTGTGTGTGTTATTTGGTTCTTAGGGAGTGAGTGAGTATGATATGTGTAAACGTGTGTATTCCTGTGGGTGTGTGTTATCATTTGGCTCATTAGGGAGTGAGTGAGTATGATGTGTGTAAGTGTGTATATTCGTGTGGGTGAGTGTATAAGTGTGAGGCCTCCACACCTCTGTAAGCATGTCTGTCTTGTGTGGGCGAGAAATGTGGGTAGGTCTTGATTTGTTGACTTATATATTGGCACTATTTATATTGTTAAGTTTATGGTTTAGCCCGACTGGATATTTTGTTTTTAGACGTTGTATCCACTTATTTTCATGGGATTCTAAAATCTTTCTAATGTTATCTGCTCTGAACTTTTCTATTCTCTCAATTATAGTGAATTTGGCATGGGTTTTTAAATCGTGTTTTTCCAGGCGGAAATGTTGTTCTACAGGTAATAATTTTTCATGGGGAGTCGACTTAATTCGATTGCGATAATTAGTAATTCTGTAGTGTTTCTGGAGGTAAATTATGTTATGATTTCTACAGTTAGAATCGTGGTAGATTTTGAAAGTAGATTTAGTGATTGAGCTAGTGAATGAATTCGTGTTTTTAATATGGTTGCAACATAAACTTCTTTTGTTGTTACATGGTTGGGAAAATCCTGTTGTTTTTGTTCTTAGTTTATTACGGATTACCTTGTCCCCTGAAATGTGGTTACTACCTATGATTTCTTTTAGGTTCTTAGGTCTACGATATGCAAGAAGGCCGGCTTCCTTAAACAGTTTTTTTAGGTCTGGTTTGAGATGTAGTATTTCCCAGCGACGTTTGATTATTTGGGATAGTGGAGGCAGAGTGGGGTTGAAAGTGGTTACTAGAGGGATGCGGCTAGATTTATTTTTAACCTTGTACATTAGGGTGTCTTTTCTAGGTGTTGAAATTGCTTTATTTATTTGTTCCCTGATTAGGTGTTGTTTATAGCCACGTGTTGTGAATTGATGATCCAGATTTTCAATGTGTTTATTTAATTCTTCATTGTTGGAACATATCCTTCTGAGTCTAAGTGCTTGTGAATGGGGAAGGTTCTCTTTTATATATATATATATATATATATATATATATATATATATATATATATATATATATATATACATATATATATATATATATATATATATAATATAGATAGATAGATATGAAGTGACAGGCAGATATGAATACATTAAAACAGATAGACATACAAGCATGACACAGATAGATAGATAGATAGATAGACAGTCATACAAACATGAAACACTAAGATAGCTAGACAAACAGATAGATAGTAAGAAAGTGACTGCGATATATTGAATAGCTTAGAGACAGACAAACATTAACACACTTGTTTTAAGCCGTCAAGATTTGTTCCTTAAGAATACAAAAAAAATAAAAATAAAAAATAAGGATAGTATGACAGACATTGGCACCGAATGCCAAATTGGTGAGCCGAGTTCAAATTCCAGATTAGTCTGTTGCATTCCCTTTCGCACTTAGGAAAGACATCGGTTCGTTTTTTTCTCCTCCCGGCTATGGTAAATTTAATTCTCGAGCTTTGGGCGACAACCAGTCTAGGAGAAAGAAAACACTGCTTTTCGAAACCGTGGAGAAGGAACCACACTACTACCCCTCCAAAGAAGGCGTGACAATTTACAGAAAATAAAAATAATAAGAAACAGTAGAGATGATTTGGTTTATTTTGTTTTACGGCATATCAACCTCAATGGATTATTCAATGCCGACAACATTTTTAGGATAGATTCGTATGAATAGAATATGTATTCTTTGGTTTAGATTGGTTTGGTTTATTTTGTTTTACGGCATATCGACCTCAATGGATTATTCAATGTCGACAAAATTTTTACGATAGATTCGTATGAATAGAATATGTATTCTTTGGTTTACATTGGTTTGGTTTATTTTGTTTTACGGCATATCAAACTCAATGGGTTATTTAATGTCTACATGATTTTTAGGATAGTTTCCTATGAATAGGATATGTATTCTTTGGTTTAGATTGGTTTGGTTTATTTTGTTTTACGGCATATCAAACCCAATAGGTTATTTTATACCAATAACATTTTTTATTGTTGGTAATATTTTGTTTTGTCAAAAATCTGTTTCTAGTAATAATTTTCCTTCAATGTTGTTTTGTTGGTAATAATTTTTTTCAAAAAAGTATTGCTGGTAATAATTAACTATTTACCCATAGCTGGGACCCTAACAGGTGCTACCACTCCGGGTCAGGTTGGACCTGGGAACACCAGCAATTAAGAGGTGGTTCAACGCTTCTCAAAATCTCCTGATCAGAGGCCTTGCTGCTGGATGTAGTATCTCATTTTACCGAGGACGTGGATATAGTTTAACGTCTTACCCAGGACAGATCAGTAGAGAGCCATGTTCATCTTATCCCTGAAGAGAGAATGGCATTAAAAATATGTCCCCTGTTAATATTTTAATATTTAATCGCAGGATTTTTTTACTTTATTGTCTTCTTTTGTGTATGAAATATTAATTATTAGCTTGGTGCAAAAATAATATCGTTTTTTGACGTATTTTTTAACTTTAAAAAACGATATTGTTTTTGCACCAACCAAATATATAGAAACATAATTACAAAATTAACTTTGATTCATTGGTAGATATATAGGTCTATATCGTGAGGATTAGCTCTTTTTTTATGTTACATGGTTTTATATTTGGCGATTTGAAACACTTATGACTGACAGAGACATTTCTTCCCGTCTGCCTCCTTTTAGCAATTGTGACGAAAGCCTTAACAAAACAATCGCCAAAAGGGCGAATTCCATTAAAAATTGGTTCCATGCCTTGGAATTAAAGAGATATCACCGATTGTAGCAAGATTTCTGTTATGTCCCTGCCGATACGCGGCGCCACAACACGCAATTTTGATCCATAACCACGTGTGTGTATATATATATATATATATATATATATATATATGAAGATAACTGAAATTTTTCAAGATCTGTGTTCCGTTTCAATATGATCACGTCGGCATCACGTGGGCGATGTTGTGAAAGCGTATTCCTAAAATATAGTATTTTGAATGAAAAATGAAAAGAATTTTATTTTAATCTAAAACTTATATGTACGTTTGTCGAGCATTAATCTTGCTAGAAAAGGGGGAAATATTAAAGAAGACGGGTCTAGTATTCACCGTGCGAAAAATTTCAGTTATCTGTTTTGATTAGTCTTACTCTAATGTCCATCGTCTTTTCATGTTGAATTAAATATAGTCTAATGTTAATTATGTTTTATGAATATGTCCTGAAGATGGTCTACTAGACCGAAACGTCCGACGTTGATATTATATTAACATTAAGACAGCATAATTGCATATTAGGATTTTTGTTTGTTTTTTCCGTATATTTTTCTTCATACTGTCGGATCTATATCCATATATTTGCTTACATATATATATATATATATATATATATATATATATATATATATACATATACACGTTTGAAATGACGTGCAAGCACGGGGTACTTCTGGCAGAAAGTGACAGTATTTTTAATACTTCTCTTTGGAGACATTTTGCTAGGTCTGTGAGTTTTTCTTCTTTCCAGAATGTCGATTGGAGCGCCTTCAATCTCTCACCAAAAATGCCACACGTTTTTAGACCAACTTCCCCCCACAACACCATGGCCTATTTCTTTCACACTTTAGCCATGCAACGTTTTACCATTTTCCCGCGCAACGTCACAAAGTGGCCCCTAAAGGAAGCGATATACGAGTCGAGAGGCGCGCTTGGATAGCAGCGGGCAACGAGACCATTCACTGGCCTTTTGCTTCACGATCTACCGAAATATTTAGAGCCCCCAGGCTGACAATTCGCTAAAGGTAATTATTCGCTCTGAACATTGCAGCGTCTGAGTTTTCAACTTTTCCATTTTATATATATATTTTTTTATCCTTTGACTTCAAGTTAACATCTTTGCAGTCTTTCTCTAACTTTTCTTTCTCTTCACTCAATTTCTGATTCTCTTCATTGCTTTTTTATCTTTTCATCTTTCTCGGCTTCTTTTCTAAACATTTCTTTTGTCTTCTTACGTAATCATTCAAATTCTCAATATCTCAGCCACAGTAGTTTAAAAAAAAATAAGAGAGAGAGAAAGCTATAGTGACCCCCCCCCAAAAAAAAAAATATAAAAACGAAAAAGATGAATGATCACGACGCCGTACACGTACGCACATCCGCGCAGATGGGAGCACGCGGACGAACGCACATCCGCAGAGACGGATACATGACCGCACACCCTCAAACGCACACACGAACACAAAAAATACAGGAAAAAATTAGAGCAATATCAAAAGTATATAAAAAGTAAAAAAAAAATAAAAAAATATAAGCAGTAAATTGTTGATAGCCCTTGAAGAGTGAACGGATAGTTCCGCCTACGAAACTTTGATGTCGGGATCATATATATATATATATATATATATATATATATATATATATATATATATAAGCATTTCACCCCAAGCAAGGCGGGAAGGCACTAGCACGCAAGGGGTTACAGAGGATTTGGAGCAAGAGCAGATAGAAATGATAAAGGAAAGGATGGGGTGAAGGATGAGGATAGATCCAGGCAACTGGAGATGTCGATTGATATTACATTTGAATAATTAGAGACTATAGCTATCAGGGAAACAGGAGAAGGGAAGGGAGTTCCACAGGTGAGAGGTGCGAGATATGAAGCTATTGGAGTAGAAGAGACGGCTACATTTAACAGTTTCAACAGTGAAAGCGTGAGAGTGGGATACCAGCCTCGTAGGACGCTTGAACTCATGAAGTCTGGGAACCAGCGAACGCAGATCCTCAGAGCAATTACCATGAAAGTATTTGTAAAAAAGACAGAGGGAGGCGACGGCTCGTCTGTGAGAGAGCGACTGCAGACGAGATGCCAGATCAGGGCCAATTATATTGCATATCTGTCTCTTGATCTTATCAAGAACCCCGAGGCAAACAGAAGGGGCTCCAGATCATATATGGCAGCAATACTCCATGCAAGGGTGAATGGTTGATTTTTAGATTTGAAGGATCGATTCCGGGACGAAAAATTTCCTGGCGCGGCACAGGGAGCCAACTTTCCTTTCGGTGGACGAAGCTATTGACTCAATGTATTTGTTTCATCTCAGGTCAGCAGACACTGTGAGACGGAGCAGCCGCAGAGAGGTGCTCTCGAGAAGTTGAGCCTCAGACATTCTAATGGGGGGAATGCAGGGAAAAATCTCTGCGGTGATTAATAGACAGCAGTTTTGTTTTTGAGGCGTTAAACTTAACCAGCTAATTACGGCCCCAGTTGACAACCGATTGGAGGTCATTTTCGAAACAAACGGCCATGTTAGGTTTGTCATCGACACTAGATTTGTTTTGGGGACAGGAGTAAATTGTAGTGTCGTCCGCGTAGATGCCTACTTGGGAATCTATGACGTCAGGAAGATTGTTAATGAAGATAAGGAACAGAATAGGGCCTAGGATGGAGCCTTGGGGAACATCTGCGTTCGTGGGATAGAAGCTGGAGGAGAATCCGTTGAGAACGACCTTCATATATATATATATATATATATATGATTAATGTAAGTAAAACATTGTCACTTAGCTGATTGATGTTACCTTCAGCAATTATATATATATGTGTGTGTGTGTGTGTGTGTGTGTGTGTGTGTGTGTGTGCATATATATGTATATATATAATTGTGTATTTGCGCAGCAATACTTATTTTATACAAGCGTCATTATAAACCACTGATTAGGCAGTGCGGTTAGATTTTTATTTAATTTTTCTTGTTTTCTTATATATATATATATATTTATTTTTTCTGGACATAAATTATTTAGAAATTGTTCTGACCTTGTTTGTAAATTAAAAACCTTCCTAAAACTCTAGATGAAAAAAAATCCATAGATTCAGTTAATAGTAAAAAATAAAATCGTCCTTGATAATGGCTAAAATGAATAGCCGAAATCGCTTGGACGTACAGAACATTCAGCCAATTTCTACATAATTTATGTTCCCGACAGGTACCTAACCTGTATTCACTTTTTAATCTGTGAAACCACCTTGCGGTTTCAGATGGTTTAATATATAGTTTAGGAAAATATTTACAATTCACAACAAATTTATCAAACACTAAATAAACACTTTAATGAATAAATAGTGTTTAACATTTTTGTTGTCAGTTCTCGAGAAAAAAAAAAAAAGTATCAAGTCTGATTCTCCCAACCTAATTTAGTGAATTTACGTGGCTGGTAAAAAATAAAAGAAATGCCCGGGAAATTAATTTTTTCAAAATGTATAATTACAGTTAACCGTCGTTATATGTTTATTATATATATATATATATATATATATATATATATATATATATATATATATATATATATATATTGTTCGTTTGTTCACAGACATTCTTATAAATTTAGGGATAAAATTATTTTTTTCATATTATTTTTTAACATTTCACCCTAAACAAGTCGGAAATGCCACTCGTACGTAGTGGCGGGTGTATAGAGAGTCAAAGAGAGAGAAAAGACTTAATACAGGGGAATTGAGAAAAGGATAAAAGATGAACGGGGTCCGAGAAGATAGAAAATGGCGATAGTCGTTTCATTTATTTTTTTTTTAATCGTTGTTATCAGGTAAGCAAGTAAACGGAAGGGAGTTTCACAGGCGGGAAGCGCAAGAAAAGAAACTGTTGGAGTAGAAGTGGCGGTCACATTTTTTTCTTTTATTTAGATTTCTTGAGGTTTTTCTTACGTATTTGATAAAAACGTAAACCAAAAAGAAACTAAACGGAGTTGAATGGACATAAAAAATATGTAATAATTTAAATTGGAAATTTCAGTGTCTCCTCTCATCCATGCACATGTGTAATCCTATAAACGTAAATATCTTGTCACATGAAAAACAAATTTTCCTAAATTTGTTGTTGATATAACTTGGAACAATTTTAAGTGTGAATTAAGTTTAAGCGTTTAATGATTTTTTTCTTTTTCTTTCAGATTTAACAACTTAAGTCTTTGGCAATTTCGACCATGGAAAGATTAACAATCAAACAACCTGTTAAAGTTATCGAAGCTTATTACGAAAATGGACGTTCAAATAGAAATGCATTTCGCGCACTTTGCAATTTTTTTTTTTTTTTGGTCAACATAATCGACCGACCGAAAGTGGTTTTGGAAACGATGTAACGTTGTTGTGGAGAGGTTCAATTCCTGTGCGCGATGACGAATAAAGGTGTCTGGATTTTCGGTCACATTCTCGTGCACTGCAACAATGTTTTCAGCTGAACGGCGTAGATGAGCAGGCAATGGTGTTTTCACATCTGCCACCGACCCAGTTTGTTTTAATTTACGAAGAGTTTTTCCAATAGCAATCTTCAAACTTTAACACGTTTATCATGTTAAACTTTCCATGGTTGAAATTCCCAAAGACTTAAGTTGTTAAATCTAAAAGAAAAAAAACATAGACTCTTAAACTTAATGCACATTTAAAATCGGCCCAAGTTATTGGAACACACGATATATATATATATATATATATATATATATATATATATATATATATATATATATATGTTTGAATAAAAACAGACTACGATAAGGTTCTATGTAATGAATTATTTCACCATAACCCCTTTAAAAACCAAACGGCACTATCTATTCATTATTGGAATCTGTTGGAGAGTATCCTAACCCCACAAATAAAGTGGAAAATAATATCAAGAGCCAGAACTCCCAAAAACTTCAGAGACAGATGCAACTTATGTTTAAAGGAGAAAATCTTCATAATCAAACATAAAGATCCAGACATACTACTGAATAAACACAGTGAACTAATTTTTAAATGCCGGCACAAAAACAATCTCAACCTAAGCAGATACATTGAAAAATAATCATATAATAAGAGCAATTTTGAGTGTTTTTTATTCCCTTTGTTTTTAGAAATATTACTATGCACACATGAACACCAACACATAACTATATGTATACAACTATGGTAATGTGCTTGAACACTGAGGCACCTGTTGATATGTACATCTCTATATTTTTATATGGAATAAGAAGCAGGGATTTTTTTGTGTTTTTTTATATAGTGTGGGGGTGTACATTTAGATAGGTACCTATATATTTTGCCATAAATATGAAAGAACGGGTAATATTATATGTGTAAAGATATGGATTATGTAATTAAATACTGAGAGAGTATTAGAACGCAGGCATAAGTGGGTGCATGGGTGAACATGAGGATAGAGACATGTACGTGTGTAGATATGTGTAAGTGCAAATTAACGTATGTGTGTGTATATGGATATGCTGCATATTATGTATATATGAATGTATGTATTTGTATATATATGCATGTGTGTATGTATGTATGTATGCATATGTGTGTGTGTATATGTGTATGTGTATATACGTATGTGTGTGAAAAAATACATATATATGTATATATGTAGATGTATATGGATATACAGGTGTCTTTAAATGTATATGTATATATGTAAGTATAAGTGTATGTGGAGATATGTATGAAGATATATGAATATGCGTTTTCTCTGCAGATGTATATGTGTAAATATGGGAATATACATAGGATTTTTTTTTTTTTTTTTTTTTACTAATTAATAAAAGATAAAAATAAATTAATTAATAAGATTACTAAATATAAAATAGATTACTCTTTCAATGTACTATCTGTGAATTTTTCTAATCGACTGTTTCATAGAAAATAACAAAAAACCACCGAATTTCAAATTAATTTCTTCGTAGATTATTTAAACATTTAGATACAGAAAAAACTTTAACCTCCCAAACATGCCCGTTAAAGTAACGCGAATTAACAGCGTCTAAAAAATTTGAAAGAAAAACTGTCCTCGTGAAAGTAGTGTAGCTTCTTCCTTTAAAGTCGGTTTCTACCCCTCCACTCCTTAGCCATCTATATCTTGAGACTAGACACAATAAATTCGAACAACATCTAGCCGACACATTGGAGTTAAAAATTAAAAATAAGAATTTGAAATGCTACATATGACACATTCATATCCTCTTTCCCACCTCACTTCCTCACTTCGTTAATTTTACGTATACTTGATGAGGTCCGTCAAAAATGTGTAAATTTCTTTTCATTTTTCGGAAGGAAATTCTGATGATCCAGAGCCCTGTTAAAGGGGTTATGGTGAAACAATTTATTACATGGAACCTTAACGTGGTCTGTTTTTATTCAAACATATCTGCTCTGAATTTTACATTGAGCTCTCCGGATATCATCCTCCTCGGGTCTACCCATACGGATTACCTAAGTTTGCATAAACTAACTAACTATATATATATATATATATATATATATATATATATATATATATATATATATATATATATATATATATATATATATATTGGAACGCCCATTATAAAACTTTATATATCTATCTTTTCTCCACATATATTTATATATTTTGTTTAAAATGTTCGACCGAATTCAAGTTCTATGTAAATTTTGTTTTTAAATTTTTATGTAATTTATGCAATGACGTATTAGGCTATTTTTTTCAAGATATAAGTTTATACAGAGTGCAGCAGAAATACCTCCCATATAACTTCTTTACGCACCGCCATCCCCCCCGTTAGTGCGTAGGCGATCATGGCTCTCCTCAATTTCTTGTCTTTTGTAACTTTTTTTCTCTTTTTGTCTCTCCGAAACTCTCTTCCGCCATCCATTTACTCAAGTTCACTAAGTATGTTATGCTTTGTTTTCCGCTGTCCTCTTGACTTTAATCTGCCCTGTGAGGATCAGATTTCCCAAGCCCTTCTACCTCATTATGTGCTCTAGAAATTTCAATCATCTCTTTCTGATACAAAATATTTTTTTCTATTTTCTCTAAAACCTTGTCGTTGCTCACATATTCGGTCCATGGTATCCCCAGCATCCTTCTGTAGAACAACATTTTTGTTGATAAATGTCTGTTCTTTATCTTTGAGGAGATTGTGGAGACATACATGAAGATAGATATCGCGTAACCGTTTAGTAATCTTTTCTTTGTTTCTAACAGTCTTTCTGTCTCTTAATACTCTGCTTAGAATTTGGAAGGCATCTTTCAACTACCCCTTCTTGATGTTAAGTATAAGAATCCTTTTTGTTTCTATCGTCTCTACAACTTCCTTGTTGCTCACATATTCGGTCCATGGTATCCCCACCATCCTTCTGTAGAACAACATTTCTGTTGCTAAAAGTCTCTTCTTTATCTTTGAGGAGATTGTCCAGCATTCACGGCCATACAGGAGGACAGATATCGCGTAATCTTTTAGGACTCTTTTTTCCTTGTTTCTAACAAATTTTTTTCTGTCTCTTAATACTCTGCTTAGCATTTGGAAGGCATCTTTCAATTGCCTCTTTTTGATGTTATTAGGTTGGTGTAAAAATAATTTCGTTTTCCCACATAGTAACATATGTTAGAAAACGAAATTATTTTTGCACCAACCTAATAAATATAAGTATCCTTTTTATTTCTATCATCTCTACAACTTTTGCTCACATATTCGGTCCATGGTATCCTTAGGATTCTTCTGTAGAACCCCATTTCTATTGCTAAAAGTCTCTTCTTTATCTTTGAGGAGATTGTCCAGCATTCACTGCCATACAGGAGGACAGTTTAGTACTTTTCTTTGTTTCTAACAAAGTTTTTTTTCTGTCTCTTAATACTCTGCTTAGATTTTGGAAGGCATTTTTGCGCTATCCCAATATGCCTTGGGATTTTGGTGCCGTGCTTTCCGTCTTCTGTTAAAAAAAGAAAAAACTCCTTAAATATTTAAATTTTTGCACTCGTTTGATTTTGGCATCTCCGATTTGCAGTTCGCACTTTGGCCTCACCCTTTTGCAAACAAACCTGCATTCTGTCTTTCCATTGATGTTTAGTCCTTTCTTCTGGCTTTCCTTCTGTGGGAGAGTTTTGAAGTTTCCTTCCCGTGTATTTAATCAACATCGTGCCATCATTATATCTTATGTTGCTAAGTCCTGGTAGGACTTCTAATTCTCTAAGAATCGCCTCGCTGTATAGGTTGAATAAATCCGGTGTTATGACACAGTTGCCTTACACTCGTGACTACTTTTGTATATTTGCTGAACTCACTTTCTATCCGTATGCAGGCCGTTTGCTGCCAGTATAGATTCTTGATTATTCTAATATGTCGAGGTCATTCATCCGTTCCATGAGACCTTTCTGGCGTACTTTATCGAACTCCTTTGCGTAATCTATAAAGTACGGGTACACGTCTTTCTACATTTGTATTGCTCTTTCTGATAACATCCTGTACATATACCTTCCAGAAATACATCCCAAATAATGTTTTTTATTGACTGATTGATTCGTTTTTTACAGCTTATCAACATATGAGATGAGGTATTATGCACACTATTTACATTATTCGGATTATTGTCCTCATCTTTGTCGCCATATTTATTACAACGTTTCGGACCTTCAGTATCTGTCTATATTTCTAAGATGAGGTATTATGTACACTATTTACATTATTCGGACTATTGTCCTCATTCTTGTTGTCATATTTATCACAGCGTTTCGGCTGTTGTACGCTCTGCCCTTCTTCAGGTGGTTGGAATGCCGAACTGAACCCTTTATTTCTCCACATATCCGGACATGATTTTGATGTGTATATTTGAACTATTTAGGTGATATGTAACTGTTTTGAAATTTCTGTTTTTCAGTACATTTACTTTGGATAATTGTTTATGCTTATTTCACCCTAATGGCTGGTATTGATCCAAAAGATGATGAAAATAAGAGGAAAAGAACAACTTTGGAGTGATCGCAAAAAGTGGGAATTTTAAACAGATTAGACGCTGGTGAAAGTTGATTGTAACTAATGGCTGAGTTCAACATAAGAAAATCAACATTGTATGACATAAAATCTTCCAAATAAACTATTCTCTAGCATTCACACTTTCACAATGAACAAGGAAATAAAAAAAATGATTGCGATTAAACCCGGACTAATTTTGAAAAAGTTATTGAAAAGGTTGTTAGTTTTATGGAAAGAAAGCCAGCATTCAGCTATGACGATTGAAATAACGCATACAGAGTCAAAAAGCGTCTTTCGTTTAAAAAAAACTCAAGAACAAAAGCAAAAGAAAATGCAGAAAAAGTTGAGAATGACATTAGAAGAGAAAGAATCATCATTATGCAACAGCGATTAAAAAATCCTGGTTACATTATTTGTTTTCCATACGTCGCCTACTTAATTTAATGAATTTTCATTACATAATTTATTTCTTTTTCTTTAAAATCAATTCCGTTATATTTCACTCATCATTAGCTTGTTTTGTTTACTATAAAAGATTAAAAATAAATGTTAAACTTGATTTCAGTTCTTTTATTTTAATCTATATATAACCCCTCATATCCGGATTTTGTAACCAATTCCTCATATAACCCCTCATATCCAGACTTTGTAACCAATTCCTCATATAACCCATCATATCCAGACTTTGTAACCAATTCCTCATATAACCCCTCATATCCGGACTTTGTAACGAATTCCTCATATAACCCCTCATATCCGGACTTTGTAACCAATTCCTCATATAACCCCTCATATCCGGACTTTGTAACCAATTCCTCATATAGCCCATCATATCCAGACTTTGTAACCAATTCCTCATATAACCCCTCATATCCAGACTTTGTAACCAATTCCTCATATAACCCCTCATATCCGGACTTTGTAACCAATTCCTCATATAACCCCTCATATCCGGATTTTGTAACCAATTCCTCATATAACCCCTCATATCCAGACTTTTTAACCAATTCCTCATATAACCCCTCATATCTGGACTTTGTATCCAATTCCTCATATAACCCCTCATATCCGGACTTTGTATCCAATTCCTCATATAACCCTTCATATCCAGACTTTGTAACCAACTCCGCATATAACCCCTCATATCCAGACTTTGTAACCAATTCCTCATATAACCCCTCATATCCGGATTTTGTAACCAATTCCTCATATCCGAAAGGCCTTCTCAGTCCGATTATCAAGGGTCCTTCTGTAATTTTCTTACTCAAAGATATGCTACTTACATATTGTGTACTTATAGATTTGTTAATGTAATGTTTCTAACGAATAATTTTCATTACATTTAATTGACATTATTCGTTTGGTTTTACTTCGACTAAATTCTGATGGACCCTTTTTTTTCTTTCTTCCTCAATCAACATTACCCCCCTCAGCGATTCCATGTTATATTTCATCTCTCCCTTCCACGCCATCACCTCCTCATTTTATTTTCTATCTTGTCATGACTTCGTTTCTTTTCTTTTTGTTTTCTCGCAGCCTTCAGAAACATTCTCACCTTCTATCTTCCTAGTTCGTGCTGCAAACTGCCTTTGCGCAGATTGTCCTGCCTTTCCTCGTGCTGCACCCAGAACCACTTCCGGTAAACGAAATAGCTTCCTCTTATCTTTCTTCGCATCTCTCCCGCACCTTTCTTAAGCCTTCAGTCTGTCATTCTCAAGAGTCAATAGTAACTTTTCACCTTCTTTCTCATTTTCTATTCCTCGGTTTCGTTCAACGAATAGGTTGGCCAAAGACGCGGCTAAATTACTGGGAAGTGACCAATAAGGTTAAAGGTTACCAGTCTCAGCAGAGCCAGAAGGTTTAGTGATCGATTGGTACGGGGACAAGGAGTGACATTTGTCGCATTTATCTGATTCGTTGTCCGTTCGACGACGCCGATGGGTTCGTCAAGTCCCTATTGTAATATTGGACTTCGCTAGGCAGCCCTCGTCTGCAACGCGTTTTTGATCTGCAGTCAAATATTGGTTTCGTTTCTGTTTATTCTTCCATTTTTCCCTGACGAAAGAAAATGGCAGACTGACTGAGGTGATCGATATGGCTTCAGATGGCTTCAGATGCACATCATTGTATACAAACACACACAAACACACACGCGCACACACATATATATATATGTATGTATATATATATATATATATATATATATATGTACGTATACACACACACAAACACACATATATATATATATATATATTTATATATATTAGGTTGGTGCAAAAATAATATCGTTTTTTGACGTATTTTTTAACGTCATAAAACGATATTATTTTTGCACCAACCTAATATATATAAATATATATATATATATATATATATATATATATATATATATATATATATATATATATTAGGTTGGTGCAAAAATAATTTCGTTTTCTAACATTGAGAAAACGAAATTATTTTTGCACCAACCTAATATATATATATATATATATATATATATATATATATATATATATATATATATATATATACACACACATTTGATGCAATTTGTCAGTAATTATTCATTTATGCATATTTTGGTTGGTTGAAGGCAAACGAAAAAAAAAACAAATTTTGCTTAATTTTTCTTTGGTCCGCACAATTTTCCAGGTGGAAAGTTGAACATAATTTTTTTAATATCTTCTGAGCTCTTCCAGCTTTTATAAGCAATTATTAAATGATTTTTGTGGGTTCATAGGATTGTTTTTATAAGCGTAGGTTGTATTTCTTTTGCGGTTTTCGAATGTCGTGTCTTCACGCATCAAGGGATGCCATGTTGGGATTTTTTCAAGTATCGAGTTTTTGTTAGTAAACAATCTTCAAGCAATCATGAATATATATATATATATATATATATATATATATATATATATATATATATATATATATATGTTTGTGTGTTTGTGTCTGTGTATTTGTGTGAGTGTTTGTATATATATATATATATATATATTAATGCATGTTTCATTAAATAATATAGACAAGTTTTGTCTATTTATTTTAAGCATGTTCCTTTCATTTCGTCTGATAAGCTTAATAATATTATCATTTTGTCATTTTGTCGTTGCTTGGAAATCTTCCATACAAACAAAAACAGACTATCATTGTTGCTATGTCCTTTTATTGTTAAATGTATTGTAATGTTATTGCTATCTTTGATGATGGCTTATTTAAGCCGAAAGCTTAGCTAGGATTAAAAAACATGTATCAATATTGTTATTTTCTTTCGTCTTTCAATGATAATGTTTTTAAGCTTATCAGACGATACGAAAGGAATTTGTATAAAATAAATAGACAAAACTTGTCTATATTATTTAACGAAACATGCATTAATGAAAAAATGCTGCCTTAATACACAATTTGTATACATACATACATACATATATATATATATATATATATATATATATATATATATATATATATACAGGGTGTCCATAAAGTTCGTGTGCACTTTAAAAAAAATTTTATTTGTATTTGTGATAGAAATAATTTGTAAAAATGATTAGAAAGAAGTAAATCTATATTTTTTAAGGTTTTATTGAAATTTTATTTAAATTTCCACATGTCCTCCATCATTAGCAATACAAAGGGTATTACGATTTTGCCGTTCATTCTGCCACTTGATTTATAGTAATGCCTGAAATCACATTAGTTATTTTAGCTATACTTAAAACTAGGTACATTAAACTTTATAACATTTTCTTACAGATTATTTCTATCGCAAATACAAATAAAGTTATAATTTTTTTAAAGTGCACACTAACTTTATGGACACCCTGTATATATATATATATATATATATATATATATATATATATATATATATATATATATATGTGTGTGTGTGTGTGTGTGTGTGTATGTATACAATAAAAATAAAAACTGATGAGGATAAACAAAATTATAAAATTATGTAACTGTAGACACCCTCAGAACTATCCTCTACAAAATAAATGCCGCACGGAATCATTAGTATACCAATGCAATATGTCTTCTATTGAAAATCCTGAAAACATAAAAAATATATATCGGTTGCACAAACCATGAGTTCAAAAAAAGGTTCAACGAACATTAAAGTTCATTTAAGATAAAATAAATATAAAAATAAAACATCTCTCTCAAAGTACTTCTGACACCTAAACGAATCCAATAAAACACCTACTCTAACATGGAAATTAATAAGAAAAGCTAGAATATGTAGGTCATTAAATAACCCATGTCCTTTGTGCATACATGAGAAACTATATATTACTAAGTTTATAAAAAATAAAAATTTACAGAATCAGAGAAATGAAATAGCTATTCTTTGTCAAAACTTTTCCTTAATATTTAAAATTAAAATTAAAAAGTGTGACCTGGTTATGTATATATACTTATATTTGATATGAAAAAAAAATTATATACTGTAAGTAATTCTCTTACATTTACTTGTTTTATAAAGAAAAATATAGTCTATTAAAATTAACAGTGAAAATATTTTTAAATTGTTTTTAAAATTGTCGTTAAATAAAACGAATTCTAACCTAAACATCTTTTAAAATAGTTAAATCAAACGTATTCTAACCTAAACACCTCTCTCAAAGTACTACAAGCACTTAAAAGAATCCAATAAAACACCTACAGTAAAATGAAATTAATATGAAAATCTTGAATATGTAGGTCATTAAATGACTCATGTCCTTCGTACATACATGAGAAACTATATATTACTAAGTCTATAAAAAATAAAAGTTTACTAAATCAGAGAAATGAATTAGCTATTTTTTGCCGTCATTGCCATAAATTTTACTTAAATAATATTTAAATATAAAATTTTAAAAAATGTGACCTGCTAATATACATACTTATACTTGATATGAAAAAATAATTTTACATACTGTAAGTAATTCTAATACATTTACTTGTTTTAAAAAGAAATATAGTCTATTAAAAATTAAAAGTAAAAATATTTCAAAATTGCAGTTAAATAAAACGTATTCTAACCTAAACATCAAAAAAAAAAAAAATCTTTAAGTATACAAATAGAAAAAATGCCGTAAGAATTATTTGCCGTTAACAATATTTTTTTTTAAATCCAGATGACATGCATTTAACAGATGTCAGAATTCGTTGAAAAATACATCCCTAAGCCTACCTAAACGCAACCCTTTTTTCAAACGTAACTAATAACTGTACAACAAAAGTTAATGAAAATGAACACGCAACCCCCCCTTGTCTGGATGAATGGATTTCTCTGTATCCTTGGAAACAGTGAATTATGAATTTTTGCAGTGCCTTTAGAACTCAGTAAATTTAAAAATAAGTTACTCCAAAATTCGCTTGAGGATGAAATGGAACTAATGTTTTTAATTTAATTACAAAATTAGATTCTAAGGTTTTAGCTTCCATTTTTGAAACATGGTTAGAACTGTGTAGCGAAAAACCAGTATTTTAAATCAGTTAATTTATAATATTAATGCTCTGTAAATTTACATTGAGCACTATTTTGTAAAAATAAAAATATCTATAAGAACACCGTATTATATATCTTACTGTTATTTCTTTATATATATATATATATATATATATATATATATATATATATATATACTGTCATCAATGGAAAGACTATTTCGCTCTATCACAGCTCTTCAGACTGGATAGACGTCCGATTGCTTCAAACCGGGAACGACATCCAACCGATTTGGCATCAGTCAGAGATCCTACCCCGAATTTATCGTCGTACGGCAAAGTGCAAGGGGAAATTTTAACTTTTACTATGCGAAATACGCCAATGGCTCGGAGAGCTCAATTCAGTTGAAGAGCAATGCATTAATAGCAGTAGGAGACACTGTTTTCAAAATTACCCTTTTCTCAAGAGAGCTATTAGACTCTCCTGCCCTTTTGACATATGAGGCTCAAACATCTCAATTCTTAGAACCAATAGCTAGTATACACACACTATCATTTGATTATAGTGTTAAAGGCTTGTGCAGACCAAACCACACCTTTTGGGGAGGGCCGAATACAGAGAACAAGTGCATAGTATGCTAAAAAGTCTACAAAAAAAAGTCTTCCGCTGGTTTTGAAGACCGGTTGCCATCCAAGGGCATAGGATCCTGTCTGTTCTGCTATTTACCCATAGCTGAGGGAGAAGACATGGATTTATACCTTTCCCATGACTATTAACATGTTTTTATTTTACAATAAAGCAGATTTCTGGTAAATGGGCTTTCTGTTTGATAAAAACAAATTGATGATTTAAATTCTCCAAGATGTCCTGCTTTTAACTAGCATAAATTCGGAGACTCTGGAATTTTAATTTATCGAAATTTCATAAAATTAAGTGGATGCAACAGATGTAAAAAAAAAAATGCTTTTACGAAGATTAAGAAAGAATGTTTCAAAAATAAATTAATTCATTTGTGCATAAGTCCTGAAAATTTCATTAAATTTCGATAATTATTTTATTTTTGTAAGAATTTTCAAAACAATATGTTTTTATCTCAAAAAGACGTTAAATTTCCGAATACTAATCTTTGGCTGACACGAGAAAAACAAGATTTTTAATCAAAATTTCGATCATGCCAGAAAGTATTATAAAATTTAATAAAATAATAAAAATATATTTGGCCTTTCCTCTTAATAATAACATTTTGACGATGAAATTTTTTATCAAGTGAATTCAGTGAATTTCGAACAGTACCCGTTTTTGTAATCTACAGTTTTATTCTCCTTACACTGACGATGTCTAGTGATATATCTGACTTCCCGTTACTTCCTAAATATATTTCGAGGAACGGCTTGTGATGACACATCTAAAATGAGACCTGATTATATAAACATATGTATAGAATTCCCTATCTTCCGGTTGAGTGTCACTTGATCCCGATTTTTTGTTATTTATTTCCTTATTTATAGAAAGTCAGCGGTTCTTTTAAACTCTTAAAATTTTATTGTTAGTTATAAAACTGCCGGCACTCTAGGTCTAGATTAAATTATATATAGTCGACCTATTGTTTCACACAGAAATTCACATCCCATACCTTGGCAGCTCGTCTTACATGGATGCCACCGTAAGCAATTCATATATGGAAGTGCTTCATCTCAGTCCACGTCATCTGACTTCCGGGTCTGGTTCTGACGCTAGATTTTTTTGTTTACGAACCTAAATTGGTTTGCGATTCTAAATTTTGAACGAATAATAGCTCAATAAATAAAAATCAAAACTATCTATTTTTTATTCATCCCTCCATCGCCATTGAACAGTATTAAAATCATTAAAATACTAAATATTTAAAAAAACTTCATCAAATAATTTTTCAGTTACATAAAATCGCTTTAAAAGCAAAAAAAAAAAAAAATGATTTTACATCGAAAACAAATATTTGCCTATTAAACGTCGTTTTAATAAATTCAAATGCATAGAAACATTTTGAAAAAAAATCAAATACACGCCAATCTTCGAAAAACACTTTACACAAAGCCGCTTAAAAGAAGACCCTAATCTTTGACATCTCATAATGGATTTATCCTTTCTCAAAGCGGACTCCTTGCTTTGAGAGTCTATTGGGACTCCGTCTATCCGATCCATCGCTAAAGAAAAATGAAAAATGGCCGTTTCATTGTACCGCTCCAATAAGTATCTGACCGACCCCTGCTATACTCTATGTTTACAAGAGCCAGATCAGAAATCTCATTTACCTGACTTGATTAAATGGGTACAGAATTGTCTACGCGGCCTTGTGAGTGATGGATTATTTTCCATCACAAGTGTTCTGACGTGTTACATATCTGTCCTTGCCTTTTGCACCTGGGTCCCGCCATATCATGTACACAAGGATGAAACATCCTTATTCATTTCGTAATCCTATAGTAAGAATTAACTTACACTCGGACTGCTTCTTCCCAAGAACGGTGACCTTGCGGCACAGACTTGGCAAAATCTTTCCCAATCACTACAATCTCGACATCTTCAAGTCTAGGGTTGACCGTTATCTTTTCCTTTTGTATTCCTATAGTAAGAAGTAAGTTCCATTCAGACTGCTTCTTCACAAGAACTGCTGCTTTGTGGAACAGACTCCCGGCAGGATGTTTTCCCAATCGCTACAATCTTGGCCTCTTCAAGTCTAGTGTTAACCGTTATCCTTTCCTTTAGTATTCCTATAGTAAGAAGAAAGTTCCATTCGGACAGCTTTTTCTCAAGAATTGCTGCTTTCTGTAACAGACTGACAGCATGACCTGGACGTAAATTTACACTTACTATTCATTTTCGTTTTACCGAATTGTTGTCTCATTTAATTTCAATAGCATTTTCATGACAAAATTGTGGTTTTATGTCAAAATTGCTGTGAGAAACTAATTTTTTTTTTAAATGTATTTCATTTAAACTTGAGGTTTCTCTAATATATTCTTTCTGGCAATCCTTACAGCTGATAGAGTAAATTCCTCTTTCAAGTTTTGGTTTGTTTTGTTTTGTATTGATTTAGTCTTTTATTGTTTTAGATGCAGTTTTGACAAGTTATATATTGAGTTTAGATAAATTATTTTCACTTGTAGTTGTGATATAGTTGTGAGCAGAACAATATATATTTTTAAGTCGTTTGATTTGTCAAGAAGGGCCGCTTTTCTATTTTGGAATATTTTAGGAGCCTTTTCTTTCGCATTAAATATGAAATAGGCTAATGGAGGCTCTTGAAAGTGTTTTCAATGTATTTCTCCTCTTAGTATGAATACTGCAAATTTCGACTGCTCTTAAGTAGAATTTAATGATTATTCTGGATTTTTTGTATAATGCTTATAATTATGCCTACTAGCGAAAGGATTTTGCCAATAATTGCATTAATATTGCTAATTGATTCAAGGTATGATTAACTCTTTGTAATATAAAATATATGCTGCCTATTTTATTATGTTCACATATATATATATATATATATATATATATATATATATATATATATATATATATATATATATATATATATATATATATATATATATATATATATATATGTGAACATAATAAAATAGCGAGACTCTTCGCAAGCCGAATTGAGTCACTGTCGGTCACTGGGCGTGTTTCGTAAAATAAATACGCCTAAAATCCACCTTCATCCCAACCGTGCGCCGACAGCTTAGTGGTAGGATATCCGCCTGATACCAATTCAGTCGGGTTTCGATCCTAGCTAGAGGCAACCGGATGTCTATCCGCTCTGATGAGCTGTGATACAGCGAAACAGCCTGTCTGTGGATGACATTATATATATATATATGTTCCATTAAGACACTCACGGACAGCTCTTATAGTTATAATATAACCCTATCACAAACGCTAGTGAACCTACTTTTGTATATATATATATATATATATATATATATGTGTATGTATATGTGTGTTAGGACGTTGTTGTTGTAAAGTGATTTTATATCTAGACTGGCCATAAGTTTGTCATTTGTATTTATTTCCCTTACTTTTTCCACTCGTTTGCCTGAATTTATTATATTACATAGACTGATTGTTCCGAGGAGAGGGGTTAGAATTTTTTACGGCTTCTGACAGTTTATGGTGAGCCCTGTCTATTCCTAAAATAATGGGGTTCATAGGGTTACCTGTTTTGTATGTTTTAGGGAGACCATAAAGTTTGCGTACTCTCGGGTGATATTCTATTAGTCTGTACCATGATTTCTCTTCATTTTTTTTTTTTTTATTTATTTCTAATCACCTTCGTGTTTCAGTAATTATTTTTTGTTCATTTATTTTTTCCACATATGTCGGGCATCGTTGAAAAGAGAATTGACTTTTTAATCGTATGAGTTCTTATTCATGATGACAATTCCACGTCACTTGTCTTTGAGAGTGATGAAGATTTCTTTATTTTTGTCTTGATTCCTTAGTGTATTTAAGTGTCTCTGTGGTAAAGTTCTTTCGCTGCTTGTATATATATATATATATATATATATATATATATATATATATAATGATTGACACTTGACTTGAAGAGTTTAAGATTGTAGTGTAGAGGGTTATTGTTAAGCTGTTTATGATGAATGAGAGGTGTGATATGAATGAAAGAGGAGGGGGTAGGAATTGAAGATTATGAGGATAAGGAGGATAGATAATGATTGATCATTTTCTTGGAGAGGTTAAGATTGTAGTTTTTAAGGAAGCATCCGCATTGGAGTTTCTTTCTGAAGAAAACAATTCTTTGGAAATGTTTGAATAGAACTTTCTTTTCGCATTTGGAATATGAAAGCAATGTCTGCGATTCAATTACTTGTGAACTATTCTTGCGGGTATCGCTGAGTAGTAAGTTGATTGTTTTCATAGCATGAGTTCTTATGAAGACAATTCCACCTCCCTTATCAAAGAGAGTGATGATGATTTATTTTTGGCTAGGTTCCTTAGTGAATTTAAATGTTTCTATGATAATAGTCTTTCATTTTAGCTTTCTATTGTGTCAGTGAGTATTCCTTGAATGAAGACTTTGGTGAATTCTGTGTCAATTTGATTATAATTTTTCAGTATTGTGTCGGCTACTTTACGACTACCGGAATTTGAAACCAGAACTGAGGGCTTCAAATTGGATGTTGGCTAACCTTATATCCGACAAATTCCCTATTAGATCATGTCTTCTAATATATTAGGTTGGTGCAAAAATAATTTCGTTTTCTAACATATGTTACTATGTGAGAAAACGAAATTATTTTTGCACCAACCTAATATTTCCATTTGCTATTAGTAAATAAGGTGTTGAGTTTTTGCTACTCTGATTAAAAGGGAAACAAATTCACTAAGACAAAATTGGGCTTTGATCGCGAAATCATTCAGAGAAAATTTGCGTCCATTTACTTACAACGTCACACCATTATTATCAGATCTTCTATTATCACAGTGTAGGACATATAATAAAAAAATGATGGAAAAAATAGGATCTAAATGAAGTCGGCTAGATTATAGTGATATCCAAGCGTCTAAAGGTCTCTGTTGTAATGGTCTGTCATTGGTGGTTTTTTTGTGTCAGAGGAAGGCAAAAGAAAACAAGATTGTAGTGATTAGGAAAACATTCTGCCGGGAGTCTGTTCCACAAAGCAGCAGTTTTGGGGCAGAAGCTCGCCGAATGGAACTCACTTCTTACTATAGGAATACAAAAGGAAAAGATAACGGTTAACCCTAGACTTGAAGTGGGTAAGAATATAGCGATTGTGAAAACATTCTGTCAGGAGTCTGTTCCACAAAGCAGCAGTTTTGGTGCAGAAGCTGTACAAATGGAACTCACTTCTTACTATAGGAATACGAAAGCAAAAGATAACGGTTAACCCTAGACTTGAAGAGCTCGAGATTGTAGTGATTGTGAAAACATCCTGTCGGGGGTCTGTTCCACTAAGCAACAGATCTTGGCAATAGGCTGTCTGAATGGAACTCACTTCTTACTATAGGAATTCGAAAGGAAAAGATAACAGTTAATCCTACACTTGAAGAGGTCGAGATTAGAGTGATTGTGAAAACATAAAGAAGAAAGAAGAGAAAAAGGAGAAGGAGGACAAGAAGAAGGAGGAGGAGAACTAGAAGAAGAAGAACAAGGAGGAGGAGGAGAAGAACAAGAAGGAGGAGGAGGGGAACATGGAGGAGGAGAGCAAGAAGAAGAAAGAGGAAAAAAGGAGAAGGAGGACAAGAAGAAGGAGGAGGAGAACTAGGAGAAGAAGAACAAGGAGGAGGAGGAGAAGAACAAGAAGGAGGACGAGGGGAACAAGGAGGAGGAGAGCAAGAAGAAGAAAGAGGAGAAAAAGGAGAAGGAGGACAAGAAGAAGGAGGAAGAGAACATGGAGGAGCAAATAAGCTTTTTCTGACTTTCTTACGACGTTCTTTTTGCGAAAATAGAGTTCAGCATTTCTAGTTTTTTAGAAATGCTAGTTTTCCCGTTTCTTCTGGCTCGTCATTAGATGAATTGAAGAAATTACATGCGTAGGTCTGAAATATGTTTGTGTGTGCATCGTAGGTTAAATTTTTCTTCGATGCATTTCATCCGAGGCTTATTTACTAGTATATATATATATATATTAAGTGTGTGTGTGTGTGTGTGTGTACGAGAGAGAGAGAGAGAGAGAGCGAGAGAGCGAGAGAGCGAGTAAATAATATAGTGAATATTATATATATATATAAATTTTAAATTCCCGGAGACTCTCGTTCGTGCGGCTGTTTAGTTGTATCAACATTAACAAACTTAGTCTGATGAAGGCCTAAAAGACGAAACAAGTCATACGAAAGCTTTTTCTACATTCTCATACACACACACAATCACACAATCATACAGGGACACACATACACTTATACACAAACAGACACACATATTTTTTTATTTATTTTAACCTATTTTTATTATTTTAAATATATATATATATATATATATATATATATATATATATATATATATATATATATATATATATATATATATATATATATATATATATATATATATATATATATATATATATATATTAAGAAATGGACAATGTCCGACAATTTATTTATTAAAGACATTTTTTGTTTTATAATAAACAGTATTAAATGTCCGAGAAATTTTCGTAGAAAATATTCGTCCTTTGACGGTTCCGTATAGGATGCAGGTTCGAATCCTGTCAATCCTGTTTTCTATGAAAATTTCTCGGACATTCAGGCCGGTAAATGTTATATTTAATTCCCAAGGGTATAGAATCCAGGTAGAACTCAATGTCCAGGACAGAGTAAGAATATAATATAAAAGGCTCAAACACTAATATTTTATGGTTATAATTTATTACATTGGAATCGTAATCACGATCATCAGACCTACAAATTCAAAATAGATTTTGGTTCGTGGTTACGATTCCAATGTAATAAATTATAACCATAAAATATTAGTGTTTGAGCCTTAAATATTATATATATATATATATATATATATATATATATATATATATATATATATATATATATATATATATATATATATATATATATATATATATAGGGGTTTTATATGCGTGTGTGGGCGTGTGTTTGTGTGTGTGTGTGTGTTTAAGGGTTATACAATGCCAGTTGTTTTCGTGCACGACATATATAATGAAAAAATATTTGGGTAGAAAGTAAAGTTTTGTACCGTATTAAATTTCAAGTAAATTCTGAAATAATATCCTTTGAAGAGTATAGAAATGTTTGAAAAAAATATTATTCCTGTAAGACAAATTCATACAGCAATATGAAATAATCCTGTACTTGTTCAACACGAATACATACATTTTGACAGTCGGAAAGAACAATGCGTTGATGCCAACATAATTTACTCAGTCGAGTCGTCAGTTTTTCTTTCCCGCGTTGCATAAAGAACGACCACGTCTTCTCTATTCACACCTCGAAATACAAAATGGCCGCCAATTCACAGTGTCTCTCCGCCTTGGCTTCGTCTGTGCATGCGTTAGTGTCTTTCTTTTACCTAATTTAAGCCTTTCCCATCACTTCTTTGCAAAATTCGCAAGGCGTATACATACATACGTACATACATACGTACATACATACATACATGCATATATATATATATATATATATATATATATATATATATATATATATACACTCCCAGGTTTACAGACTAATATACTTGCATGCTTAAAAATACTCTCATACGGACAAAAATATTATATACGCCCCTGCACATGTATATATATATATATATATATATATATATATATATGTATGTATATGTATATATATATATATTCTCAGGCACATACGCACATAAATATGCAAGAATAATATACATAAACTGCATATATATATCTATATCTATATCTATATCTATATCTATATATATATATATATATATGTGTGTGTGTGTGTGTGTGTGTGTGTGTGTGTGTGTGTGTACGCACGCGCGTTCGTATGTTCCAGAAATCTGATCCGAGTCTACAACATTTTATTTGAAAATTGGAAAAATATGTCTGTCTCTATTTCTGAGATGAGGTATTGTAATTATTTACATTATTCAGACTGTTGTTTTCATCTTTATCGCCATATTCACGGCGTTTCGGCCGTTTTACGCCCCAGCCTTCTTCAGGTGATTGGAATTTCGAACTGAATCCTTCACTTCGTCCACCAGGGTAGATTATTCTAGTTCCACGCTCCATGCCTCTTCTGGGTGTCTCAATTATTTCTCCTTACCTCAACTCTCCAAGTTTTTGTTTACCACTGCAGTAGACAGCTATTGAACTCACAACTCTTTGGGTCAAGTCATTGGATCCAACCAAATATTTTACTCAGATGCCGTAGTAGAGTTCAGTACTTGGCGACTACAGATGTGAACAAAAACCTGGAGAGTTGAGTTAAAGAAGAAAAAAGAGGAGGAGAAGGAGAACAAGAAGAAAATAAAGAAGAAAAAGAAGGAGAAGGAGGGGGACAAGAAGAAGAATAGGGTGGGAAGAAGAAGAAGAAGAAGAAGAAGAAGAAGAAGAAGAAGAAGTACAACAACAAGGAGAACAAGAAAAAGAAGTAGTAAAAGAAGAAGAAATAGAACATGAAGAAGAAGGAGGGGCAAGAGGATGAGGAGAACAAGAAGAAAGAGAACCATAAGCAGAATAATAAGGAGATCGAGAAGGAGGAGAAGAACGAGAACAAGAAGAAAAAGAACAACAACAACAACATCAAGAAGAAGAAGAAGAAGAAGAAGAAGAAGGAAACAACATGGAGGAAGAGAAGAACATTAAGAAGAAGAAAAACAACAAAAACAACTGGAGAAGAGGAAGAAGGATCAGGAGAACAAGAAGATTGAGAACAAGAAGGATAATAATAATAATAATAATAATAATAATAAGAAGAAGAAGAAGAAGAAGAAGAAGAAGAAGAAGAAGAAGAAGAAGAAGAAGGAGGAGGAGGAGGATAAGGCGAACACGAAGAAGGAGAACAAGTAGCATCAGGAAAACTATAAGAAGGTGATCAGGATGAAGGAGAAGAACGAGAAAAATAAGAACAAAAAAGAAGAAGAAGAAGAAGAAGAAGAAGAAGAAGAAGAAGAAGAAGAAGAAGAAGAAGAAGAAGAAATAAAACAAACTACTTTTCATATATTTCCACATATTCCTGGAATACGAAAAGCACAAAAAAAAACAGTAATAAGAAAATGAAATCTCGGCGTTCTCCAGAAATGCTACAAACAGACGATATGAAAAGAGGAAAATGGAAGACTCGTTGGCATCGTCTATTGTATTCAGAAGGCTACAATTCAATTTGAGAAATATACACGACTGAACCGTGAAAGAAAACTACTCGCAACAGCAAAACACGAGAAATGGAGAAAGAACGAAAGAAGCAAGCAAGAAAGAAAAATGGATAAATAAAATACTTCAGGAAGAATTTAAACCACAGATTAAAAATATTTAAAGAGAACATTCATGAAATGGCTAAACGAAGGACACCAGATAAGAGAAATATATTCTGTTTATGCAACCAAAAATAAAAAAAAGAGTCATAGCTATTAGGTTGGTGCAAAAATAATGACGTAATAATGTCGTTTTTTTGACGTTAAAAAATACGTCAAAAAACGACATAATTACGTCATTATTTTTGCACCAACCTAATATATAGAAAAATATGAGAAGAACGCTTGGAAGATGTAAAAGTTCAATGAAGAATAGTAACTACCCAGACCGTAACAATGGTGGGTGTCTGCGAAGATACTAAGAGGGGGGCTCAAGATTTTTATTATTTCTTTAAAGATCCGTCAGAATATTTCTATTATTTCTTTTTATTGTCGATGTTTTTTTTTTTTTTTTCTTTGTTTGGTTCTATTTGTTTAATTTACATTAACAAAATATATCTCGATCTGGCAAAAGAATTTATTTTTTTTAAACATTTCAGCCCAAGCAAGCCAGGAGTGTCACTAGCATGTCGATTTTATTTTTATTTTAATCCTCTAAAATTCACTGATTAATTTCTTAGTGTTGTTATTAAACTGATTAAGAAAGACGCCGTAGTTTTTTTTTTTTTTTTTATTGCTCCAAGGAGCTGCATTCGCTGGTTCTCAGACGTCATGAGTTCAAGCGCCATACGAGGCTGGCATCCCGCTCTCACCCCTTCACTGTCGAAACTCCTAAATGTAGCCGTATCTTCTACTCCAATAGCTTCATGTCTCGCTCCTCTCGCCTGTGGAACTCCCTTCCCTATTCCTGTTTCCCTGTGAGCTATAATCTCCAGCTATTCAAGTTTAATGTCAATCGACATCTCCAGTTGCCGTGATCTATCCACTACCTTCATCCTTTCTTATATCACTCCTATCTGATCTTGCCCTAAATTTTCTGTAACCCCTTGCGTCCTAGTGGTTTCCCGCCTTGCTTGGGGTGAAATGCTTAAAAAAAAAAAAAAAAAAAATTCCCCCAAGTAATTTCATTCTCAACCCACATCATCTTCATTGCAATTCAGCCCTGAAGATGATCACTGTCTTAGCAATTCATCCCTGAAGATGATCTTGGATGAGATTGAAGGAAAATAAAAGGAACGAGAAAAACTACGGCGTCTTTCTTAATCAGTTTAACAACAACACTAAGAAATTGATCCGTGAATTTGAGAGGATTAAAAGAAAAATAGACGCAACACCTCTAGATTATTCACCAAGTACACGGGCGCAAACACACACACACACACGCACACACATATATATAGGGGATGGATTTTTCATTTATTATATTACATATTTAATTTATTGGTTTTAAGCGTTATTCTTAATGGATACTTATATTTGAATATTAAGGCCGGTAAATGGAAATAAATAAATATAATAAAAATCATCTACTCCAATAAGAGTATCCATTAAAATAACGTTTCAACAAATAAATTAAATACACACACACAGACACACACACAGAGACATACACACACACACACACATATATATATATATATATCTGACTTGTGACTTCGTGCTAGCACAGCTCTCAACGGCAAGTGTCCAGTCTACCCAATTTCATTCACAATGGTTTTCATCCACTTTCCAAAGCATCAGAACAAATCGACCATATTGAGACTCGAACCAAGATCTCATGATCAAAATGCGTACATGCCACGTGCCCATAATATATATATATGGTCACACACACACACATATATATATATATATATATATATATATATATATATATATATATATATATATATATATATATATATATATATATATATATATATATATATATATATTGACCACTGATATTAATAATTTAAATATATATTTATATATATATAGGGTGTCCATAAAGTTCGTATGCACTTTATAACATTTATAACTTTATTTGTATTTGCGACAGAAATAATCTGTAAAAAATGTTATAAAGTTTAATATTCCTAGTTTTAAGTATAACTAAAATAACTAATGTGATTTCAGGCATTACTGTAAATCAGTTGGCAAATGTTTTCCGTGAACTGCAAAATCGTATTACCCTTTGTGTTGCTAATGATGGAGAACATGTGGAAACTTAAATAAAATATCAATACAACCTTAAAAAATATAGATTTACTTCTTTCTATTCCTTTTTACAAATTATTTCTATCACAAATACAAATAAAGTTATAAATTTTTTAAAGTGCGCACGAACTTTATGGACAGTCTGTATCTATAAATTTCCAAGAGGTTAGAATCCTGGTAGAACTCAATGTCCAGGACAAAGTAAGAATGTAATATAAAAGGTTCAAACACTAATATTCCATGGTTATAATTTATTACATTGGAATCGTAATCACGATCCAATTCATCAGACCTACAAATTCAAAAAGAAATCGGAATATATATATATATATATATATATATATATATATATATATATATATATATATATATTATATTAATAACTCATTCTTGAATTACCCACTTCTTCTATTGGTATATAGTAAGCCGAAGGGCACACATCTTACGCATGCCTCACCAAAATATTACCACTTCCACTGTTGGGGCATACGCCCCACATTGGAAATCATTGATATACTTAAAATGATTTGTCGGTCAAAACGAGCGCCCCAACTCAATTCATTGTGAGTGAATTTGATGGTTTGCAATCCAGTAGGATGTAAAATTATACCTATCAAGGGACAGAGGAACTTTTGATGAGTCAACGGTCAGTTATCTAGAGGTAGTGTCTCAATAAAATCACAATGATGAAATTCGGACTAAGAAGTAGTTGACGGTCCGTTAATACCTACCACTCATGTCTTTCCATGCTAGACGAGTGATCAATTCTAAGGAGTCTTATCCTCTTCAAGCCGTTGTTCTTCGTACTTTTGCTAACAGTAACCGGGTGACGTTCATGTGACGCCTGTTAGACATTTCCTTCCTTAACGAGTGAGGCTTTAGCCCCAACAGACTTAACCCTCTTCAAGCCGTTATCTTTGATAATAATATAGAAATGAATTATATTAAGATCAATTGTGGAGTGATTTCCCATTGCCTTCACCACAGTGATTTTATTGAGACTCTACCTCTAGATAGCTGCGTTGATTTCATTCGCCCCTTAACAGGCATACTTTTTCATCCTACCTCCATTATTGTAAGGTATTACTGCAAATTAGTTCATTCGGATTTAGAACACAGTTCTACTAGCTCGGATCTTCACAGCTAGGGTCTTCCACGCCATATTCACTGTGGCAATTCATCACTATTCTTTTCGTCTTTCTTTCATAAGGAGAAAATTTCATTCAAGCAGCTTCTTCCCCCGGAATTGTTACTTTGTGGAACAATCTCCAGAAAGTATTTACACTATTCACATTGTTCGGACTCTTGTCCCCTTCTTTATTGACATATTCACGACGTTTCAGCTGTCGCACGCTCCGGTTTTCTCCAAGTAATATACGTTGGAATTTCGAACCGAGCCTTTTATTTAGTTCACCGGAGTAGATTGTTCTAGTTCGACGTGTCATTCCTTTTTCTGGATATCTTAGTTTAAGTTATTCCCCTTTATTACCTAAACTCTCTAAGGTTTAGAACTCACAACTCTGGATTACTTCAAACAACGATTTTTTTTTATTCACTGGTCGATGTGTCCCGGAGGAATGACACAGTAGATAAAAGCGTTACATAAAACAGTTACAATGACTCATCACATAAATACAGAGAAATCTCTAAAAAAAAAAAAAAAAAAAAAAAAAAAGATGCTTCCTGGACAACAGCATCTTGCTCTCTTCAAGTCTAGAGTTAACCGATATCTGTTATACGCGTCATCATAATGTGCACTTTCTAATCACCTCTTTCTCAGTACCTTACAACAATCTCGCTCAGTAAGCCTCTACCTTGAGTGGCTTTCTGGCCTTGTGTGGACTAACTGTAAGCAGTATCATCTGTCTCAGCGTTGATTGAATAGCTATTAGGTTGGTGCAAAAATAATGTCGTTTTCTCACATATGTTTCTATGTGAGAAAACGACATTATTTTTGCACCAACCATATATATATATATATATATATATATATATATATATATATATATATATATATATATATATAAGGTTGGTGCAAAAATAATGTCGTTTTCTCACATATGTCTCTATGTGAGAAAACGACATTATTTTTGCACCAACCTAATATTTATGTTGTAATAGGATCAGACATATCTCAATGTAGTTGCCGGTCTAAAGGATTAAAGTTTCGTTCATCTTGCCGGATTAATGATATTTCCTAACGCGCTAACTTAAGAAAACTAGTTTTTAACCTGTATAATCTAACACAGGCAGTGTAAATATCAACAATTAAAAAAAAAAAAACTGCAACAGTCTACGTTTTCTTCTGCTATCAGAACCATTTCAGCCAAGACAAGAGAAATCATTTTCTCTCAAAATGGCTGGTGAGCTGGTGTTATTGTTTCCCGGCCGAACCACCAAATTCGCGGCTGGTGGCAACCAAATCAGCGCTTATCTGTCAGCGACTTTATCTTTCTCTCGTCTGTCCGTTCAATTCTTTCTCAATCTGCCATCTTCTGCTCACTCCCAGTTCGTTGTTTGGGGATCTTCCCCGTTTGATTTCAGTGCGGGCGGCATTATCATTTGGCGCCAAATCGAATTTTCCCGCCGATTCCAATCGTCCATTTTTGCTGGATGTTTCTTATCGAAGGTTGACTCGCAGAGAAAAGGCGGAAGGCTTGTAGATGGGAAAGGGTGGGTGAGATTACACCTTCGTCGAGAAAATCCATTTGGATGAAGGAAGACGCAGAATAAAAAGAACGTAGAAAGGAACGGAATTGTGACGGGTGAAAAGAAAGAAAGAAAGAAAGAAAGAAAGAAAGAAAGAAAGAAGTTTCCGATATTCTTAGACGGTTGATTTATAAACAACTGCTCCTCGCTGTCTGAAGAGGAGACAAAAAGAAAAAAGAAGGGACGAATGAATAGAAATTAAAAGAAAAGAAGGAAAAGAATGAACAAATAATTTATTCTTTTTCTTTGAAGTAAATATTCCACTATTTATAATAAACATTTTTGGTTTCATTTCCAACTAAATTAATAATTTTGTCAATGCATACTTTGTCGTATGGTTGCTGACGTCGTGTAAATAATGGCAGAAAAAAAATTCTACTTGATGCAGATTTCCCGCCAAAAGTTTCGCAGCCGACACAAAATCGAGTCAAAAAGATGCTTTTATATCTTTATTTTTAAAATATTTACTTCTGTTTGACGTGAAATATTTTAGAACTGTGATGACTTATTTTATTTATTGTTTTTTTTTTTTTTTTGCTGTTGTTTTTCTCAGACAAACAAAACAATAATAAATTTTATTATTTCTTGCTGTCACCATTGACGAGGAACGTAACAACTTATTTTGCAGCTCATAGCTGGATACAAAAAAAAGTGATGTGAGAATTGGTTTACCCAAGTGCTTATTTACACACACACCTTTTCTCCGTCAAATATAATTTTTACACTAAAGTTCACTAATTAAATGGCTCGAAATCCACTGAAGGTACACGGATGGTGTATGACGTGTGGTATGAGGGAAAATAAGGTTGCTAAGAATATTTTTGACAATGAGGAAAAAGATGATAGATAACAAGTAAGCTTTGACTTTATGTAGTTATGTTTGTTGTGTTCAGGAAAGTATACCCGTGGGAATTTGGTCACTAAAACAGTTCTTGGAAAGAATCTGTCCGAGAGGAAAATTCTCTTTACATTCGTAATACGTAAGGAATAAGGGTGAATCACTTGAATGTTTAATGCTAAAATGGTTATGAAGAATGGAGTGAGTGATATGAATTGAAAAAGAGGGGCTAGTAATTGAAGATTATGGGGATAAGGAAGATAGATATTGATTGACTCTTGACTTGAAGAGTTTAAGATTGTAGCGTAGAGGGTTACTGTTAAAATGGTTTTGATGAATGAGGTGCGTGATAGGAATGAAAGAGGAAGGGGTAGGAATTGAAGATTATGAGGATAAGGAGGATAGATAAGAATTGACCCTTGACTTGAAGAGGTTAAGATTGTAGTGTAGAGGGTTAGTATTAAGATGGTTATGATGAATGAGGCGTGTGATATGAATGAAAGACGAGGGGTGGGAATTGAAGATTATAAGGATAAGGAGGATAGATATTGATTGACCCTTGACTCGAAGGGGTTAAGATTGTAGTGTAGAGGGTTACTGTTAAGATGGTTATGATGAATGAGGGGTGTGATATGAATGAAAGAGGAGGGGGTAGGAATTGAAGATTATGAGGATAAGGAGGATAGATATTGATTGACCCTTGGCATGAAGATGTTAAGATTGTAGTGTAGAGGGTTACTGTTAAGATTGTTATGATGAATGATGTGCGTGATAGGAATGAAAGAGGAGGGGGTAGTAAATAAGGATTATGAGGATAAGGAGGATAGATTATGATTGACCATTCATTTGCTGTGGTTAAGATTGTGATGTAGAAGTTTAGTCTTAAAATAGTTATGATGAATGGCGTGTGTGATATGAACGAAAGACGAGAGGGTAGAAAGAGAAGATTATGAGGAAAGGAGGATAGATAATGATTGACCCATTTCTTGGAGAGGTTAAGATTGTAGTTTTTAGGAAAGCATCCACACTGGAATTTGTATCAGAATAAACCAATTCTTTGGAAATGTCTATGATTCGATTCCTTCTGGAGTAGTCGTGAGGGTATCGTTGAAAAGTGAATTAATTTTTTCATCGTATGAGTTCTTATTCATGATGACAATTCCACCTCCCTTGTGGTTATTTAGATTTCCTTATTTATTGCGAGCTTCCTTAGCGCATTTAAATGTCTCTGTAGTAATCGTCTTTCGTTGTCGATTTCGAATGTGACATTGATGATTCCTTGAATCATGAATAAGGACAAATCATATTATGAATGAAAGAGGAGGGGGTAGGAAGTGAAGATCATGAAGATAAGGAGGATAGATAATGATTGACCCGTAACTTGTAAAAGTTAAGATTGTAGTGTTCAAGAAAACATCCACGTGGTTATCTGTTCCACAAATAACCGTTCTTGGAAAAAGTTGGGTGCAAATTTCTTTGTAATACAGGGGAAACGAGGATGATTCAACTCCGTGGTGCTCTAGCTGTAAATGTCTGAACAGATGAATCTTAAGAAAGAAGCTCATCTGAATACTTGTCATGTCAATTGCGACACGCATGCGCCGTTACGTTTGTGCGAAATAGGCAGACTGTAGAATTCAGTCCCTTCACGAGACCGCTTAAACAATGTTTAGCCCTATCACGGCTGTAAAGTGAAGACTGAGCAGCTCCAGCCCAGATATGACGGCAATTGTCTATTTTCATTATTGTTTGGGGAGGGGGTGTCCAATCTGACCCTTATAAAGATAAAATGTGCTAGAAGGAGAAAGAACGGTAGAATGAGTCGACCATTTTTCAAGAATCGTGGTATGCCAGTATCAAAGACATCTGATATTGCCAAGATATCTGATGATCTGAGGGTTTTTTTAATTCCTATGGGATCATGACTACGTCAGCTGAAATTTAAACTCGGCTCACCTGCATTCAGTTTTCATACTGCTCGTATGCCATATCGCAACCTCCATAATTACTGTATTCCATCAAGAGATAGATGATCACTAATCTCCGCGGGTTTGTTTTCTTTATTATTTGTGATTTTCTATGACTTCTTGCGAAAGATAGTGGCGAGGTTTCTCAATGCTTTCTCTACCATTTTGAATTCAGAATTATTTTCCTTCTCTTTGAGTGGTTGCCACCTAAAGCAAGGTCATTTTGCTGTGTTATTTAACTCATAGCTGTGGGTAGAAAACATATGAGAATAAGTTATGCGAAAGTGAAAACAAGAAAATCGGAATTTTCTTTTTAATCATTTCATCCCAAGCAAGCCAGTAAAGTCACTAAAACGCAAGGGATTACAGAGTGTTAGAAAATATGAGAAAAAACATATTTAAGGAGAGAGAGAGAACATTAAAAAACAAGAATTAATAAAAGAGGACATAACGATTCACATTGCACTTAAATTTTTGAAAATCAAAGGTGACTGGGAAGCAACAAGTCAAAAGAGAGTTCCACAAGTAAGAGGTGCGAAAGAAGAAACTGTTACCGTAGAACATACGGTTGCATCTAGCCATTTCAACTGTAAAATGATGAGACCTATCTGCCAATCTAGTACTGCTCTTAAATTCATAAAGTCTAGGTACCAAAGAGGATAGCTCATCAGAACAATTACCATGAACATACTTATCAGATTAAGAAACTGTTAACATAGAACTTATGGTTACATCTAGCCATTTCAACTGTAAAATGATGAGACCTATCAGCCAATCTAGTACTGCACTTAAATTCATAAAGTCTAGCTACCGAAGAGGATAGCTCATCAAAACAATTACAATGAAAGTATTTATAGAAAAGACACTGGGAAGCTATGATATGGCGGTGGGAAAGGGCCGAGATGCCAGATCATGGCCAGTAACAAACATTGCAGATTCTTCTTTGGATTTTATCAAGAATCGCTAAATATATATCAGAAGCAAGGACGAATGGTAGACTTATAAATAATTGAGTTAGATACTGGCGAGGAAAATGTCTAGCACAACATAGGAATCCAATTTCCTAGCAGCACAACTAGCAATTGATGCAATATAATCTTCATGTCAATGGAAATACTTTAGTCTGAGAATACGCAATGAGTCATTCTTGTGGGGGTTAGCATCAGCCATGCTAGTGGAAGCCCAAAAACATTTCTCTCAGATGATTAAAAGATAGCAGTTTCGTTTTGGAGGCATTAGAATTAGCAAGCCATTCCTCGTCCCAGTTAACAACGGTAGGTAGATCGCCTTTTAAGATCAGCTACCAATTTGATCTTATCAAACCGATCAGACTTACAATTAAGACAGTAATAAATGGTGTTGCCATCAGCATAGATTAGAATTAAGGTGATCACCCTTAAATATAATACGCCACACACACACACACACACACACACACACATATATATGTGTGTGTGTGTGCGTGTATGTGTGCGTATTTAGGTGTTTTTTCATTAAATAATATAGACAAGTGTTGTTTATTTATTTTATGTAAATTCTTTTCATATCGTCTGATAAGCTTAATAACATTATCATTAAACGAAAAAAGAAAATCACAATATTGATACATGTTTTTTAATCCTATCTAAGCTTTCGGCTTACATAAACCATTATCAAAGATGACAATTACTGTACAATATATTAAGCAATACACGGACAAAACAATAATGATAGTCTGTTTCTGTTTACCATGGATGATTTCCAAGCAACGAAAAACTCGTAAGCAGAAACCATATTCAATACAACGTTTCGGTTGTTGTACGCACCGGCCTTCTTCAGGTGGTCGGAATGTCGAACTGAACCCTTTATTTCGCTCGCTAGTGTAGACTGTTCTAGTTCCACGTACCTTGTCTAATGGATGTCAGTTATCTCCTGTTAATTCCACTCTCCAAATTCTCCACCGGCTTAACCAGGTATTGAACTCACACTCTTTGGGTCCTGTCACTGGATCTAACTAACGCCTTTATCCACTGTGCCATGTGTCCTTGACAACAAAGATGAGTAGGATAGTCGGAACAATGTAAATAATGTGCATAATACTTCATCTCACAAATATAGACAAAAAACAAACCAAAAAACAAATATGTCTGTCTCTCAGAATCTTTACTTAACTAAAGCTATTTTTTTTTCTTTCCGAAAACAAATATAACTTGAATTTGGTCGGGTGGGTCACCGTTATTTTGAACACGTCCCTTCAACTGTTACCCAGAAAAAATTGTACTTGGATTAAACGAAAAATACTTACATTATGATACATATTACTTTTAATATATTACTTCTTGACGTCAATTTTGACGGCACGGGTATACTAGTCTCTATCTATAAAAGGCAAGATGTGTGTGTGTGTGTGTGTGTGTGTGTGTGTGTGTGTGTGTGTGTGTGTGTGTGTGTGTGTGTGTGACGAATGCACGGCCGCAATTTTCGACGGATTTGCACCAAAATTTACATGCGCATGTTCCAAGGAAGGCCAAGACCGACTTTGCATTACCCAACTCCAATCGATAGTGGAAATAATCGAATTTCATGCTTCTACGGCAGTTTTCATGTAGTTTGCGGCCATTTTCTACTGGCCAGAGTGAGAGCCTATAGTTGGCTGCCACGAATAGGCAGGAAGATTCTATTGGCCAGCGTGAGAGCCAACAGCTGACTGACACGAATGTTAACTCGCATGCTAGCATGCAAACAAAAATCGATAGCTGCATTCGTCACAAGTGGGAAAAATTTAAATCTGCATGACACTTTACACCAATTGGCTCATTCGCTTGCTTAAACTCAACGTTGATTCTGATTCCGCAGAACTGGGTGGGTGTGAAAAAGTATTTTTCATTCGGTTTTTCTAGTTACGAGTTCTTTTTTAAAGCTGATCGTTTTGTGTTCATTTGGTTTAGTTCTTTTTTCATTACAGATTTAATGTTTAGTATAGAGCTTAGAAAAAATTCGCAGTGTGAGATAGGCAAGAAGTAAGGCATGTAGCAACATCAGCAGGGCAAAGGGCACTCCTTTAAAGGGCAAAAATATTTTAAGTCAAGTGATAGCGATTGCTGTATGAGCCGTACGATTTTTTAATCAAGCCCGGGTAACGCCGAGTCATGCTGCTAGTTTCTTCATAAAAAGGAAAATCGCTTTACTATCCTCTGTTTTGTAATCATTCATTATTTAAAAAAAACAACAAAAAACTCTGCAACTGTTACTTGCCAGCGCCTTTGTTATATTTACTTTGGTTGAAGCAGATTTGACGCATGTTAATCAGTTTGGCCATTCTACGATTGCTACTTGGATCACGTAACCTGCCGCATAAACTCGTCATCGGAGACTAAACCGGTTCCCCCACCAGGCATTTCGAGTGAAGAAGTCGACTAGACTCCCAGAAGGATTAAAAACAAAACCTTTAAAAGGGCGGATGAAACTTCATGTGGTATCCACGTCCATCTAGCACAGGTGGGCTGCTCCACTGCTACGCCTGCAGTAGCTGGGCGGAGGGGGCTCCGTAACTGAAGACATCGTCATCATCATTTTTCCCATGACCGGATGTGGCCGTAGTGTCGCTGCGCAGCTGAGCACCTCACTAGTTACCCTCCACATATCTGGTTTAAAAACCGGAGAGCATTCATTCATGCACAGTGTTTCTTGAGCAAGTAGAGCTGGCAAAGCCCATCCCTCTCTGGGTAAAACCACAGCCGATTTTTTCCACCTTTAAAGGCTCTCATTGGTTACGGACACGTGACCACTGATTTCGTCGAGAGTACCCTCCGCTATGCTCTTCATCATGAGCTGAGTAGATGTAGCCGTATATTCTATGCTAACAGTTTCTTTTCTCGCACTTCTCGCTTGTGGAACTCCCTCCCCGATTCTATACTTTCCAGCCAACTTTAATCTCCAAAAATTTAATTGCCAATCACTCCATACAGTCCTTCTGATTATTCTTTTCTCTTCCCGCTCATTAGTAATGTTTATGTTCCTAATTCTTCTACCCTTGGTAACCCCTTCTGTCTTAGTGGCGTTGTTAGATATCGGTTGTGGAAAGACTTTTGGCCTTACTTCTGCTGCATCAGTGTGTGAGCGGAAATTGGAACTGGTGATAACATAAACTGGAAATGCATCTGGTGGCTAATATAAACAGGACGTACAGGTGTCATGAGAATTGAATAAACAGGGCGCACATGTTTCCTGAGCGGAAGGGAATGAGTGCTTGCGTGGGCGCATGCCGGAAGAAGCCTAGCGACACAAAGCTGCGTAGGCGACCAAATGTTATATAAACGGTACGATTTTTGACCTGAACAGAAAGGCTGGCAAGAAGTTCGCCAAAAATTTCTCTCCGTCAATTGCTGTGTGGGCAATTCTAACTTCTGTGATTCTCTCTCACGCAAATCGAACAATAAAGATATTTATATATTTTGATATATATATATATATATATATATATATATATATTACGTGCCACAAGGTCCCCCACCCCCCAAAAAGTGTGGATGGTCCTGTACGAAATCTTTACCAATATAATCAAATCTCATGTGCTGTTGTCGGGCTGTCGGTTTCCTGGGAACTGATCTGCCTGACCCTTATACGTCGAATTTCGACGGGAGAGTCGAGTGAGAAAGTGTATATATATATATATATATATATATATATATATATATATGTGTGTGTGTGTGTGTGTGTGTGTGTTTGTCGCCTTATTTGAGTCCAGCAACAATATACTACAGCTTTACTGCCTTGCTTGGGGGGAAATCGATTTAAAAATTATGTATATTAAGTCATATTCCAAAATAAGCAAAGAAGATATTTGTGGGTGTCTGATTTGGCCACGCGAGGTGCTTCCACAAAAATAAAACAGAATTTAACGGATTTTTTTTTCTGTCAAGGACGGTGAGTCTAATACTGTGTTATCTCAAATTTTATTAAGATAATTGTATGACATCTTAAGAGTTGAAGAGATAGCTCGATAGCTATACCGAAAGAGATGCGATACCTTAAGAGTCAGTAGCTATATCGATAGATATACCGAATTGGCTATTGGAAAATTTGATATTCAAAAGACGTACTGAAGGCGAAAGGAACAGACATAAGCGGCGCTAACGTACCTACCAGAGCATGTAGCAATAATGGAAGAACGAAGGTTTCCAGGTCAATTTGTGTTCAGCGTGCTCACTCCAGGGAAAAGACCAACGGGGTTGCCCTCTTCAAAGATACAAAGACCAACTCCAAACACTGAAAGCCTCTAGCCTTGAGCCTAAATCATTTGAAACACAAGCCCTAGACCATATCAACTGGCGATGACCCATCACCATCGGAAGCAAAATCTTTGAAGCCATCAAAATAGAAAAAGGAAAAAGTCAAACGCCAAGAGCGAAAGGCTCGACAAACTCAGCCACCGACATTACTATGCAGGCAAAAGTATGGACTATTCCATGTAAGAATCGGTCTAATTAGTCATCGACGCCATAAATGGGTGAAAGTAAATTTTAACAAAATTACTTGCAACCCTGAAGATGATCTTGGAAAAAGATCGAAAGTACCTGGGAAATGAAAATAAAAGAAATTTAAACAGTTGTAGGACATTTCTCTCATCCTTGAACATCAATACACAGAAGAATATTCATGAGTATGAACGGATTTTGTTAAAAATTAGCAGACATAATGTCTATAATCACACACATATATATATATTAAGACATTTTTATGTTTATACATTCTATTCATAGATACAAATAATGTTCTGCTTAATACTCTGTTTATAATAAACAACATTTACCTGCCTGAATATCCGAGAAATTTTCACAGAAAATATTCGTCCTCCGACAGGATTCGAACGTCTATTCTATACGGAAACGTCATTTAGCTTGACGTGCCTTTACCGATTTGGCCACGAAGGATCGTTCGAAGAGCTAGGTTGAATTTACTGTAGCTAAACTTCAATCTTCAATATATGAATATATAAACAGATTTTGTTACAAATTAGCAGACATAATGTCTGTAATTTATTCAATCAGATATATATATATGTATAGATAGATACAGGGCGCGATAAATAATTTGTCGTCTAAATTACGCAAAAATGACACTGACATCTCATTTTTATAGATATATTTACCAAAATTACACAAATATATCTTGATACACTAAAGAATAAATTTATTCAATAAAATCACCATTGGCTTCAATCACAGCCTCCAAACGACTTCGAAATCTCCAGCAAATCTTCTGGTCTCTCTCCTTGTTTAAGTTGATGAGTGCTGCCATAATCTCTTGCCTTTTCATCTTTGGTGTTAAAAGGTGTTTTGTTGGTCTCTCGCTAAAATGCGCCCCACACACAGGGGCGCAGTCTGGGAAGTTAGGGGGACAGGTCTAAGGGGTGATGTGGTCGCAGAAATAGTCTGACAGCCATGACTGGGTTCTACTGCTTGTGTGACATGGTGCAGCGGCTTGTTGGCAGACATAGTCTTCCAGCAGCCACCCTCTTGACACAGAGCAGAGCTACCTACTATACTGTGCAGTAGACAAAATCAAAAACAAACAAAGCGCATGCGCGAAATTAAATATATAAAATGGCGACACTTTGCCAATCGCACCCTGTATAGATATAAAGTGTAACCCAGATATAAGAGAGTTGTCGGGACCGGAGAAGAAGTCTCTTATGTCCGAGTTTCTCTCATATCCGGGTTTGGTCAATTTTGTTTAGAAGTATGGCTCTAATTTGGGACAAGAGAAAATCTCTCTTATATCCGGGTTTCTCTTATATAAGGGTTTCTTTTATATCCGGGTCTCTTATATCCGGGTTACACTGTAGTAAGAGTAAAATCTAAAGCTGAAAATATGAAATAGAATGAGGGCATAATAACAAAGTCGACAGAGTCGAGATATAATTTATTATTATAATATTATTAATACAATGACATCAAAATCTTCTAAGTAGAGTTTCATGTCATAAGAATTATTAGGCGGATGTTATATGTATATTTCTATGATGAAATACAGAGTAGCGGATGTTGATGTTATATTTATAATATACATATATATATATATATATATATATAATTGGTAATCTTTGATTTTCAGTTTTATAGTAAAATTTAATGTTAATTAGATTGATTTCAATTTTAGTCTAACCCTAACATTAAAGCATTAATTATTATAAGCAAGGTTGGTTGTCACGTTTTTTGAATTCTCATATGCTTGCAATTTTATTGATCATCGTAGCTAATGTAACAGCGTTTCCCCTAGCGAGGGGTGTTTGGTCGATTTGAATCTTTTAAAACCCTTTATTCTACACTCAACACCATCAATTGATAAAACACCAGAAGTTTTGAAAGAAAACTGCTATTTTTGTAGTGATTTTATAACATATTTATGTTATATTTTTTTAATAATATATATATATATATATATATATATATATATATATATATATATATCAAGAAGAAAATATTATATTTTAATAATATATATATTTAATCAAGAAGAAAATATTATATTTTAATAATATATATATTTAATCAAGAAGAAAATATATTTTAATAATATATATATATATATATATATATATATATATATATATATATATATATATATATCAAGAAGAAAATAATATTTTTTAATAATATATATATATATATATATATATATATATATATATAATCAAGAAGAAAACCTTAAAGATTCATTTCTGTTATAATTTATTTCATGGATATCTCTATATTAATGACTTCAGAACGAAATCTTTTAGTCAAGATTTACTAAAAGCTTTCGGTCTGAAGAGATGAATAGATGCAGATATTGACGAAATAAATTATCACAAAAAGGATCTTTAAGGTTTTAAGACGCATTTGTGTTTATTCAACACCCACAGAACCCACCTGTGACTTATACTGCAACTATGCTGAGCAGACCTTAGTTACAGTTTCTGGGAAAGAGCGTGTTATCTAGCGTGATCAATTTGAACAAAGCTAGCACGTTCAAGCTCTCGGCCACGATGACTTCAGGTTTCGGGCTAGCACAACTATCGACAAGAGTTCAGTCTATCCATTTTCACTCACAATGCTTGGGTCAACACGAGGTATGGTTTTCAGGCAATTCCCAAAAGTGCCGCACGCTGAGATTGCCCTCTCTAGACCAATAACATCAGGAAGTTTTCCTCCTGACAAATCGAGCATGGTAAGATTCGAACTCGGGTCTCATGGTGAGAATGCGAACGTTCTAACCACTCGGCAACCTGCCTATTTTTATTTTTATTTTTATTATATATATATATATATATATATATATATATATATATATATATATATATATATATATATATATATATATATATATATATATATATATATATATATATATATGTGTGTGTGTGTGTGTGTGTGTGTGTGTGTGCGCGCGCGTATGTGTGTGTGTGTATGTGTGTGTGGGCACTAAGGTCAACGCGCCTAGATATTGACCTCAATGTCCACGTATAATTTATACATAGCCGTAAGGTGTTGAGCTCAGGAGATATCAGCAATATATATATATATATATATATATATATATATATAACAGTGCATTATATATATATATATATATATTATATAACATATATATATATATATATATATATATATATATATATATATATAACAGTGCATAATATGTATATATATATATATATATATATACATATATATACATATATATATGTGTGTGTGTGTGTGTGTGCGTGTGTAAGCAAATATATGGATATAGATCCAACAGTATGAAGAAAAATATACGGAAAAAACTATCTATCTCACGCACGGTGAATAGTAGACCTGGCTTCTTTAATATTTTCCCTTTTCTAGCAAGATTAATGCTCGACAAACGTACATATAAGTTTTAGATAAAAATAAAATTCTTTTCATTTTTCTTTCACAATACTATATTTTAGAAATACGTTTTCACAACATCGCCCACGTGACGCCGACGTGATCATATTGAAACGGAACGCTGATCTTGAAAAATTTCAGTTGTCTGTTTTGATTAGTCTTACTCTTATGTCCATCGTCTTTTCATGTTGAATTAAATATAGTCTAATGTTAATTATGTTTTGTGAATATGTCCTGAAGAGGTTCTACTAGTCCGAAACGTCCGACGTTGATATTATATTAACATTAAAACAGCATAATTGCATATTAAGATTTTTGTTTTTTCCGTATATTTTTCTTCATATATATATATATATATATATATATATATATATATATATATATATATATATATATATATATATAAGCAATAAGTGTTATTGCTGTTAGTTTATTTTATATATAGAAAGACATATCGATCCTTGTTGGCTTATTCAATACCAAATCTAAGACTTATAAGTAAAAATTCATAAAAGGCAAATAGGTAGGTAGATATATATCTAATTTAAACAAGAGTCAAAAACTTGATATTGTGTTTCTCTAAATCCCTAATACAAGAGATTAAAAAACTCAATTTATAAGTCTTTCTTCTAACTAGTTGTTGTGGAGTTATTTCTCAGTGAAGGCTTGTATTTGTACTAAGTCGGTCCTAAAATAGGTTCGACGTACAAAACGTTAGTAACTTGATATAATAGGTATTACGCAGAAAAACTTGGTTGTGGTCACTGATACTTTAGTATTCGACTAACTGTCGTCCGACATCGACTGACTGACCGACGATATTCAGTCACCCCACAAAAAAAAGAGCGTCATGTGGCACAAGGCCTTTTTAACGTGGGATCTCCCATTGAACCCGTATAAACGGGTTCAGGCTTGGTTTACCTCCCCGAAAGAGAATCCGCCCTTCGGCGTAGCCTCCTTCGGGTTCCTCCCCGCCCGAAGGCAGAGAGTTCTACCGAACAGCCAGTCGACTGACTGACCGACTCACACGTTACTCTTACAAATACTTATTATAGGTGGGAGAGTCTATTAACTGTAGAATAGGTGTGTTCCACCATAACACTAGTGAATAACCCTTTACACACACAGACACACACAGACACGCACACACCCACAGATATATATATATATATATATATATATATATATATATATATATATATTATAGTAAAAAGAAAGAACAGTAAGATATATAATCTAGTGTTCTTATTGATATTTTTATTTTTACAAAACAGTGTCAATGTAAATTTACAGAGCATAAATATTATAAATGTTAAATCAATTAATATATATATATATATATATATATATATATATATATATATATATATGTATGTATATGTATATGTATATATATCAGTGTATACTACAATTTCCATACATATAAATGTGAACCATTAAGTTCATAATTATCAGCAGAATTTGGATCGAAAATTTTCACTGTATAATGTTTGATCGCTGTGATTAATATTCTCTGTTGAATTAAAAGCATTGACGGATTATATTCAAAATATTTTTCTTACAATGATTCCCCCCCCCGTACAAGGCCCAAGAGCCACTCGAGGTAAAGCATTACAAAGTAAGAGGTAGTGTTTTAGGGAATATGTGGGGAAGATCACGGTTAACGCTAGACTTGAACAGATTAAAATTGCCTATCTATAATTACCAACGAATACTATATTATATAGAAAGAAAATTTGGTATTTAAATTATGTGCGTGTGTATGTGTGTGTGTGTGTGTGTGTTGCGCTATCCTTCCCTGGCCATAATCGCATGACTTTCTCCTACACCAGTGACCTCTGTCTGTGCGTCTTCTAATTAAGCTTAAATACTTGATTATGAAGTCTGTACAATAGCGTCTCTTGTGTTAACTCCTCCAAGCATTTTGACCCAAGTGAATTCAGCCTTAACTCAGCTCCGAACCCCAGGAAACCATGGCCAGCTCTTCAGATTGACTCATCATTTCTTTACTGTTCACTTAAATCTAGAATCAATTTAGACACACATTCACGTAATATATTAATGTTTAGAAGTACAGTCATACATATACAGTGCCTCTAGCACACACACACACACACATATGTGTGTGTGAGTGTATATATATATATATATATATATATATATATATATATATATATATTAATCCTTTTAGTAAATCACTCCTGGTGTCGAATAACCTGTTTGTAAAAATGTAACGGATCTTGCCGAAATTGTGTGTAATATTCCGAGTAATTTCTATCACAGTCTGTTCATGCCTGCCTATCTATCTATCTATCTATCTATCTATCTCAGTATGTTCATATCTGTCTATCTCGCTATTTCATTCTGTTCATATCTATCTATCTATCTATCTATCTATCTATCTATCAGTATGTTCATATCTATCTAGCTACATATCTATCTGTATCAGTATCTATCTATCTATCTATCTATCTATCTATCTATCTATCTATCTATTTCAGTGTTTTCATGGAGGCAGGTCAGTCCGTCTGCGTATCTATCTCTCTTTGAGTCTCATCTCTTTCTTATCTATCTCTCTATCTCAGTTTTTGAAAAAGCGTATTTCTTTCTTAATTTCTATCTATCTATTTCACTCTGCTCTCTCTCTCTCTTTCTCTCTAGCTGTCTATCTACCTGTCTATCTGTATATCCGTCTGTCTGTCACACACACACATCTGCAGACATATAATAAATTATCTTTTATACAGACACACTTTAAGCCACCCCCACCCCATGTAGAAATAAGCACACTAAACGTTGTATTCCTGCATAAAATGCACACAAATTCAGTCTCATTTACTGTCTGTTTTCACCAGTTTCCATTTTCGTAACCTCCTTAAATGACCTTCGACCTTTCGGACATTACTATAACCAAGCGACTATTCGTAGAAGCTTATACAATCGTTCTTTGAACTAGGTTTTCTGACCACCACCACCCCTCACTCTATTTCTGTTTGACACTCCATCTGCTTTCCTTCTCTTTCCTTATCACTCTTTCTTACTCCCTTTCTCATTCGTTGTATCTCTTTCTCTCAAACGGAAAGCGAAAGAACGATGTCGAAAAGCAGATGAACTGACCACAAGCTGACCACTATACTTCAGCCTTATCATCAAACTAGCAAATCCCCCCCTACACACAAACACACACTCTTTTCTCTCTAGCCTTTCGCTCTTTTCTCTTATAGTAAAAGCTCGCACTCATGCCGATTCAATGACCAGTAGGGTCTTACTGGCTACGGCCAACCCCGGATACTGGTCAGTCGGTCAGCTTAATTGGTTTCATTAACATCGTTCATCATCAATTAGATGTTTGCCTGAAACTACGCCTATCCTTTCTATATTACGTTGGTCAGTCCAAAGTGGTTGGACCGACTCGGGACCAATCGATAGTGTCCGAAATCCTGGACAAAGGTCAGTGAACGTAGCTGACGCATGTCAGCCCGTCTGTCTGTTAGCAAGAGAGGCTGTAGGGGGCAGAGTGGCCGGATCCGTCCTATAAGGTTACAGTTGTGATGGACGAAAGAAGAGTGGATGCAAGGACACTCTGATTAGATACTTCGTTTCGGTCACACGAGCTGAGTTATTAGTCAGAATAACTCGTCATTACCAGTTGACAAAGTACAGGAGATGACGGGGCCGGCCGTGGGGAGCAGTCAGTGTCGTTAGTAGCTAAGTGGTTAGCTAGTTCTTCTAAACGACTACAAGAACTGCAATTAAAGTCTTCTTTCCCGACGGATTAATTAATAGTAAGCAATGGGATTTTATACCATGCGACTCGTGGCTTTTCACGTGGTTCTCCGCCATCGAAGTTCAGTGATGTTCGTCGGTCAGCTTAAAAGCCGCACTTGTTTCCTGTGTCAAAAGATACCGTCCAGTGTATGATGATAAACTACACCCGCTTCCTGGGCAAGACGATGAACTACATCCGACAGCAAGACCTAATGTCAGGAGGTTTTGAGGAGCGTGGAAATGCTGGTGTTCCCAAATCCACCCTGAGCCGGAGTGGTAGAGCCTATTAGGGTACCAGGTATGTATAAATAGTTAACCCCCTAAAAAATAAGTTTTAATACCAGCAAAATATTTTTCTAAATCATTATTACCAGCAATAAATTTTGGAAGAAAAAATTATTACCAGCAATACTTTTTTTGGATTAATATTACCAGCATTACATTTTTGGAAAAAATATTACCAAAAATACTTTTTGAAAAAAATATTACCAGTAATAAAAAATCTTGTCGGCATTAAATAACCCATTAAGGTTGATATGCCGTAAAACAAACCAAAAACAAATTTAACCAAACCTATCTCAAAACGCTTTCTATGGTTCGTCCGAAATTTACGAACCTGAAAATATGGCTGCCGGTTTTCAGTTACACAAAACATCAAACTGAAAATTATAATTAAAAAAGATTGTTGTTCCTTGAGGATACTTTTGGTTCATTCCCGCAAACAGTAAACAGACGCCATGTTTATGGTCACATACAAGCTGTCAAATTTGTGTCGTTTGAACATATATATATATATATGTGTGTGTGTGTGTGTGTGTCTGTGTGTGTGTGTATGCATATATATATATATATATATATATATAAGTAAACCTAAAGAGCCAGACAAACCTATCCAGATTCACCTACGCGGATCGTCAGGGCGGACTGACGATCTACGTAGGTGAAACCTAGGTAGGTTTGTCTTTAGGTTTACTTATTTTGCTCTACTTAACGTATTGAGCACTTTGCTTAGTTATTTTTACTTTACTTATGTCGGAGGTTTTTTTTCTTTGGACTCTGAACTTAGATTCTAGACGATTATTTTCACCGGAAGTACATGTTCTTAGTTCTTTCTTTTTTTTACACTTTTTTGTACTCTTGGGTATTGGTTTGTTCATTTACAAGCTAAAACACCTAATGTTTTGCCGGGCGAATATAGCTGTTTATATTCATAAGATTATTAGTATTACATATATATATATATAATCAAGAATTTAATTTAAAATAATCGTTTTCTTCTTTTACGTACTGTGTCCCTTCAGCATTTGAGTTGATTATTATTCCTTACAACTTCCGCACTTCCGCAGTTCCGCACTTGCGCAGTTCCGCACTTGCGCAGTTCCGCACTTCCGCACATATTAATCATTTGTCGTTCTGCGGTGCTGATGTGTCCAGAAATTTTACTCACATGATTTTGGGTTCCCATCTCTGTATCAGAGCAGGGATAATCGTAGTTACAAGCTTCCACATTTTCGTTACATCGATTTACAGGTCCTTATAATTTGATATTTTTTGAAATTCTTTCTTTGGAAACACTGGAATTCTTTCGTCATGTCTTTTCTATTAATGGGCAGAGTTCCTTTTTTTGAAACCTTTTATGATATGTCTGGTCTATTCGCATCAATCTTGTGAGGACTATGAAATTCCACAGGAAAGTCACTCCACCACCATTTGTGTCAAGATTCAAGTGGTGTTTGTACCATTTATACGGGACTTCAGTACTCACTATTATTATTATTATTATGAGGTTGGTGCAAAAATAATGACGTAATAATGTCGTTTTTTGACGTATTTTTAACGTCAAAAAACGACATTATTACGTCATTATTTTTGCACCAACCTAATATATACGCCTATCAATATACGATCAATACTTAATTTTGAGAGTTTTGCAGGTGATGCGTGCAGTACCCACAAAGTAAATTTTTGTAGATCTGAGATTCTGATTGTGTTCAGGAATTGTACTCACGTGATTTTCGGTACCCTTCTTTATCATGCCTCATATTAGAGAAAAGATAATTGTAGTTTTAAGTTTCCATTTTTTCTTTCGATTTTTGACTTTTTTTTCTGAAATTCTTCTTTAGAAAAATTGGAATTCTATGGACAAGTCTTATCAATTAATTGGCAGGTTCCTTTTTCTGAAATATTTTATGACTGTGTTTGGTCTATTTATATTTATTCTCCTGTCTGTCAAGATTGGAAAAATCCACAGGAAAGTCACTCCATCGTCAATTATGACATCATTCGGGTCGTGTTTGTATGGGGGGGGGTAGTATACATATGTGTACCATTATATATATATATATATATATATATATATATATATATATAATATATTTTTAAAAATATGTATTCATCGCCACACAAAAATTACCATGTTTCGGAACTAAAAACTAAACTTTAAATAAAACTTAAAATTAACGATTTTGTTTCATTCTCAAGCGATGTAGAATAACTTACGAAAAAAAATTATAATATTATACAGACTATGTATCGAGAACTGTGGATTATGAATCTGGCTCTTCTTTCGTTTTATTTTGATATATACATACACACACACACACACACACACATAAATATATATTTGAATCGCATTGTAGCTTGAAACTGGCAGTCACTATGCAGTGTTGATACCTATGTCCACAATACCTTTATTTAGAGAAGGGATAATTTTAGTTTTAAGTTTCCTTTATTTTACTTCGATTTGTTGCTCCTTATAATTTGACATTTCTGAAGTTCTTCTTTAGAAAAATTGGAATTCTGTGGGCAAGTCTTATAAATTAGTTGGTAGGTTCTTTTTTCTGAAATCTTTTACGACTATGTTTGGTCTATTTACATCAATTCTCCTGTCTGTGAGGATTGGAAAAATCCACAGGTAAGTCACTCCATCAGCAATTATGACATCATTCGGGTGGTGTTTGTACAATGTACCCAGGACTTCAATACCAGAGTTCGAATAGACATACCAATGAATATATTGTCCTAGTCTGTTATATCTGATATTTTATTCTTTCTCAGCAAGGATTGAGCACCATGATACAATGTGGCAAACAGTTTCATCAAGTTTATGGCATAAGCGACAGGCAGGATTTGAGCCATCTTTCTCGAATTTAGGCTATAAGCATTAGTTGGAAGACATTGGTCTTGTATTCTTCTTCTTCTTCTACTTCTTCTTCTTCTTCTTCTTCTTCTTCTTCTTCTTATTATTATTATTATTATTATTATTATTATTTCCTGTTATTTCTGTTGCATATTCATTTCCTCCCGGGTCCCTACCAGAGACCTAAGGTCAGAAATCATGACATTTTCCACTGAGCAGTTTTGTAAAAAAAAAGAAAAGAAAAGATCAACACACATTTTAAATAGTAAAGCCCAATTTAAGATGTGAACTGTTCTTGTGAGTACATTTTTTTGTATTTCTTTAAGGCTACAATCTCTTCAATGAGTCTATCGGAACCTTTTCCAATCAATCCGAGGGCTCCAACTACAACTGGAATCATTGATGTCCTCATGTGCCACATTTTTTAGATTTCTTCTTCAAGATCCTTGCATTTTGATACATTAAAATCTGCAGGAACTGCCATGTCAATAAGAAAGAATTATTATTATTATTATTATTATTATTATTATTATTATTATTATTATTATTATTATTATTATTATTTCCTTTGATTTTTAGTGTGCACACATTTCGTTCCGGGTCCCGCCCAGAGACCTTAGAAATGGCATCATCACATTTTCCACTGACAAAACATTATTATTATTATTATTATTATTATTATTATTATTATTATTATTATTATTATTATTATTATTATTCAGTTTATATATTTTCTTCATTTCCTTTTTATTTCTTCATAGTCTTCTTCCATCTTTGTCTTCTTCACAAGTTTTTTTTTCTCCCTTTTTTTCCGAATTTCTCCCTCCTAATTTTTCTTTGTTCAACCAACTTCCGTTTTCCACTTTCTATGATTTATGCTATTTTCCGTCCTATCCGCGTGAAATTTGCCAACATTTGGCGCGCCCCTTTGCGTCTGTCAGCATCCCAGCAACCTCTTTCCAATCAAGAAGCGGGCAGGTTTCGCTACCACCGGCTCCACCTCCCGCGTTCTCTCATCGAACTTCCCGATTTGGAATGACGTTATTGATTACGTGTAACGCTATTGATCTAATTTAGGATTTTGACGCTCTTCATTTGAAATCACAACAAAAAGAAATTTTGTTCTATTAAAATGAAAAACGTGAAAAGAATGTAATTATTTCTCAGAATTCATGCTCAACACTTTAATATTTTCGCCATTTTCCTTCACCGCCTTTTTTTTTCCGAACTTGCTCTTCCCAAGTTTTGTATCCATTTCTTTTCGTGCTATTTAAATCCTCTTTATATTTCATCTTTGTCAGATCTCAGATATATATATATCTGGTTGGATTGATATGAGTTTGTTAGCTCTATCTCTGATATTGAGCGCTTTCTAATAAGTACCGCGCATATAATATATAAATAATTATATATATATATATATATATTTATTTATATTTATATACACACACACACACACACACACACACACACACACACACATACATATATATATATATATATATATATATTTGATAGTTGTATATTTAGGTAGCAATCCTTTGTTTATGCATATTTCATTAAAAACGACAGACAAGGTACTATGGTTAAGTTTTTTATTTAATTTTCCTTGTGTTCGAACACAAGAGCTTTCTTTTCTGGACAGTTTTTACACACTCTTTGTTCGAACACAAGAAAAATTAAATAAAAAACTTAACCGTAGTACCTTGTCTGTCGTTTTTAATGAAACATATATATATATATATAAAACGTATATATGCTATAAGACACTCTCGCTTTTTTTTAATCGACTCTCTTCAATCCTTCTCCTGTTTTATTTCTACTTTTCTTTATTCTTTTTCATTTTTGTGTTTCTTTCCACTCTTCTTTGCCTCTCTATCTCTGTATTTTACCATTTCCATCTCTCTTTTCTCTCTTTCTCCCTTCCCTTGTCTACCCTCTCTCCATATCTATATATCGCTCTGAATTTCCCCTTTCATTTATTTTTTCTTCTCTTTTTCTCTTTTCTTTCTCCTTCTCTTATCCTTTCTTTCTATCTACTCTACTTCATTCTGTTTCCTTTTTTCTCTCTTTCTAGTCTTCTCTGCCTCTCTACCTCTATTTTTTACCATTTCCATCTCTCTTTTCTCTCTTTCTCCCTTCCCTCGTCTACCCTCTCTCCATATCTATATATCACTCTCTTCCTCCATTTCCCCTTTCATTTATTTTTCCTCTCTTTTTCTTTTCCTTCTTCTATCCTTTCTTTCTATCTACTCTTTTTTATTGTTTCCTTTTTTCTCTCTTTCTAGTTTCCTCTGCCTCTTTACCTCTGTTTTTTACCGTTTCCATCTCTCTTTTCTCTCTCTCCCCATTCCCTCGCCTACCCTCTCTCCATATCTATATATGGCTCTCTTTCTCTATCTCCCTTTTCTTTTTATTTCTTCTCTCTCTTTTTCTTCCTTCTTTCTCCTTCTCCTATCCTTTTTATATCACTCTAGATCTCCGCCTTTGCTTTTTTAATCGATCCTCGTCAATCCTCCTCCTCCTCCTCCTCCTATTTTATTTCTACCCTTTTTTTTATTCTGTATTTTTTCTCTTTCCACTCTCCTCTGCCTCTCTATCTCTGTTTGTTTACCATTTCCGTCTCTCTTCTGTCTTCTCTTTCAATTGTCCCTCCTCCTCATTTCAGTCAAACTTCCTTTCTCTCTACCATTCGTCTTCCTCCAACCATCTTCTTATCATTGTTTCATTCGGTTCCCCTTTTTCCTCAATCTCCACTCTCGCTCTCACTCTCTCTATATATCTTCCTCTTTCTCTCTCTCTCTCGCACCCTCTCTACATACCTTCTCCTCACTTCCGCTCCACTTTCTCTATTCCTCTTTTTCTCTCTCATTCTTTCTTTCTATCCCACCTTCGTTATATATCTCCCTCCTCCCTGCATCTTCCCTCGCTTTTCACACTCCCATCTCTCACTTTCTTCTTTACCTCTTTCTTCCTCTCCTACCCTCTGACTATATACATTGCTTTCTTCCTCCATCTACATTTTCTCTTTATTTTTCTTTCTCTTTCTCTTCCTTCTTTCTCCTTTTCCTATCCTTTCTTTATATCTCTCTAGATCTCCTCCTCCCCTTTATCTCTGCTTCTCTTTTTCGCCCCTCCCCTCCCCTCTCCCGCCCTTTATTTTCGCTCGGTCTCTCTCTTCTCTTTCCCGTTATCTTATTATCTGTTTATATATCCTGCCTTCTCTTTCATTCCTTTTTTCTCCCCCTCTCCCTACTTCTCTCTCCGCTCTCTATTTTCTCTCTGTCCCTCTTTCCCCTTATCTCGCTCTCTTTCTGTTTATATATCCTACCTTCTCTTTCATTCCGTTTTCTCCTCCTCTCCCCTTTTTTCTCCGCTCTCTATTTTCTCTCTCTCTTTCCTCTTATCTTATTATCTCCCTCTCTTTCTGTTTATATAACCTGCCTTCTCTTTCATTCCCTTTTTCTCCCAATCTCCCTCCTCTCTCCGCTCTCCATTTTTTTCTCTCTCTCTCTCTCTCTCGCTTTCTCCTTATCTTATTATCTCCCTATCTTTCTGTTTATATAACCTGCCTTCTCTTTCATTCCCTTTTTCTCCCCCTCTCCCTCCTACTCTCTCCGCTCACTATTTTTCTCTCTCTCTCTCTTTCCCCTTATCTCCCTCTCATTCTGTTTATATATCCGGCCTTTTCTTTCATTCCCTTTTTCTCAACCTCTCCCTCCTTCTCTCTCCGCTCTCTATTTTCTCTCTCTCTCTCTCTCTTCCTCTTATCTCCATCTCTTTCTGTTTATATATCCTGCCTTCTCTTTCATTCCCTTTTCTCTCCTCTCCCTCCTTCTCTCTATTCTCTCTCTCTCTTTTCCACTTATCTCGCTCTCTTTCTGTTTATATATCCTGCCTTCTCTTTCATTCCCTTTTTCTACCAATCTCCCTCCTTCTCTCTCCGCTCTCTATTTTCTCTCTCTCTTTTCCACTTATCTCCCTCTCATTCTGTTTATATATTCTGCCTTCTCTTTCATTCCCTTTTTATCCTCCTCTCCCTTCTTCTCTCTTCGCTCTCTATTTTCTCTCTCTCTCTCTTTCCCCTTATCTCGCTCTCTATCTGTTTATATAACATGCCTTCTCTTTTATTCCCTTTTTCTCCTCCTCTCCCTCCTTCTCTCTCCGCTCTCTATTTTCTCTCTCTCTCTCTTTCCCCTTATCCCGCTCTCTTTCTGTTTATATAACCTGCCTTCTCTTTCATTCCCTTCTTCTCCCACTCTCCCTCCTTCTCTCTGTAGTTATATTATCCCTCGCTCGGCTTTGTCTCGCTATTCTCCAATCGTGTTATCATAACCGTTTTGTCACATTATACTATACAAAATTTCTTCACGTTTTCTCTTTCGTTTTCCGTTCCCCGTATTCCGTTTCTCTTTTTCCAAACACTTCCATAACATTTTATATCTAATAAATAAGCTTTACTTTCTTCAATCAATATCAACGCCGTTACATTAAAAAAAAAAAAAAAAAAAAAAGAAACGATAAAAAATCTAAACAAACAAGACAACGGATGTCGTGAAAATATTTTTCACTAATATTTTCTCTCCTTTTTTCAAATATAGAGGACTCGTCTTCAGGGAAAGGTTGTGTATATGCATAGTTTTCAATTTGATCAGTTTTCGCTTTCCTATTTTTAATAATAATTTTCGTACAAATTCCCGACTGTCGTCAGTCAAACTTTCAGCCTCCACACCACTTCCATTTTACTTTACCAATTCAAACTTTTCCCACACCTCAATCATCTTCCACGTCCTTATTCCTTCTTGCATGGTCGTTTGGGTCCTCTTTGCTGAGGCTACAGGGGGAATACTCGCTATGTGATTATATTGAATAGATTTTTGAAATCCTGTCAAATCTGAAATACAGCCTCTTTGATTTCTTGCCACTGTTTCGCTGCCTAATTTCATTTAGCGACTATTTTGCTTGGCTAATTCGTTTACGCATGCGCGAATCGATCATTTTCACACGAGATAATTATGGCGCGAATATGTGAGCATGCGTAATCTGTGCTGGACGCGCTTGGGGAGAGAAAGAGAGAGCTCTATTTTTACAATTGTCGTTTTCTTCCGCCCGGGTTTCGTCATTCATCAATGAGCCAATAGGCGGAAGGACGGACGGAAGTTGAAGTACCGCTGAAAACTTTGCTAAATAGAGACAAATAGCTTTTTAATATACAAATTCCGGATTGTCCTCAGACGTACTTCTTGTTTTCTTAATTTTTACCTCATAACTTCATATTTATAAATAATTAAAAGACGTTGTGAACAATTGATCCTCTTTTTGAATATCGAATAAATACTCTTTGCCACGGACCATTTGCAAACGCTTAAATAAAGCCATTGAATAGTAAGCGCATATAAACGCACTTACACGTATAAAAGTAATTATATATATATATAGTTTTAAGGTGCGCTATATTTATGGAATGAAGTGCTCAAGATATAGAGCGTATGTAAATGTAAATATAAATATAAAAGTGAACATTGAAGTCAACACTCAGAGGCGACAGGCTGTTTCATCCTGTCGCTTCTGAGTGTTGACTTCAATGTTCACTTATATATATATATATATATATATATATATATATATATATATATATATATATATGCTATTTATATTATTCGGACTATCATCCTCATCTTTTTTGCCATATTTATCACAGCCATTTATCAAAGCCATTGCATAGTAAGCGCATATAAACGCACTTAAACTTATATAAGTAATTATATATATATATATATATATATATATATATATATATAGTTTTAAGGTGCGCTATATTTATGGAATAAAGTGCTCAAGATATATAACGTATGTAAATGTAAATATAAATATAAAAGTGAACATTGAAGTCGACACTCAGAGGCGACAGGCTGTTTCATCCTGTCGCTTCTGAGTGTTGACTTCAATGTTTACTTATATATATATATATATATATATATATATATATATATATATATGCTATTTATATTATTCGGACTATTGTCTTCATCTTTGTTGCCATATTTATCACAACGTTTCGGCTGTTGTATGCTCCGGCCTTCTTCAGGTGGTTGGAATGTCGAACTGAACCCTTTATTTCGCTCTCTGGCGTAGACTGTTCTAGTTCCACGTGCCATGTCTAATGGGTGTCAGTTATCAGTTATTTCCTGTTAATTCATTAGACATGGCACGTGGAACTAAAACAGCGTACCCGAGCGAGCGAAATAAAGGGTTCAGTTCGCCATTCCAACCAACTGAAGAAGGCCGGAGCGTGCAACGCCCAAAACGCTGTGATAAATATGGCAACAAAGATGCGGACAATTGTCCGAATAATGTAAATAGTGTACATAATACCTCATCTCAGAAATATAGACTCCCCCCCCCACACACACACATATATATATATATATATATATATATATATATATATATATATATATATATATATATACAGGAATTTAAAACTACTGGTGATGATAATTTCATCTTACTAAATTTGCAAGGATTTTCAAACCTTTTTTTTGTTTAATTTTTTAATATTGCTTAAAATTTAATACTTTAAATGTGTTTAAAGAGGCCATTCGATAAAAATTGCCAAAGGATACCGTAAATTTGAAACCAAGCTAGCGGATTCAACCGATCTCCTGATTTTTAAAGTTAAAAGCCCTACATGTTATTTATACTTTCATTTTATTTTTTCACATGTGCATTGAGCACATTTTAAAAATACTGTTTCCTGGTCTGTCTGATTTAACGTTTTATGTATTTGACACCAACGGCTTCCCATACTTAATACTTCTCGTTTTCACTCTCGCGTGTTCATGTGTGACGTCACGAGCTGCGGCGCGATTTTCGCTTCCAGCGTCTTGTATGCACGATAATGGCTTATGTAAGCCGAAAGCTTAGATAGGATTCAAAAATATGTATCAATATTGTGATTTTCTTTCTCCATTTAATGATAATGTTATTAAGCTTATCAGACGATATAAAAAGAATTTACATAAAATAAATAGACAACACTAGTCTATATTATTTAATATATATATATATATATATATATATATATATATATATAAGTGAACATAGAAGTCAACACTTAGAGGCGACAGTCTGTTTTATACTATATGCAATCGTTGTGGCCTGACGATTGCATATAGCATGAAACAGACTGTCGCCTCTAAGTGTTGACTTCTATGTTCATTTTTATATTTACACACGCTCGATCTCTGATATTGAGCACTTTATCCCATAAATATAGCACACCTTAAGACTATATTTCTTCATATATATATATATATATATATATATATATATATATATATATACTAGCTTAAATGCCTCACTTCGGCGGACTTTTAAGCTAGGTCCTGTGAAGAGTTAATTGGGCCTCCGGCTCAAAACTAAAGAGATCGCTTAGAAAATAGCAATGATAATTTGAAAGGAAATAACTTTGAATTCCTCAGTTCCCTCGATGGTACTTCACTTTAAACTCTGATTCGGCCTATGAGTTCAGTTCCCGGCCAAAAGACCGATTTGGTGAGAAAATTCGATTTCAACTGAAATTTCAATTTCAGCCGAAATTCCAATTCAGGCCGAAAATTGTATTGTTCATATCAGAAATTCTATGGAAGTTCAAAACCTGAAGTCACGAAACTCTTTAATTTATCTGATTCCTCGACATTTTGAAGAAATAAAATTGATTTCCTCAATTCACAAAGTTTTTGTGATATTTTAAACTAAATTTAATACTACTTTTTTTTAAATTCACAATGTTGTGTTACTTTAAACTCAATATAAATTAAAAACTTTTAAAATCACTAATTTTTTTAGTTATTTTAAAATTTGAATTATTAAGTGTTCTCTCCTCATCCGGACTCAAATCCCAATGCTGGATATTCAAACACCAGATAAAAAGCAGATTTTCAATCCCTGGATCATCCTGATTCCAAAAAGTGATAATATATCTATGTAGATCAAGTGTGGCCCGGGTTAGAGGAGTTTCAGACATACGGATGGACAGAGAGAATTTGCCGTTTCTATAAGTGAATCCTAATAATATTAAATATTAAAACTGATCCACAAAAAGACCTCAATGTGTTTATTATAACAGAGCATATAAATTATACAACAGAGAAATCCAAAATTACCTCATCCGACTGGATTGAATAAGACAGATGTACTTAGTGTTGATTGAAATAAACTATACCCATGAGGTAATTTTGAATGCCTGGTAAAGTCAACTTTCGTGAGAAGACACCTCCAGATAGGATGCCACAGAAGTAAGGATGGAACGATTTCCTCGTCTCCTCGGTGACAGTGGCCGGCAAACTGCAATCGCTTTTGTCTCAGTGTAACCCTTTGAGCCCCGATTACCGCTTTACCGGTGCTAGAGAAAAATGACTTAATACCTAGCCACTGACTGAACGGTGGATAAACACTTGCTACTACCGTGAAACATTACATACCAATTATTTGCGAATTGTGACTCAGGAGCTCAGGAAAAAGGGTTAAAACTGTTCAGGAACGCAAGGCTCAAATGGTTAAAAGAGATTGGTTCTCTGTAAATTGTGTTAAGCGTTTCATTCGTTCCAGTGTTTTCTTCATTCTGTTGAGGTTTCTTCTAGACACGATGAATTACTTAATTATAATTATCTCAAATCCTCCTAATAATTTCTATCACTTATATATCCTTGCTTGAACCGGCTCTAATGCTCCAGTTTACTGAAATAGTCGTGGCTCCTGGGGACATAGTCCTATGGATAAGGGAATCTCGAAGGAGTTCTGTTGTTCATGATGACGGTCGTCTTTGAGTATAGAATCAAGAGGTTAGCAGTGAATATTTCGAAGGCAGTAGGGAACCGTAGTTCAGGTTAGCAGTAGATATCCCACTAAAGTAGCAGAGCGTAGTTCTTCCTTCTGTTCCTCTTCGCCTGACAAGCTGGCACTGGACATTCGGATAGAGTAAACAAAATGGTCGCCTTTATACACGACGGATTGAATATTCTACGTCTTCTGATTGGTTAAGCTTCTATTGGTGGACTATAAAGTGAGTCAAGTCATTTGGACTAGCTCACTAGTACATACATATACACAAAAAACTGCAACAAGTTCACACGACGGAATATATGATTGAGCGGCGCTATATCGAGTCTAATTCGTTATCTCTTCGTCACCGAGGCCCGTTGGTACAGTTGGTATGACGTTTGTCTCATATCGTAACGTTCCCGGTTTTAATCGTATTAACCGTTGCATGGGATCTCCAAATCTCTTTTCTAATTAGATTTGTAATCTACTCGTCTTTTAAGACGAACAGATAATGTTAAATTATGATATATAATATATTACATAAGATATGTAACGCACACTTTAAGTTGTCTCTTTTGCTGACAACCACGCATCTTATCTTCTTACATTTCACAGTCCTTCTTGCTGTTTCTTTTTATAGTTTCTTTTTTCTAAAAGGTTTCTACTTTCTTTCTGAGTCCGCCATCAACAGTGTCATCGGTGTAATATTGTTAAATTAAGTCCGCCAGTACTGGCAGGACTCCCAGTCCGTTTGATTCTCTAGCGATACTATCAAGTCAGAGATTCTCCTCTGTCGGTACTCTCTAAGCCAGTGGTTCCTACACAGTGTGACGCGCCTCATAGGTCCTGATCTGCGCCTTATTGGTCCTGATCTGGTGTCTCGGCTTCAGTCTAAAAAGATAGACGTGGAGATTGTTATTATAGTACCTAGATTAATGAATTTAAGTGTAATGCTACATTACTACGTAATAAGTTTTCATCAATTCACAGTTGTTTTGGCTAGATGTAACCATAACTATTCTAACTTTTTTTTTATCACACTTCTGACTTGTAGAATTCTCCTTCGATGCCATACTTTGCGGTCAACTTTGATCCTCAAAAATTTAAATGCAATATAATTTATGAAAAATTTATCAGATTTAATCTGTCTTCTTGGTTACTCTTTTTTATTATTCTCGCTCCTTAATAATGTTTCTCTTTTTTCTTATTCTTTCACATTCAGTAGCCCCTTGTGTCTTGGAGGCTTCACTGCCTTGCATAGGCGGAAATGATTAGAAAACAAATTTAAATGCAATGTCAGTCGTTATCTACTGTCTACTTGGGGACTTGACTTTTATTGTTCTAGCTCCTTAATGTTTTATTTTCATTCTTTCATACATAGTAATCTCTTGCGTCTTAGTGGCTTTAATGCCTTGAATGGAGTGATATGATATTTTAAAAAGTGAAGCTGATGTTACGGTTTAGATCAACTTATTATACTCTCGTGCAGTGGTCCCCAAACGGTGCGGCGCGCCTCGTAGGTGCGCCGGAATAGGATATCAGGTGAGGCGGAAGAGGATATCAGGTGCGTCAAAAGAAGATATCAGGTGCGCCGGAATAGGCTCTCAGGTGAGGCGGAAGAGGATATCAGGTACGCTGGAAGAGGATATCAGGTAAGGCGGAAGAGGATATCAGGTGAGGCGGAAGAGGATATCAGGTGCGCCAAAAGAAAATATCAGGTGCGCCGAAATAGGCTCTCAGGTGAGGCGGAAGAGGATATCAGGTGAGGCGGAAGAGGATATCAGGTGCGCCAAAAGAAAATATCAGGTGCGCCGAAATAGGCTCTCAGGTAAGGCGGAAGAGGATATCAGGTGAGGCGGAAGAGGATATCAGGTGCGCCAAAAGAAAATATCAGGTGCGCCGAAATAGGCTCTCAGGTGAGGCGGAAGAGGATATCAGGTGTGCCGGAAGAGGATATCAGGTAAAGCGGAAGAGGATATCAGGTGAGGCGGAAGAGGATATCAGCTGAGGCCGAAGAGGATCTCAGGTCAGGCGGAAGAGGATCTCAGGTGAGGCAGAAGAGGATATCAGGTGCGCTGGAAGAGGATCTCAGTTGAGGCGGAAGAGGATCTCAGGTGAGGCGGAAGATGATATCAGGTGAGGCGGAAGAGAATATCAGGTGCGCCGGAAAAAGATCTCAGGTGGGGCGGAAGAGGATCTCAGGTGAGGCGAAGAGGATGTCAGGTGAGGCGGAAGAGGATCTCAAGTGCGCCGGAAGAGATTTCAGGTGAGGCGGAAGAGGATATAAGGTGAGGCGGAAGAGGATATCAGGTGCGCCGGAAGAAGAATCTCAGGTGAGGCGGAAGAGGATATCAGGTGCGCCGGAAGGGGATCTCAGGTGAGGCGGAAGAGTATCTCAGGTGCGCCGGAAGAGGATATCAGGTGAGGCGGAAGAGGATATCAGGTGAGGTGAAAAAGGATATTAGATGTGCCGGAAGAGGATCTCAGATGAGTTGAAATGATTGAAAGACGATCAAAGATTTAGAAACAATTTCAAAAATAAATATGATTTCAAAATTTAAAATATTATTATGGATTACTTGTAATTGTATGCATGAGTCCCAGAATAAATAGTTATGAATAATTATTGACTGATTTTAACATTGTGATATTTTTGCATCATATCAAGTATTAAGAATATAGTTACTAGGGTCTGCAAATTGGAGAAGAGAGTTATCAATGATAATGTTCTGATTTTGAATCTGCGGTTATTTCCCTTTAAGCCTTTTTTTTTTAAATTATAATGTACTTTTAATCACATAAAATTTGGTGAGGTCCGAGGATCACTGGGGATCATTTGGGGATCACTGCGCTAGAGTCTTTTGCTGTTAATAAATAAGGCAGGATGTGTGCTTTAATATTTTTTTAACAATACAAAATGCCTGTACCAATTATAGGCACTAGTAAATAAACTTGTTTAATCCTTATAAATGGTTCATGTGAATCATTGCAAGAATCTCAAATACTTTCACTGCTTATAATTTATGTATTTTAGTGTCCAATTCAGTGGTTTCCAAACAGTGTGGTACCCCTCATAGGGGCAGCAGAAGAGAATAGCAGGATGATTGAAAGACAATCAAAGATTTAGAAACAGTTTCAAAAAGTTCATATGCCAATAATATGATTTCAAAATGTAAAATATTATTACGGATTACTTGTAACTGCATGAATGAGTCCCAGTATAGTTATAAATAATTATTGACCAGTTTTTTGGGGTGTGTGTGTGATATTTTTTGCATTATATCAAATACAGTGTAACCCGGATATAAGAGACCCTGATATAAGAGAAACCCGGATATAAGACAGATTTTCTCTGGTCCCAAATTAGAGCCATACTTACCTAAACAAAATAGACCAAACCCGGATATAAGAGAAATCCGGATATAAGATACTTGTTCTCCTGTCCCGACAACTCTCTTATATCCGGGTTACACTGTATTAAGAATATAGTAACTGGGTTCGGCAAATTGGAGAAGAGAGTTATCAGTGATAATGTTCTGACTATGTATCTGCAGTTATCTCCCTTTAACTCTCTCTCTCTCCCCCTCTCTCTCTCTCTCTCTCTCTCACTCGTGTGCGTGCGTGTGTGTATGTGTGCCTGTTAACAAACTCGTAGTACCCTTAAATTCATGCGATCGAGATAGAGGAAGCGCTCATTAGAAAAACTGCCGTGAAAAAGATTTATAAAAAAAAACAGAGGGAAACCACATCACGGCGGTGGGAAAGTGACTGAAGCCGAGATGCCAGGTCAAGATCGATATCATTACAGACCATTTTTTTTCTCGGGAATTTCGAATTTATAGCCGTACAAGCAGGCCAGCAATATTCAATACACGAATAAATGGTAGATTTATAAACAGGCAAGATGGATTCTGGCGAGAAAAATTGTCTGGCACAACACTGTGAACCAACCTTCTTAGCAACAGATCTAGTTATTGACTCAATACAATAGCTCCACTTCAAGTTTAGGGAAAGCATGAGACCAAGAAGGCGCAATGAGTTGGTCTCCTGGAGGTTAGCATCAGCTTCTATTGGAGGTTAGCATCAGCCATACTGATGGATGACAAAAATGGTTCTCTATGATAATTAAAGAATAGCAGTTTTGCTTTGAGGTCATTAAAACTCACTTAAAAGTCATTCCTTGCCCCAATTAACAACAGATTGAAGGTCATTTTCGAGAGCATATTCCAACTTTACATCTATCTATCTATCTATCTATCTATCTATCTATCTATCTAAATACAACATTTTAGACTCCATACAGATGATGGGGACAAAAATGACTAATTTAAGATTTGACTAAGTTGTTTGATCCTGTTTGCTATAAACTCTCAAATGTCGGTGTCGATGGTGAGGAATTGTAAGATTCGTTTTCACAGTCATTGGATGATTTGAAACGATGCGTTTCACTAGAACTGTGTTGACATTTTTAGGATTCCCGGTTACGGCCAACTTGGTACCAAATATGAATAAATCACTCTTTTTATTGCCAGTGTCAGTCCAGTCCAAAAATGAGATTTTTCTGAGTTGATCGAGAAGGGAAATACAATTCACCTTCGAAGATGTATGTATATATATATATATATATATATATATATATATATATAGAGAGAGAGAGAGAGAGAGAGAGAGAGATAAATAGATAGATAGGTAATGGTGAGAGTGATTTTGATAGATAGATAGATAGATAGATAGATAGATAGATAGATAGATATTAGGTTGGTGCAAAAATAATGACGTAATAATGTCGTTTTTTGACGTATTTTTTAACGTCAAAAAACGACATTATTATGTCATTATTTTTGCACCAACCTAATAGATAGATAGAAACACAATGTCAGAGTTATGAACAGATAGATACAAGGATAGGTAGATATGAACGTAATGCCATAGATAAGAAAATATATATAAAAAGAGAGAGATGGATAAAATGTCAAACATAAGAAAAGATAGATAAGAACAGACTCATATATATATATATATATATATATATATATATATATATATATATATATATATATATATATATATATATACATATATATGTATATATATATAGAGAGAGAGAGAGGGAGAGAGAAAAATAGAAATACAGATAAACTTGAACAGAGAGTCATAAATAGGAAAAGATAGATAGGCACGAACTGAATGTCAGATAGATAGATAGATAGATAGATAGATAGATAATGAATCGACGTAAATTCAATGCAAAAATTATATACACTTTTAATTTCTTATTTTCGATGTTCATGCCTGCAAATAATTCCATTCATACTGACGCAATTCGTACCCACGATTCAACAATTTTCGGTCAACCCAGAGAAAAAAATTCTAGTTATCATATAAAAATGAACAGAATGCTTATTGAACAAAAATATTTCAAAACCTAATTTAAACGTTGAATTATCTCCTTTTTTTTATCTTTTTATTTTTAATGACAACTTTTATTTTCATCTACTAATTTACTTTCTCTGTTTTCACTTCTCCCATCTGTTCACATCCATAGATTTTTTCCCTTGGGGTAGGCAGTGTAGCTAAGGAGTTTCTAATTATTTCAAAGCTTAATTTCATTTTCGTGTTCATTAAATTTTCACAGTTTATTTTTATTTTTAATCGTCCATTACATTGAGTTGCTTGTTTTCTAAATTCTGATTGAATAATATTATCGATTATTTTATCTTTATTTCAAAACAATTCAATGTCAATTTAATTCATCATTTTGATCCATTATCTTCGTCCCTGATTATTTGAGCAATCATTCCTTCATCAGCTGTGCATTGATTCGGCGAAAAACATCGAAGCTTTCACAAGTTTGATATCTTTAACATTTATAAACCCTTAATGGAAATGAATCTTTTACGTGTTTCCAACTATTTTTCATTTTGAAATTCTACTTTGCATTTCTGATGTCAGGCTGTGTATATGTGTGTGTGCGTGTGTGTGTGTTTATGTGTGGGTACGTATGTGTGCGTGTGTGTGCATGTATGTGTATCTTTGTGTATGTGTGTATGTGTATGTGTGAGTATGTGTATGTGTGTGTTTATCTGTGTGTATGTGTGTGCATGTGTGCGTGTGCATGTGTGTGTGTGTATGTGTGTGTATGTGTGTATGTATGTGTGTGTGTGTTCCACGTATGTATGTATGTGCGTATCTGTATGTGTTTTATGTGTGTGCATGTGTGTGTGTGTGTTTATGTGTGGGTATGTATGTGTGTGCATGTATGTCTATGTGTGTGTATGTGCATGTGTGAGTATGTGTATGTTTGTGTATGTGTGCATGTGTGTATTTGTGTGTTTATCTGTGTGTATGTGTGAGTATGTGTGTGTATGTGTATGTTTGTGTATGTGTGCATGTGTGTATTTGTGTGTTTATCTGTGTGTATGTGTGTTCATGTGTGCGTGTGCATGTGTGTATGTATGCGTGTGTATGTGTGTGTATGTGTGTGTATGTGTGTATGTGTGTATGTGCGTATGTGTATGTGTTTTTATGTGTGCATGTGTGTGTGTGTGTGTGCATGTGTGAGTATGTGCATATGTGTATGTGTGTTTATCTGTGTCTGTGCATGTGTGCGTGATCATGTGTCTATGTGTGTATGTATGTGTATGTGTGTATGTATGCGTGTGTATATGTGTATGTATGTGTGTATGTGTGTGTATGTGTGCGTGTATGTGTGTATTTGTGTACGTGTATGTGTTCTTATGCGTGCGTGCGTGCGTGCGTGTGCAGGGGTGTTGGCGCGTAGGCGCAATTTGTTAGGAAATGCCAGGGGCTCTCAGCAATATTTCTCTGAAACTTCGCAATAAACGAACAGGATCAAAAGTATAAACAATGAATATATGTCAGATTTATTTAACTTCGACTGGATCGAGTTCTTTGTAATTCGGGTTGGCGAAAGTTAGTTTGGCTGGGTCAGACTTTGCTAGTAGGTGGGAGTGTGGCTAGTTTGTAAACATTCCGAGGACGCAAAGTTCTGTTTTCTCGGTCTTCAATGGGACGGAAAAAGGTCTTAAGCAGACAACAGCTAGTTCTTCATGTGACACACTTGACTGGTTTCTATAAAAAAAAAAAAAAAAAAAAAGATCCCGAAAGTTCAGAATCGCGAAATTTAAAATCCTGAAAGAACAGAATCCTGAAAAATAGTCTTTGGGAGAAATTGAAAAAAAAAATGACAAATGCTTTACTTCTAGACATTTACAAAATACAGTTTAAATATTGTTTATACATTTGAAACATTCAAAATTCATTACAAAAATATAAAACTAGAATATGGCGACGAGCCGATGGGAAATTTTAGTAGGCAATGCGCATGTCGGTGTTTATCGGATTATGGGAAACTTTCAAAAAGTGCAACAGTGCGTAGAAAACGAATGTGAACGAATTCTCCGAGGAGAGTCTTGTCCAAAAAGAAAAAAATGTGTGTTTTATCGGGATGAAAAGCTTAAAAATATAATTAGCGATCGTGAAAACCGACCAGATCTCATAAACTATCTGAGGACTCTTGTTCATAATCTTTCATTAGAAATTATTCATATATTCTGGTTTAACATTTTTTAATCTGCTTCGAATGTTTCAAATGTATACACATTTAAACGCTATTTTGTAAATGTTTAAAAATAAAGGTATTTCCAATTTTTTTTTCTATTTTTTCCAAAGACTATGTTTGGGTGGGGATTCTGGTCTTTCAGTATTTTAAATTTCGGGATTCTTATCTTTCGGGATTTTGACCCATTCAAGATTTTTAATTTCAGGATTTCGACCATCAGGATTTTAAGATTCGAGATTATGTACCAAAGCCATAAAATATATAATATATTTGCAAATCTGACTCTGATTTACTAAGCGTTCAAATGCATAATAGACTCTGATTTGGTGACTCTCTCTCTCTCTCTCTCTCTCTCTCTCTCTATATATATATATATATATATATATATATATCTATATATATATATATATTAGGTTGGTGCAAAAATAATGACGTAATAATGTCGGTTTTTGACGTTAAAACGTCAAAAAACGACATTATTACGTCATTATTTTTGCACTAACCTAATATATATATATGTATATATATATATATATATATTATTGTTCAAAAGACATATATATATATATATATATATATATATATATATATATATATATATATATATATATATATATATATATATATATATATATCTTTTGAACAATAAAAAATATTAAAAAATTAAAATCTTCAGAGACACTGGGTTGTATATTAATATTCTTTCGTTTTTATTATCTCAATTAGATTCCTCGACTAGTTTCGGCCAGTATGACCATCATCAGGAGAGAAAAAACCGCGGTAGTTTTCTGGTCAGCAAATGGGGAAGAACGAAAACAGAAAAGAGAAGAAGGAAAAGGAGAAGCGAAGAATGAAAACGAAAAGAAATGAAGAAAAACGGAAGAAAGAAGAATGAAAACGGAAGATAGGAAGGAATATGAAAAATAAAGGAAAACGGAAAAAGAAGGAAAAAGAAAGTGAGAAGAAGGAAAACAGAAGAGAGAAAAAGGAAAAGTGAAGAGAGAAGGGAAGCTGACAAAAATAAAAGGAAAACGCGGGGAGAGAAGAAAGAAAATGGAAACGAGAAGAAAGTAATCGATAGAGGAAAACGGAAGAGAGAAGTAGGAAAAGGAAAAGCGAAGACGGAAAAGGGAAAAGTTAAGAAAGTAATCGAAAGAGAGAAGAAAGAAAACGAAAAAGCGAAGAAGGAAAACGAAAAAGCGAAGAAAGAAAAGGGAAGAGAGAAGCAAGAAAAGGGAAGCGAGAAAGAAAAAGGGAGAAAAAGACAACGGAAGAGAGAAGAAGGAAAACGGAAAACAAAAGAAGGAAAACGGAGAAGAGAAGAAGGAAAACGTAAGAGAGGAGAAGGACAATTGAGAAGAGATGAAAACGAAAAAAAGAGGACGAAAAACGAACGAGAAGAGAAGGAAAACGGAAGAGAGGATAAGGAAATCGGAAGAGAGGATAAGGAAAACGGAAGAGGAGAAGGAAAACGGAAGAGAGAAGAAGGAAAACGGAAGAGAGGAGAAGGAAAACGGAAGAGAGAAGAAGGAAAACGGAAGAGAGAAGTAGGAAAACGGAAGAGAGAAGAAGGAAAACGGAAGAGAGAAGGAGGACAATTTAAAAGAGATGAAAACGAAAAAAAGAGGGCGAAAAACGGAAGAGAAAAGAAGGAAAACGGAAGAGAGAAGAAGGAAAACGGAAGAGAGAAGAAGGAAAACGGAAGAGAGTTAACGGAAAACGGAAGAGAGAAGTAGGAAAACGGAAGAGAGAAGTAGGAAAACGGAAGAGAGGAGAAGGAAAACGGAAAAGAGTGGACGGAAAACGGAAGAGAGAGGAAGAAAAACGGAAGAGAGAAGAAGGAAAACGGAAGAGAGAAGGAGGACAATTGAAAAGAGATGAAAACGAAAAAAAGAGGGCGAAAAACGAACGAGAAGAGAAGGAAAACGGAAGAGAGGATAAGGAAATCGGAAGAGAGGATAAGGAAAACGGAAGAGAGAAGAAGGAAAACGGAAGAGAGAAGAAGGAAAACGGAAGAGAGAAGAAGGAAAACGGAAGAGAGGAGAAGGAAAATGAAAAAGAGTGGACGGAAAACGGAAGAGAGAAGAAGGAAAACGGAAAATTTAAGAAAGTAAAAGAAAAGGGGAAAAAGAAGGAAAACAGAAAAGAGAAGAAGGAAAAGGAAAAACGAAGAAGGAAAACGGAAAAAAATGAAGAAAAACGGAAGAGAGGAAGGAATACGGAAAAATAAAGGAAAACAGAAGTGCGAAGAAGGAAAACGGAAAAAGCAGAAAAAGATGAGAAGGAGACTGCAAATTACGGAAAAGAAGTCAATTTATTGTGAGAGAAATCGCATCTAAATGAAAAATTGTGTATCAGTTCCAAGTGTAAAGGCCAATGTCCTCACCAGAAACTAAAACTCTAATATATAACGGCCAGACGACTGAAAGATGCAAGCGACAAAAAGACTGCCTGATCACAAAAAGAAAAGAAAAATAGAAAGAAAAGTAAAGACAATAAATAAAAATAAAGAAGAAAGTGTGAAAGAAAGTGCTATTGCGTCCATTCATCCGTGGTCAGTGACGACGACTCTGCGCTTGCGTACTTAGGATTGATGATGTGAAAACGACAAGTAGATAACTCTCACAGATAAAATACGAATCTGCCCGAAGGAAAAGAAAAAAAAAAAAAGAAAAAAGATTAATTCCTGTTCATGGCGTAAAACCGGGCGGTAGCGAAAACTGCCGAAGTGCGACCGGCCAACACCAGCAAATCGTGCGAAATATTAATATGATTTAAGAAAATTGTTCTCTAAAAAGAACTTAGCGATCTAATTAGAACTCGATGGCAGGAACATACATTTTCACCTTTGCGAAAACGGAGGGCCGTAAAGGTAGGCTAACTTGATACAGAAGGAAAAAGGTGAAAAATTAATTATACAGATATAATGAATTAAAATGATCACTTTACAAGGAAAATAATAATAATAATAATAATAATAATAATAATAATAATAATAATAATAATAATAATAATAATAGTGTAATGACAGCAAGTTTAATTAATAAAAACATTAAAAAGCAAAAATAGAATAGCTTAATCATAATTAGTATCGTTGTTAATTATAGTAGCGAGTCTCTGTAAAACATGCAGTACGAAAACTATTCACATTGTCACAGAAATATAAGGTCCTTAAAATATACTAGTTGTAGGGGAGGATTGCTACTATTTTTATTTCTGTAATAATAATTGGAAGAAAAAAAAGAAACGCTTTTATCTTTTAAGCGCCACCTCAACAGATATTTTTTTTAAAAATTGATCGATATAAACAAATTTTGAAAGTTAAAATTCCTAAAATGCTACTAAATTAAACTGAATATATAAGGCCCTGATGTTTAAAACTTTAACCTATCTCATTTAAAAAAGAAAAAAAGTTAAATCAACGTTTTTGGTGTAAAAAAATAGTTTGGCCGCGTCACAATTTTATATTTAATCATGAATTTTATCTTCAAACGCGCCTCACATTTTCACGCTAAAAAGAAAACAGTTGGTATATAAAAATGTCTCTTTCCATGTTAAATCAAAAGCTTTAGTGTTAAAGTAAGGTTTTTAGCCTTTAAATTTTTTAGTTGCATAATTTTCTAGACTAAAACCATAGATTGAGTCTAAAATAACAACATTCAAAAAAAAAAAAAAAAGCATATCACGATGAAAAAAAGCTCCAAACTTGATAAAAATAAACTTTTAACGTCAAAATCTTTATATTATTATTAAGAGGAAAGACCAAAGAATTTTTTATTATTTCATTAAATTTTATAATACTTTATACCATGTTCGAAATTTTGGTTAAAACGAGCCGAAGATATGTAAAAATTTAACGTTCATATTACATTGTTTTGGAAATTCTCATAAAAATCAAGTAATTATCGGATTTTAATGAAATTTTCAGGACTTATTTCCCAAAAAAAAAAAAAAAAAAAAATGAAATTAATAATTTTTTTTTTCTATTTTAGAACCTCTTGCTATATTTTTTTTTTTTACATCTGTTACTCCCCTTTATTTAATTTTATGAAATTTCGAGAAATTAAAATTCAACCCTATTCATATTTATATTAGTTAAAAGCAGAACTCCTTAGAAAATTTATATCTCCAATTTGTTTTTGTCAAAACAGAATCACCATTGTACCGAAAATCTGCTCTGAATAGTAAAATAGAATATGTAATAAAACTATGATATTATTTACTTAGAAAAGCTTTTCATTGCTTTTATAAGATATATTAAGGGCAATATTGTCTTAAGAAAAAACATTTGCGATGAATAATGAATTTTTACAAGAATTGTTTTCATTTTTTAAAATTTCAATTAGAATAATTTAAGTTTTAAATCTTTGAAACTTCTGTATTAATTTCTCCCTTTTATATGGTATTAATATTAAGTAAAACTATATTTATTAATCATAAATAAAAAAAAAAGTTTAGTACAAATCATCTAAACCAATATTTTCCAAAGAATTTTGAATTTTTTGTATGTGTATAATCTTCCCAATTTTTATAGATACGGATGATCATACACGACATTATCAGAAAATAAGAGTAATAACTGTATTAAATTTAAAGCCAGAAAGGATCTAAATTTCAATAAAAAAAATTAATTAAAGAAAATATTTTATTAAATTTTAAATATTACTGAGTACTTAAAAATTACTTATAAAGGTGCTCTTATTATATTCAGATATTGTTACGGCTAAAGCCGCCATAGAAAAACAGGTCAATCTGTCATCGTAATGTCAAACATGTCAAATGGTTAAATAAACAGCTGCTATCATGTTGAAAAAAATGTATTTCTGCGATATTTTAAACTTAAAATAAATAATATTTGTTTCAAATCGCATATTCCTCAAATAAAGTTTCAGAAAGTTAGGATGTTTGTCTCTGTTGGTAGTTGCATAATTAAAAGAAAAAACTTGTAACTCAAAAGAAGGTTTTATTTTTATGGAAATATTTTGTGTAACAATTGCCAGTCTTGGTCACTCCTTTAATTTGAGTAAAACAATGCTAAGAAACTAGAAACGCTTAAAAATTCAAATCAAGGGAAACAACCCGAGTTGATGACGTTTACAACGTAATAGTGTTTTTGAATTTATGACGTATATGTTTATTTCTGAAGATGTAAAAATGATTTGGCGGTTAAATTAGAGATGGTGGGCGGTGGACAACAACAACAAGAAAAGTAATCGTAACGAATGACGATCCGAAGAAAAGAAAGAAAAATGCTAAAAAAATTAAAGAAATCGAAGGAAATGGGAAATTAGAAGAAAATAAAAAGGAAGCATATTAGCGAAACAGTGGAAATGCTTCCAAAAAAAAATGTAGAGAAAACGAAAAGGGTCAAATAAGTATTAAAAAGAAGAACGAAAAAGACAGAGAAAGAAAGCAAGTAAGGAAAGAAAAAGAAACCTCAGAGTTGATGACGTTTACAAAGCAAGAGTATACGCTTTTTTAGGCGAGGTCCATGGCTTATTCGCATCAAAGTTAGAATGCTAGTCTCTGTTGGTAGTTGCATAATTAAAAGAAAAAAACTTGTAGTTCCAACGAATGATTTATTTTCATGGAAATATTTCGAGTAGCAGTTGCCAGACTTGGTAACTCCTTAATTTGAATAAAAACAGTGCAAAGAAACTAGAAACGCTTAAGAATTTAAATCAAGGAAAATAAACCGAGTTGATCAACGTAATAGCAAGTCGAGGCATAAAAAAAGGAAAAGATTTTCTTCTCCATATTATCTTTTTCTTTGGAGGAAAGATGTCCAGACAGGATGGAGTTGTGCTGATAGCCGAAATATTTCCATTAAAAAGATAAATAAATCATTCGTTGGAATTACACGTTTTTTCTTTCTTTTAGAGTTTCAGAAAAGTATATTTTATTTTTGTAAGATTTTTTAATAAAGAGAATTGCATTGCGAATTAAGACGCCTATAAAAAGGGCGCTAATCAACTATTTTAGAAAAAAAAATCTCCTTGCAGTTAATTTAAATTAATTTTTGAAATACAGCAACGTATTTTCCTTATTGGAAATATTAAATTTAATCTATTAGCTTGAAATTAAAACTAAAATAAAAAGCTTCAAGAAATGATTTTTATTTTTAAAAATTAATTTTAAACCTTAAGTATCACATTTTCTGTGGTGGTACCTAATTTAGAACCATCTATTTTTAATATTTATTGAAGTGCCGCAGGATGGCGGAAGGCAACACATAAAAAAGTAACCCACCCGAGCCAAAAAGAAAAAATGGCGGCTTAACTCCCAAGTTAGAAATGTATATACGGGGTGAGTTAAAAGTCACACCCATATTCTGTTGGGTGGGGGTCATGTCACTATTGTCGTGCAACTTGCTGCTTTTCTTGGTGCATGCCCATATCCCGTAAAAACACCAATTCTAGTACGATAAGCGAAGTTAAGCAACGTCGATCCTGGATAGCACCTAAATGGCTTGCCAGCTAATGTTTTTTGGTACACTTGTATATCTTTCCGCCTATCAAATGGTTTGTCTACTTACATTTATATCATTGTTAGCCTATGCATATTTCAGTCGACCCTTAAACGCACACACACGCATATATATATATATATATATATATATATATATATATATAGCATAATGAGAAGCCACGTATACTTTCTTAATATGTGTACAGTATAACCCGGATATAAGAGAAACCCGGATATAAAAGAAACCCGGATATAAGAGAGATTTTATCTGGTCCCAAATTAGAGCCATACTTACCTAAACAAAATAGACCAAACCCGGATATAAGAGAAACCCTGATATAAGATACTTATTCTCCGGTCCCGACAACTCTCTTATATCAGGGTTACACTGTATATAGAAAAACAACTAAAAAGTTGCAAATTAAAAAATAATAATGTTATTTTATGAAAGTATTTATTTGTATATATATTTGATATTTCAGATTGGCCTCAATCTTTCTTCAGAAATAACTGTTTGTTTACAATATATATACAATATATGTATATATATTAATCGTATTAATATTGCTGATTGATTCTATGTATGATTATTTCTTTATATATAAAATATATGCTGCCTAATATTATATGTTTATAAAAAAACAATTGATCCCGCAGTATGAAATTCCGAAGAAAAAAACTGCTAAGCCATATCACTATATCAATTGAACTATATACTTAGTTCATGTCATGTTAACTGAAAAACACTCATAAAAACAAGAATTTGTGGATTTACCATATTACAAAATTCATATAAAAATTCTCACTTGAAATTTTGAACTTTAGCGTTGCAACTTGCATGTTCCAAGATTGTACAACTGTTAATAAATAGCACATTCTTAAAAAACATCTTTCGGTCTACAAACAATTATTTTGCCTTCAAGTTTTAACTTTAAAGGAAAAAATTACAGCCTGATGATAAAGACATGGTTCTTCGAAAGTACTTGCTTAACTTAAAAAAAATATATACACTAGAAACATCTGACAAGTTTTATAAATGAGGATCACATCATTCAATGGATTAACAGTATTTTAATGCATACATTATGTTTCTACTAGCGAAGTGATTTCGCCATTAATCGCATTAATATTGGTGATTGATTCTATGTATGATTATTTCTTTATATCTATATCTATATCTATATATATATATATATATATATATATATATATATATATATATATATCGTTAAATGTGTCAGACAAGGTGGATTTAATTATTTAGTTTATCGAACATCCTAACGTTTTTCCGTTTGGTAGGAATAAGAGACTACAGAAAAGTTCCATAATTTTCATTGTCCCAAGCGCCTTTGGCCACTTCTTTCGCCATTTTTAAGGTAATTCTGTTTTTTGAAGTTGTACGTAATTCCTCATGCTTTGACTGTGTGACGTCGTCCTCTGGACGTTCTATCCTAGTCTACCACGGCACCAACTGTGACGTCCCTAAATAGCACCAATTGTGACGTCCTCGCCGCGGCGCCAGCCGTTCGCTCCTCGCTGCTCCGTTCGGGTGTCGCTGCTCCAAATGTGACGTTCTAACCTTTTGGTGATTCGGGTGGGAATCTGGTTAGATTTGATATCAGCCTCGTCGTTCCCAACTCGCTTCCAACGCCTGGTTACCAAGGTAACTGCACTGATCCCCCAGTCCGCCTACCCACGTTGTGACTTGATCTTAGGCAGACGAGATCAAACAGTGGTTGGGGCCGTACTGCAAACCGAGTTCAACGGGGGTGATACCACACAAATATGCATAAAAGACAATAAAATGAAAACTCAAAAGTTCAAAGTATCAAAGAAAAAGGTAACAAACTTTATGTCTAGTTGTTCGATACATAGGACTGCATCTATCTCCCGACCCGTTCTATGGATTGTGACACGTCGTTTTCCGCTAGGCAAGTTTTAACACTTCAAGTCGTCTGCTCTCTAAGAAATTGGTGTTTCGGTAGGTCTTTGGACGAAAGTTAAAAAAAAAACTTATTTCGGTGATCTGGATCTAAGTCGCTCTTCAAAATAATTGTTCTTGGTTTGAAGAGGGGTCCGGAATGTGCGTGAATCTTGGTCAGCTATCTGCGAGGCTTGCTTCAACTGGAGACTGACTCTGGGAACTGCTGGGACTCAACCCAACTCTGCTCGTTGTGGCTTCGTTTATATGGGCGCCGACCAAAACCGGGATGAGTTTGTAGGCGCCGGGGGGTTCCTCGATAATTCTAAATACATATCCACCTCTCTGGTTAGGAATTTCCACCTTTTTCCATTTTTGGGAACCTTTCCTCACTCCCACCTTCTCATTATACTTCAGAGGGGCGTGAACTGCCCTCCCCACATTTTCGTAGCAACCTCTCTTACTCATCCTCCAGATGGGCTGCAATAGCCTCCCTCGTGCGTCACGTGATCACCACTCGACCAATGATGTCTCAGTCGGGCGTGGACGAATCCGCGGCTTTGTTTCAGGAAGAGAAAAAAAAATATCTCTTCTCTTTCCGTTATCATTTCTCTGGTCGTGAACGGGACAATATGACAATGGCGGTCATAACTCTTGTTCTACACGTGGTTTACGTCAGGTATTTTATCGCTAATTATCAGAATGTGTGGTCTTCCTAACACGGTCTCAAAAAGGAAACATCTTCAAAGTTCCAGTCAGTCTGTCGCCTCGAAGAAAGAAAAAAAACATTTCTAGGTTCCCATTCATTTTCCTTCGGTACATATTTCTGATAACATAATTTTATTATCGCAGGCCAAGGATGTTCCGTCGAAGGAAAATCGGTCAACGGACACTAGTAGGTGGTCCTTAATTTTTCATATCTGTCCAAAGTCCTTTTAGTTGCCTGTTTTTCGTCAATTATCGAAATAACATTTTCATTTGAATTTTTTTTTCTTTGGCCAGCCGGTCTGTAGTTGATAATAAGATGTCTCCCCGTACCAATAGTTTGTTTTCATATCCTTAGATAACACAGCCGATGCCAATACATATCTGATTCTTTCTTTCTTTCCCTCTCTTTTTACTCAGAATTTCCCTGTCATTGTAATGACACTCTTTCGCCATTTGTTACTTATCAAAATATCCTTTTATCCATTGTCTCTTAGCTGTGTGTGTGTTCTTGCTTATCACTCACGTTTCGGTCCTTAGCCTCTCCTTTTCTTCTTTTCTTTCTTTTCCCTTTCTGCCTCGTTAAATGGTGCCACAACTGTTTAAGTTGTGTTTTATTTTTGCGTTATTTTGAATACGATTAAAGTGCTATGAAAAAAAACTTCCATCTAAGCACAATTTATAAGAATCCTTACGAAAAATTCTGGTCGAAAACACGAAACTTCTATATAAATCGCATTACTGGAGAGATCTCATTATTAGAGAGGCCAGGTATATATTAAACATCTCGCTCCTACTATTAATCTCACTTTATTTAACAATGGAAATGACGTGTTAAAAGCATTTTAAAAATAGAAAGAGGCTCACACAGGCGTGATCGGATCAGAATCGGAACAAACGCCCCATGTCAAAGTAAATCAAAAATAAAATGAAACTTTTCTACTTCCATACTTTGACCGAACCGGAAAATGTAAGGATGCACAAAAAATGAAACACACAAATAATTAAATCTTCCTTGTCCGCCGTATTTAACGGAAGATGTTTAAAAGAAAGGTTGCTGCCCATATATATATATATATATATATATATATATATATATATATATATATATATATATATATATATTAACACCCCACCCCTGCCGATTCTAAAAAATCCGCCCTTGATGTTACCATGGAAATTTTTGATTTCAATTCTGACCATACTATTAAAACTCGTAAATTTCAGAAATAAGTCATTCCCAAAAAAATTTCGCTTGAAGATGGAACAGAGCCTACTTTAACTCAAGTTAATTCAAATATTATTTTGAAGTTTTCGGCTCTTGTTTTTGAAACATGAGACCTCTTATGTAGCGAGTTGGAATCATATTTTTAAATAAATAATTATATATATATATATATATATATATATATATATATATAATTATATTTTAAAAATGATTCCATCGCAACGCAGAAATTACTATGTTTTGAAATTTCACTCAAGTCCTAATTTCAATTAATTAAATTAATAATTTCAATATTAAACTTAAAATTTAGAGTACAGTTTCATCCTAAAGCGATGTTTAGAACCTTTGTTGTTTTAGTCAAGTTTCGAAACATAGTAATTTCTGTGTCACGATGGAATCATATTTTTTAAAAACTAATTTTAATTTAAGCTCTACTTCTGTATTGATCAGTGATTTTTTTTTAATTAAAACATAAATACTAAAGAACTTTGGATCATTAATCTAATTGTTCTTTCCTATTACATATATATATATATATTATATATATATATATATATATATATATATCATAAATTTAAATTGATCCATTTAGGTGTTCTCGTACAAATGTGAATACAAAGCGTGTAAAAACTGTTCAAAATTTCTGCATATCCGATCGCTTTGGATTATATTTGTAGCCATTATCAAGGGTGATTTGTTTAAAACTAAATATGTGGGTTTTTATGTATGTGTCTGAAGTTATAGGAATGTTTTATTTTCCGAACACGGTCAGGACATTGTGACCGTGTTCATAGTTAATGTTACTGAATGTTGGCTTTTCCTTTTTTATTATTTTCTACTAGTATGTTTCAGATGGAATCTGCTAGGTTTTCGTGTATCTTTAAATGACTCCTAATATAACTTTGGTCAGGTCGGTCTAATGTAAGTCGTCTAGATAGGCATGTAGTAATGTGACCAAGTTCGGTTTGATCAAGAACACAGTTCCTTCAGGGGCGTTTGAGCTCGTAAATAATGTTGGTTCTTTGCAGTTTTGATTTTGCGGGTGTGTTGTTATTTTTTTTAAGATAAGGTTAGCTGTTTTAAATTTTTTGTAATAGATAATTTAATTTTCTTTCCTCAAAATTCAAAACAGCTAACCGTATCATAAAAAATTACAGCACACCTGTAAAACCTGGACGTGTAAACGGTCACATTGAAATATTTATATGTTTTTTTTTTTTTCAATTTTTTTCATTTTATGTGTTTATTTTTTAAAAGACATTTCAAACGAATGTCGTAACATTCGAAAGTACTCGGGAAGAAAATAATCTAAAATAAAAAATAAATATGAACTTTGGCAAATTTACTGATATATTTGTTCAGTATCAGTTGCATCTGAGTAACATAAAATCAAGCCATAAGTTGAACGGTTGACAACACTATGTATTTATGGCAAGCTATTTTTAAATATTCAATTCCAAGTGTCACTGGATAGCCAAACACGCTTAAGATAAGACCCGCATCTGATAAACTTGAACTATTTATAAGCCACCAGACATAAACTTTACTCCATAATAACTGCTAATCAGATACTTCTTCAATTTCTATATTTAACACCATTCTTCGCCATTCTGAGAGACAAAGACTCTTTGATCAGTTGACAGGCTTACGGCCATATCACGTTGAAACTCCAGTTCTCTTACGATCAGCGAGGTTAAGGAACGTCGAGATTAATCGGTTGAGCGGCTTGGGAATAACGGCTGCTGTAAGCTAGAATGCGCAGGTGGTATTTGCTTACGATCTATATCATGTTGAAACACCGATTACCGTATGATCACCCAAGTTAAGCAACGCTGAGCCTGGTCGGTTCCGAGATGGGTGACCACTTCGAAATACAAGGTGTTGTAAGTTTGGATGTGCGAATGGCATTGACTTACGCTCTATATCACGTTAAAACACAAATTCTTGTATGATCAGCGAAGTTAAGCCACTGGTCAGTGTCTACATGGGTGACCGCTTGAGAATATCAAGTCGGTTAAGCATGGTTGTGTAGGTGATATTGCATTACAGTCCATATAACGTTAAAAACATATGTTCCCGTACGATCACCGAAGTTAAGCAACATCGAGCCTGGTCGGTACCTGGATGGGTGACTACTTGGGAAGACCAGGTGCTGTAATCTTTGGTGTGAAGGTGTTATTTTCTTACAGTTCATATAACGTTAAAACACATGTTCTCGTACGATCACCGAAGTTAAGCCACGTTGAGCCTTGTCTCTACCTTGATGGGTGACCGCATGGGAATACCAGGTACTTTAAGCTGTGTAATGGATTAAGGCTCGGAATTAGAAATCGAAGAGCTTAGTTGCAATTCCAATCGGGTTCGTTATATTCCCATGCGCAAATACCCCAAGGGAAATTATGAATCCTTTCCTTCTCTCCCCAGCTATGGGTTAATTAGTGGGAATGGTATCAGTAAATCATTATTATCTCCAAACAATTCTTACAATCTAAAAATATTTTCTGGATTTAATTAATCTAGAAAAGTTAGATGACCTGTAAAAAACAAATTAATCGATTGACCAGTTGACAAGTATCTGCAGGTGGTGATTAAATAACTTTTTTACGGGTTAACAACCTTTTGTATTGTTTCTTACGTGGGGGGGGAATCTTCTGCCTAGTCAGTTATCAATCAAAATAGACCAAGGGTGTATCACGTATGGTACTTAACTGAAAGAGTCAACAGTAATTTAGTGGAGGAAGTTGTGGAGAGACATGATCGTCCAACCGTCTGTCACGTATAGCACTTAAGTGAAAGAGTCAACAGTGATTTAGGCAAGGAAATTATGGAGAGACATGATCGTTCAAGTGTGTATCATGCATGTCACTTAACTGAAAGAGTCAACAGAGATTTACGTGAGGAAGTTGTGAAGAGACGTGATCGTCCAGGTCTGTATCACGTATGGTACTTAACTGAAAAGGCAAGAGTGATTTAGGTGAGAAATTTGTGGAGACATGATCGCCCAAGCGTGTATCACGTATGGCACTTAACTGAAAAGTCAAGAATGATTTAGGGGAGGAAGTTGTGAAGAGACATGATTGTCCAAGTGTGTATCACTCATCTCACTTAACTAAAAGAGTCAACTATAACCTTTTGTATTGTTTCTTACGTGGGTGGAATCTTCTGCCTAGTCAGTTATCAATCAAAATAGACCAAGGGTGTATCACGTATGGTACTTAACTGAAAGAGTCAACAGTAATTTAGGCGAGGAAGTTGTGGAGAGACATGAACGTCCAAGCAAGTATCACGCATGGCACTTAATTGAAAAGTCAATAGTGATTTAGGTGAGAAAGTTGTGGAGAGACATAACCGCCCAAGTGTGTATCACGTATGCCACTTAACTAAAAGAATCAACACGGATTTAGGCGAGGAAATTGTGGAGACACATAATCATCCAAGTGTGTATCACGTATGGCAATTAACTGAAAAGTCAACAATGATTTAGGTGAGAAAGTTGTGGAGAGACATGATCGTCCAAGTGTGTATCATGCATGTCACTTAACTAAAATTGTCAGCTGTGATTTAGGCGAGGAAACTGTGGAGAGATATAACCGCCCAAGAGTGTATCAACAGGCGAGGAAGTTGCGGAGAGATATGATCGTCCAAGCTTGTAAGACGTATGGCACTTAACTGAAAAGTCACCAGTGATTTACGTGAGAAAGTTGTGGAGAGACATGATCCTCTAAGTGTGTGTCATGCATGTCACTTAACTAAAATAGTGAACTGTGATTTAGGCGAGGAAGTTGTGGAGAGACGTAACCGCCCAAGAGTGTATCACGTATGCCATTTAAAGAATCAAAAGTGATTTAGGCGAGTAAGTTGTGGAGAAACATAATCGTCCAAGCGTGTATCACGTATGGCACTTAACTGAAAAGTCAAGAATGATTTAGGTGAGGAAGTTGTGGAGAGACATGATCCTCCAAGTGTGTATCACTCATCTCACTTAACTAAAAGAGTCAACTATGATTTAGGCGAGGAAGTTGTGGGGAGAAATGAACGTTCAAGCAAGTATCACGCATGGCACTCAATTGAAAAGTCAAGAATGATTTAGGTGAGGAAGTTGTGGAGAGACATGATCGTCCAAGTGTGTATCCCGCATGTCACTTAACTAAAAGAGTCAACTGTGATTCAGGCTTGGAAGTTGGGGAGAGACATAACCGCCAAAGAGTGTATCATGTATTAGGTTGGTGCAAAAATAATGACGTAATAATGTCGTTTTTTGACGTTAAAAAATACGTCAAAAAACGACATTATTACGTCATTATTTTTGCAAAACCTAATATATCACTTAAAGAATCAAGAGTGATTTAGGCGAGGAAATTGTGGAGAGTCATAATCGTCCAAGGGTGTATCATGTATCGCACTTAACTGACTGAATGTCATTGGCAATTGTTATTCTGCCAGAATGTTTATGTAAGGCTGGATGTTTGGAGTACTCAGTGAGGATTGAAACCATATCTATTTTTTTGTGACTAACACGATATTGCATGACTGGCAGAATGTTATGTAATAGCAAAAGACAAAATAAAATGTAGCAATCAGTCATATATACAGACCCCAGTTTGCATGTGAAAAACACGGTAATAGTCAAATCCGCCTGCTCATTTACACAACCCGACCAAACAGCCACGCCCTTAGAAGTGATCGCAGATGACCTGACTGGCGTCAATCCCATTCAATCTAATCACTTTATATTTTTCTATTCTCTCGTAATAATCAGTGCTATTAGAACCATTTAAGTCGCTGCCCACAAAATCTGTTCGAATTATTACGATTCGTCTGCTCTCAGCCATTCCCTTAGACAGATTGCCCGACTCAAACATCTCTACTCCCTTCTTCCGTTTCGTTTGTTCCAACACAAAATGACGCACGGATCGCGACCGCCATCTTTGATCAGCCATTGTCACTAACCGTTGTGATGGCTATTATCCCGCTGCTTACCCTTTTGTGCTTCGTTTCACTTTTCATGGGCCAATAATAAATTTATGTTTGTTCAGCGAACAATGATCGTTTCTTTAAACCTTTTTACTTGATTTCTTCTGGATTTTTTTTAACGTTTTTATCTTTCTCCTCCCCAGTTCAATCAGCCGAACAATTTTCCGCCTTTTCTTTTTGTCGGGTGATCCGCCATCTTTTTTAATGAGCAAATATTTATTTTGTTTCTCTTGTGTTCGTTCTTTTGTGATTTTTCTCTCTTATTCCATCTCTGTCTTTCTCTGTCTCTCTCATTCACTCACTCACTCACTCACTCACTCACTCACTCACTCACTCACTCACTCATTTCTGTCAATACCATTTTTCTCTCTCCTTGCACCTAGTCATCTTAATGATTCTCTTGCGTTTTTACTCATAACACAAACATGTACCTCTCTCTTTCTTTCTCTTTATCTCTCTCTCTTTTTCCCCTCTCTCTCACTCTCATTCTTTCTCTCTCTTTCTCTCTCTCTCTCTCTTTCTCTCTCTCTCTTTCTTTCTCTTTCTCTTTCTCTCCCTCTCTTTTCCCTCTCTCTCACTCTCATTCTTTCTCTCTCTTTCTCTCTCTCTTTCTCTCTTTCTCTCTCTGATACACCGATACACATAAATCAACATCGAGCTTCGACTGAAGGTAAGGCTTAGCAGATTAGTCAGTTGACAGTTGCTACTAAGTCGTAAGTTCGAGCCTTACTACGTACGAATTTACTTGTGGCCTTGCAACAAACTAAGATTAGTAAACAATACCCTGGACATTTGGGATATGCCAATAGTAGTTAGCGAACGTCTGGTTGACCATTATTACTGTATTGATCCTCACTAGGTGCCCCATACTTGTAAACTTGTGCGAAACTTAGCTAAAATGAGTAAACAACACCCTGGACTCTTGGGATACGGTAATGGTTAGCTTGATAGTCTGGTTGATCATAACAAGTGCATTGATCCTCACTAGGTGCCTCATACTTGTAACCTTGTGCCAAACTTAGCTAAGATGAGTAAACAACACCCTGGACTCTTGGGATAAGGTAATATTTAGCGGGATAGTCTGGTTGATCATAACTAATGCCAAATTTAGCTTAGTTAAGCAAAGTAACATTTTATAGCCTCTAGGCTATCGATAAAGTATAATTGATCATTACTACTAAGTTGCAAGTTTCATCCCCAGTAGGTGCTCTATACTTGTGACCTTGTGCCAAACTAAGCTACTATTAGTAACTAATAGTTAGGGACCTAGATAGAGTATTGGTTAGCGAGCTAATTTGGTTGACCATTACTACTTATTAGTAAATTCGATACTTACTAAAATCGCCATACAAAATCCGACATTGAATAGCCCATCCCGAGTTGACATAAAATCAATCGATTTGACATTACAACGACGTGAGCAACGACAGTTCTAATAAATACACACACAACTGCACGCCGACACCTTGTTTCCGCAGCCCAACAGAACTCAAATGCATTGCTCCTAAGTTTTTAATTTAATTAAATTCTTTCATTCTTCCTCGAATTCTTCACTTTCTCTTGATTTGCATGTCTACTTTCTAGCATTCAAATCGTTGCTAATTTGGGGATTAATTACGTCAGATTCTTTATTTCAATGGAAACAAAAGATCAAATTAAAAACCAAAATATGGTAAAATCCGGGTGAATGACGGCGGAACGAAATTTCTTCTCTTTTTATAAGGGGTAATGCCATTCAGAGATTTATAGCGCCATTGACTACAGATGGGCGTACAGATCGTGACAACAGATAGACACTGGACAGCATCCATGCAAGTAATCACAAAACGAAAAGATCTGAAAAATGAAAACAAAACACCATTAAAAGTGACCATTTGTGATTTGCCATGTTTTGATTGGCTGACAAATAAAAAAAATTTTTTTACCCAAAATGCAGGCGTTTTTTAATCATAATTTTTGCATCCATTGAACAGACAAAAATGATCGTCTGGTCAGTCACAATATTTGGTTTATAGCGTCAATTAATGCTTACTTTTGAAGAAAAAAAATCCTTTTATATTGCATTGTGAGAACTTTTTCGTTTTTAGCCAGATTGTAACATTGACCACAAATCTGTTTGGGTAACCACGGTGTGAACTTGCCGACGACATTTTCTTTTTTCCATTATTCCATTTTTTTTTCTGCTGGTGTGCTTCTTCGTTTCACACCTTTCAGTCCTGTTAATATTCAACTCTCGAAATAGTTCTCTAAGGTTCAAAGAATATTTCGCTTCGCTTCGACTGGCTAAAAATAATTACTCGACACTCCAAATACATTTCACAATAAAAAGTCATCACGTGTGAAATGAGATTGTTCATGATGGAAGAGATGAGATATGATTCCTCGATTTGTAATATTTTAAAACACATGAAACAATGGATCCATTAGTTTAATCCTCTTCACAAAGGTTCACTTTGTCTGACAATAGAATTTAAGTAAAAGATTCGTTGCAAATGGCTGCCAATTTGTTTTATAAGGTCGAAATTATTATCAAAGTAAATAATAGTTGATGTACCACACAAGATTTTTCGAAATGAATGGGAGTTTCTTACGATTTGGGGAGCGATTCTTAGTGAGAAATCACTTTCAGATTAATAGATAGATAGATAGATAGATAGATAGATAGATAGATAGATGAAGAAACTGACATAGATAGATAGATAGATAGATAGATAGATAGATAGATAGATGAAGAAACTGCCATAGATATATAGATAGATAGATAGATAGATAGATAGATAGATAGATGAAGAAACTGACATAGATAGATAGATAGATAGATAGATAGATAGATAGATAAATGAAGGAACAGACATAGATAGATAGATAGATAGATAGATAGATAGATAGATAGATAGATGAAGAAACTGACATAGATAGATAGATAGATAGATAGATAGATAGATAGATAGATAGATGAAGAAACTGCCATAGATAGATAGATAGATAGATAGATAGATAGATAGATAGATAGATAGATAGATGAAGAAACTGACATAGATAGATAGATAGATAGATAGATAGATAGATGAAGAAACTGCCATAGATATATAGATAGATAGATAGATAGATAGATAGATAGATGAAGAAACTGACATAGATAGATAGATAGATAGATAGATAGATAGATAGATAGATAAATGAAGGAACAGACATAGATAGATAGATAGATAGATAGATAGATAGATGAAGAAACTGACATAGATAGATAGATAGATAGATAGATAGATAGATAGATAGATGAAGAAACTGCCATAGATAGATAGATAGATAGATAGATAGATAGATAGATAGATAGATAGATAGATAGATGAAGAAACTGACATAGATAGATAGATAGATAGATAGATAGATAGATAGATAGATAGATGAAGAAACTGACATAGATAGATAGATAGATAGATAGATAGATAGATAGATGAAGAAACTGACATAGATAGATAGATAGATAGATAGATAGATAGATAGATATAGGAAGTGACTGACAGAGATAAATAGATGGAAGACAAATACTTTTAACTCATTATAGTTTACAATATTCTATCCATTACTATTTCTCTAGTAGTTTTGTCTTCAAGGTTACGTTCAATTTAGCCTCCAGCTGTATCAACTACTAATTATATTGTGGAGATTTGCATATGAATACAACAGTTTGCAATACACAATACTCTTACACTCTCACAAGATATGCAGTATTATCTTCTTTTGATGCAGGCCGCTCTTGGAGTGGTTACCGGTGGTTCATTTCCATTTTTCCCAGGTCTTTGTTTGCTCCACATTGTTATAAGCAATCCATTTTTCATCGCCTATGGTCTTTTTCATAATGTGTTGTTTGTTGCTGCATTTGTGCAGGGGTTGTAATTAATTGATTCGTTTTCTACGGTTTATCAACCCTATGAAGGTTCTTGAAAGCCAGAAAATATTTTTAGATTGGAAGAATTTGTTCTTGGAGATAAAGATTTAATAATAAAAAATCATAGCTGGTGGAGAAGAGCTGGATTCATACCTAATCCGAATTCGATAAACAAACAAGAAATTATAGTATGGATATAAAGTGGGGGATCAATTCTACATTACAATCAACATATAAACTAATCCCTCACTTTACGGGAATTGTAATTTCTATACATTTGTACTCCAGAGAATGTAAATAAATCTAAAAACCATGCCTGAGTAAATAATCAGTATTTGACCGATTGATTGATTAGTTTTTTTGTTTTGTTTTTTTCAACCTGTCTATATTTCTTAGATGAGATATCATGTACACTATTTGCATTATTCGGAGAATTGTCCTCATCTTTATCCCCATATTTATTACAAAGATTCGGCCGTTGTATGATCCGGTCTTCTTCATGAAGTTGGAATTTCGAACTGGACTCTTTATTTCGATCACTGGGGTAGACTGTTCTAGTTCCACGTGCCATGTTTAATGGATGTCAGTTACCAGTTATCTCCCCTCTCCAAGTTCTCAACGACACATGACACAGTGGATAAAGTCGTCGGTTAGATTCAGTGACAACACCCAAAGAGTGTGAGTTCAATGTCCAGTTAAAGCGGTTTGCACATTATAGGTCCTTGATTATTCTATTCCGAATATCTCAAGGTTACTAAGAAGTTCCAGAACTTCTTTTTCTGATGTAATTTAACAAACGCTTTTCAGAATCTGTAAAACACAGGTACACGTCCTTCTGCATTTGTAATACCCATGAAAGCGATTTGCTGCTATTATAGGTCCGTGATTATTCTAATATCCTTTCCAAATATGCCAAGGTTGCTAAGAAGTTCCAGCACTTCTTGTGATGTGATTTATCAAACGCTTTACAGAAACTGTAAAACACAGGTACACGTCCTTCTATATTTCTAATGACCATGAAAGCGGTTTGCTGCTATTATAGTCCCTTAATTATTCGAATTAACTTTCCCAATATTTTCTAAGTTTTCTAAGAAGTTCCAACTCTTCTTTGTGATGTACTTTATCAAACGCTTTTTCAGAATCTCTGAAACAAAGGTACTCGTCCCTTTGCATTTGTAATGCCAATGAAAGCGGTTTACTGCTATTTTAGATCCTAGATTATTCTAATATCCTTTCCAAATATGTGAAGGTAACTAACAATTTCCAGCACTTCTTTGCGATGTAATTTATCAAACGCTTTTTCAAAATCTGTAAAACATAGGTTCGCGTCCTTCAGCATTTGTAATATCCATGAATGCGGATTACTGTTATTATAGGTCCTTCATAATTCTGATATCTTTCGCAAATATGTGAAGATTGCTAAGGAGTTCCCGCCCTTCTTTCTGATGTAATTTATCAAACGCTTTTTCAGAATCAGTAATACACAGGTACACTTCCTTCTACATTTGTAATGCCCATGTAAGCTGTTTGCTGTTATTACAGGTCCTTGATTATTCTAATAACCTTTCCAAATATGTCACGGTTACTAAGAAGTTCCATCAATTCTTTCTGATCTGCTTTATCAATAGCTTTTTCAGAATCTGTAAAATTACAGTTACACGTCCTTCAGCATTTGTAATATTCATGTAAGCGGTTTACTGTTATTATAGGTCCTTGATTATTCTAATATACTTCCGAAATATAGCAAGGTTGCTAAGAAGTTCCCTCAATTCTTTCTGATGTACTTTATCAAAGAGATTTTTCAGAATCAGCAATAAACAGGTACACGTCCTTCTGCATTTGTAATGCCCATGAAAGCGGTTTGACTTTTATTACAGGTCCTTGGTTATTCGAATATCCTTTCCAAATATGTCAAGGTTACGAAGAAGTTACAGCACTTCTTTGCGATGTACTTATTCAAACGCTTATTCAGAATCCGTAAAACACAGTTTCGCCTCCTTCTGCATTTGTAATATCCATGAAAGCCGTTTGCAGTTATTATAGGTCCGTGATTATTCTAATATCCTTTCCAAATATGTGAAGGTTACTAAGAAGTTCCAGCACTTCTTTACCACGTGCGTTATCAAACGCTTTTCAGAATCTGTAAAACACAGGTAGACGTCCTTCTGCATTTGTAATGTCCATGAATGCGGTTTACTGTTATTATAGGTCCTTGATTATTCTAATATCCTTTCCAAATATATCATGGTTACTAAGAAGATCCACCACTTCTTTGGGATGAACTTTATCAAACGCTTTTTCAGAATCTGTAAAAGTCAGGTACACGACCTTTTACATTTGTAATGCCGATGAAAGCGGTTTACTGCTATTTTAGATCCTAGATTATTCTAATATCCTTTCCAAATATGTGACGGTTGCTAAGAAGTTCCAGCACTTCTTGTGATGTGATTTATCAAATGCTTTACAGAAACTGTAAAACACAGGTATACGTCCTTCTGCATTTGTAATGCCCATGAAAGCGGTTTGCTGCTATTGTAGGTCCTTGGTTATTCAAATATCCTTTCCAAATATATCATGGTTACTAAGAAGTTCCAGCAATTCTTTGGGTTTGTACTTTATCAAACGCTTTTTCAGAAACTGTAAAAGTCAGGTACGAGTCCTTCTGCATTTGTACTGCTCATGCAAGCGGTTTCCTGCTATTATATGTCCTTGATTATTCTAATATCCTTTCCAAATATGTCACGGTTACTAAGGAGTTCTAACGCTTCTTTATGATGTAGTTTATCAAATGCTTTTGCTGAATCTGTAAAACACAAGTACACGCCCTTCTGCATTTGTAATCCTCATTCTATTGTGCTCTCTGCAATCTTTTGTATCCCCCAATAATAGACTCTTGTAAGATTTCTAATAATCTCAGAATCGCCTGAATATGTCCGGCGAGGAGACATATTCTTGTCTCACGCTCATTTCTAAATGCTACCTATCGAAAAACACTGCGAAATTTTGTCCCAACCTAATATTTTGTTTTTGTCAGCATCAAAGCATAGCAAAATATAAACGTCAGGTAAAAGGTACGCTATTTTCAAAAATACCTTTCTGTGAATTTTTGCCAACGATAAATTCTATAATTCTGCAAACTCGTTGAAATAGCGAGATTTTCCCGTTTGAAATAATTCTTCAGTTTGAAACTTTCCTATCATAGAATTTCTACGCGTCCTTTTGTTATTACACCTTACGATAACCACTTGGTTCTAGCTAATTACCTCCCTTGGCGCTTGTCTATGTAATGCTAATTCGCTTGGCGCTGACTCCTAAAAATGATCTGTTATAAAGGTCGTTTTCGAATATTTTAAAGCGTTTAAAATGGTAAGTAACGGCATCATGCTTAATGCTCATGCGCCATGTGCAGGAAACACACACACACATACACACACACACACACACACACACACACATATATATATATATATATATATATATATATATATATATATATATATATATATATATTGATGCATGTTTCATTAAATATTATAGACAAGTTTTGTCTGTTTATTTTAAGTAAGTTCATTTCATATTTGTTGTGGATTCCGGGATGAAATCCGGTCTCAAATGAACGACAAACGCAGGAATGAAATATAGCAAATAAAAGTATTGACGTAATAATACAATTGGTAATACGGTTAGTAGATCCAGAAATGCGGTTAGTAGCAATAATAATATATATACAGTTTGGGAAATTCAGTATCGAAGTATGACTTCCTTCTGGGTCTACGTGCTCGCAACTGTGACTTCTACAAAGCGGTTACCTCACACTCACACTCTCTCACTGTATCACTGTCACTTTCACTCTCTGGTATTCACCGGCAGCAGTACAAGTACACACCGGGCGATTCCACTTGTATAAAAAAAGGGGTGGAACCCTTAACACCCCCCTCCTTAGATTCCTTTTGCGGGGAGTTAGTATTTTTTCTCTTATGGTCGATAATCAGAGCTTCGGTAAATTTTCTCTTCCTGTTTTAAATTATCTCTTGGGTACAATAGTTGTATACTGGTTTTTGTTCTTGTTTGGTAATAATTAGTCAAACACAGACTGTATTTTTACCTTCGTCCTCTGCATAAATTCATCCTTTTCCGCTTCTCTTCTTATCTCTCGCAAAGTCACAGGTAGTTTCTTTACTGCCTTGTATAACTCTTTACTGTTTTCATCTATGGTAGCAAATGGCACGTTTCGCTTCTTTTTATATACTGGTTAGACGTTTTCTTTTAATTAAATTCTGGCCCTAAGTTTGTTGCATCGTCCCAACCCGCTCGAAAATACCCCAGGAAATTGGTTATATAATTCTTACTTTAACTTTATATTATCTGATGGTTCAACCTCTAACTTTATGCAAAAAGAGCTGATAGACAGATTCCAAACGTTGAACTTTTGCATCCAGTCGATACCTACTAGATTTTCAATATCTTTCATGACGTATATCTTTTTAAGTTCTTTTGTTCTCTCGCGAAATTTAACATTCACGATTATTTCTCCTTCGAATTTTATTCGCTTGCCAGTAACCGACTTCGCAATTTTTTGTGTATGTAACATGTTTGGTCTGTTAAGTTTTCTCCATGTCTGTAGGTTGATTATTGTGGGTTGGAGCCCGAATCCAATTGCAATTTCATCTTTTTATTTAAAATTTCAAGTTCCACATATTTCCTAATGTTGGTATTGTCTTCGTGATGCATTCTAGTAGCTCTTATTCTACTAGTATCTTTTCTGTTCCTACATTGGGATGCCCTGTGGCCCTTTTTTCCACACTCAAGGCAGTTTTTATATCTAAAACGGCAATCCTTGTTCCAATATAGTCCTCCACATCGATAACATGCTGATGGGGGAGAGCTTATATTTGCTTCGATTTTCGTCATAATTTGCCCTGTATGTTGTACTTTTTCTCTGATTATAGAATTTTTGTTTTCTTTCCGGGGAGGGTGAAAAACGTAGACTTTTGTTTAACTTACGTATATGAGATACAACTGACTCCCCAATGACCCTTGAGTCTTTCTTTATACTTAGACATTTCTGGCAATCTTCCGATAATTGTTGTAGTGTTAGTCCAGATTCATTTTGTAATTTTGACAGCATTCTTTTGTGCATTTCGCTATTTTTTGTTGAAACTAACCCTTGAACAAAGATGAGACACTTGAAATTGTCTGGGGTTAATTCCGCTAATTTGAAGTCGTCGTAATGTTTATTTACGATTGCGGCAAACATGAAATAATCCTCATTATCGCACTTTACCAGGTTAAGGCATTTCCATCTCTTGTGGAAGAGTGGTGTTTTGGGGCTGAAGAGTTCTTTAAGACATGTCACTGCTTCGTCAAATGTTAATTCGTTCGTCTTTTTTGGCAAGATATAATTCACGAACTTTGTATATTCTTCAGTTGCTAATTTTCTAAGCAATAAACGTACCTTTTTTGTTTCTGTCCAGCTTTGACAGTCGATGTTAAAGATGTCTTTATGTCTTCTGAAGTAATCTCCGAAATTTTTATCCTCATCTCGAGAATATTTGAAAATCTCTATGGTATTCCACACTGCGTCTTGCGAAAAAGTTGCCTCTTTTCCAATATATAATTGCTTGTTACCCGCTACTTTCAATATTAGTTCCTGGAGCTCTATTTGTCTTTCTTGATTTTCCTTCTGCATTTGTAGTAATTGCTTTTGCCATTTTTCTTCCATTCTTTCTTGTAGTTGTAATTGTTGATCATTTTGGTATTTTACCAGTTCTACCAAAATATTTTTAAAATCTCACATGATAACTCAATTTTACGTATTCTTACTCCTCGTAACTCTTCGTCGTCAATTTGTTGTGGACGAGGGGAGGATTTTTCTATTTCTTCTTCTTGTGCGGGTTCGAATCGCTCGTCGTCAATTTGTTGTGGACGACGAGGGAGAATTTTTTTGTTGTTTGTTCTTCCCGTGTGAGTTCGAATCACTCGTCGCCAATTTGTTGTGGATTCCGGGTTGAAATCCGGTCTCAAATGAACGACAAACGCAGGAATGAAATATAGCAAATAAAAGTATTGACGTAATAATACAATTGGTAATACGGTTAGTAGATCCAGAAATGCGGTTAGTAGCAATAATAATATATATACAGTTTGGGAAATTCAGTATCGAAGTATGACTTCCTTCTGGGTCTACGTGCTCGC
>OZ010603.1:75294486-75311986 GCA_963932145.1 Acanthosepion lycidas | reverse complement strand
ATTGCTGGCATAATATTTTCAGTAGGTTGGCGCTTATAATAGCATATCAGAAAATATGATTCACATTCATGCAGACCCCACACACACGCAAATATTTTAAAATGATTGCTGACATAATATTTTCAGTAGGTTCGCGCTTATAATAGCATATCAGAAAATATGATTCACATTCATGCAGACCCCACACACACGCAAATATTTTAAGATGATTGCTGACATAATATTTTCAGTAGGTTGGCGCTTATAATAGCATATCAGAAAATATGATTCACATTCATGCAGACCCCACACACACGCAAATATTTTAAGATGATTGCTGACATAATATTTTCAGTAGGTTGGCGCTTATAATAGCATATCAGAAAATATGATTCACACTCATGCAGACCCCACACACACGCATATATTTTAAGATGATTGCTGGCATAATATTTTCAGTAGGTTGGCGCTTATAATAGCATATCAGAAAATATGATTCACACTCATGCAGACCCCACACACACGCATATATTTTAAGATGATTGCTGGCATAATATTTTCAGTAGGTTGGCGCTTATAATAGCATATCAGAAAATATGATTCACATTCATGCAGACCCCACACACACGCATATATTTTAAAATGATTGCTGACATAATATTTTCAGTGGCATTACGCTTATACTATCATGTCAGAAAACATGATTTCGTTATTTATGACGTAGAATGGAAGGTAAACAGATGTGTTTCACGTCAGAATTTTGCATTGTATTGCGAGCATGGTTTTAATTAAATTTGTTTACTTTGGATCTTGACCAGATCCAACTCGATGCCCGTTGAAAGTAAAAAAAAAGCCGGTGTTTCGAAATTAAATTAACAACATTTTGAGACTATTTATTCAGTTGGGATAAACTTAAGTTTAAGTAAAGAGCTTTTCAAGCTATAATATTGATTCTGCAATATCTTAAACACTATCGTTTGTTTTAGTCTACACATCAATCAGACTTCATCTTATTTCTCTAACCAAATTTAAATGTCTGAATTAAAATTAATGCTCCATCCTGGTTTGTGATGAATTCGTCACGATTAATGATGATTTCTGGCTACAAGTGGTTCAGGTTTTGGTGGTATTAGGCATTCTAACGTCTATTCTAATTATTACATTCTAAATAGTTACCATAAATTTGATACTTTTCGGTCTGTGATGAATTTGCATGATTAGTACATGCTGAAATATAATTGGCTAAAATTGGGGAGGGCTATGAAGTACAAAGAAAAAATATTTCTGATTTCTCCCTTCAAAATTTGTGGATGTGTCTTATGTATCGGAGCGTCTTATACATAGCGAAATCCGGCATATGTCTTTCTGTTTGGACTAACAGTCTCATCTTGATTGTTAGAAAATGTCTATTGACAATATATCAAAGGATTACGATAAAAAAAAAAAATGGATCATTTTTGTTTTTTAGCAAACGATTTGCTTTTAGATGCCAAACATAGAAAAATATTTGTCGACATTTTTAAGGTGAGGTATTATCATTATTATATGCTTTTTTTTTTCATTGGGATCCTCATCTTTTTTTTTATACTGACAATGTTTTGGCCGTTCTGACTGACGGCCTTCTTCAGGTATCTGGCGCCCTACTTTGTAAATTTCTCGGAATGTTGAACCGAAGCATTTATTCAACCCCCAAAGATTGTTCTCATACTGGTTTCCATGTTTAGGAGAGATAACTCGTTATAAAGGTTAATGTTCTATCGTTTATCCGCTTTTTTGTTTGTTTCTTTCTTTCTTTCGTCGAAATAGAGTATATACTCGATTGGATTGAAGACAAAACCGCCAAGAAACTGTTTTGTGGCGTTTATCTTTATGCTAGGTCTACTGAGGAAGTTGTCAGTGCCTAAAATTTGCATTGATCCTTTCAAACGCCTTATCCTTCAGCGTGGCTCTCTATGTCTTATCTCTATGTCTCTCCACAGACAACAGATATTTGATATTCTTCTATCATTAGTGGGCGGCTGGCCTCGGCCTAATATTCTTTGTCGAATCTGCATGGGATAGAATATACAATCTATGGTCAGGTTTGCTTTTGAGAAAGTCTGGACTCTGGATAGATATCTCTGAAGAACTGATTATCATCGTGATGTTTTAGGGGCCGCCGATGCTCTGAATCTTTTCAGGTGTACCCTTTATGTAGGGCAAACTGATGATTGCAGATTTTTTTATCGTATCCTTGGGGGTTGATATTATTTTTGTAGAGTACTTGTTACTTTGAAAGGAGCTTTTAATGCCTCTCATCTGTTGTTATCTGTTATAATCATCACATGAGTTTGGTTCGATGTTGTAGGCAGCGGACAATTCCTTTCTTGGCACTGATTGAATGGTGGAAATTGTATCTTCTAATATTGTCCAGTGAATATTGACTTACAATATGGGGTTTTCTTGAATTCATATTCTATGCGAGTGATCCAAAAAAGTCAATTTATCTTCTGATTGCTTTCCTATTACGAACTCGATAGAAGTCTGATAGATTTAACCTGGTCCAGCAGCGCTTGAAAATTGTACTACAACGGAATTTTAAACTTAGATTTGAAGTTAAATAAAATTAAGGCAAATAAAATTAATATAATTATAGCAATTATTCTGATAAGCTTTCCTCTTTGATATACCGACTTCACGAATTCAAGCGTAATACTAGATTGGTAGATAGGTCCCATTATTTTACTGTTTAAATTGCTAGAAGTAACCGTATGGTATTTACACGATTTACATTGTTCGAAATGTTGTCTTCATCTTTATTGCCATATTCACAACGTTTCGACCGTTGTACGCTCCAGCCTTTTTCAGTAGATTGGAATTTCGAACTGAACCCTTTATTTCGTCCACTGGGATAGATTGTTCTAGTTCCACGTGCCATGTCTTCTGGATGTCTCAGTTATCTCCCTTTAATTCAACTCTCCAAGTTTTTGTTCACCACTGCAGTAGCCAGGTATCGAACTCACAGCTCATTGGGTAAGGTCACCTGATCCCGCAAACGCTTTTATCCACTGGTGATAAAAAACTTGGAGAGTCAAAGGGAGATAACTAAGACATCCGGGAGAGGCATGGCACGTGGAAATAGAACAGTCGATCCCGGTGGACGAAATAAAGGGTCCAGTTCGAGATTCCGGTCTTCTGAAGAAGACCGAAACGTCGTGAATATGGCAATAAAATGAGGACAACAGCACAAACAATGTAAATAATGTAAATTATGTAAATACCACAGAAATATAGACAGATGCTGAAGAAGACCAGAGCGTACAACGGCCGAAACGTCGTGAATATGACAATAAATATGAGGACAACAGTCGGAACAATGTAAATAATATAAATACCTCATCTCAGAAATATAGACAGATCCTGAAGAAGACCAGATCGTACAACGGCCGAAACGTCGTGAATATAGCAATAAAGATGAGTATAACAGTCCGAACAATGTAAATAATTACAATACCACATCTCAGAAATATTAGACAGACAGGAACTGTCTATTAGATATTAGACAGTAATTGTCTATTAAATATTAGACAGACAGTAACCGTAAGTTCTAATCTAATATTTTGTTTTTCGTCACTTCTCTCTTGTGGAATTCTCTTTGGTTTCTTGCTTTCCTGTGATCTTCAAAAATCTAAATATGTCAACATTCAGCTTGAATTCTGTTTTGCATTGTTCGTGTTATGTTCTGCATACCCCTCTGCGTAGTAGTAGTCATAGTACAGTTCTCTCTGTCCTGAATAGCAATCGGCTTTGCTGTCCCCCATGTTGGCCAATTGGTCTCTATTTATACTTGTCTATATTATGACATGGACAAAGCCCGGCAATTATTTTAAGACATTTTAATGTCTTAAAATAATTGAATGACGTCATATGTTTAGATTTGGATACGCATCGAACTGATATGAATGTACGAGAGAAAATCATGGAGAATTGTAGTTTAAAAATAGTAAAATCGACCTTGCTAACCGAAACGCGCCTTTGTGGGTCAATCGGTAAAGCACATCAGGCTATATGACGGTTCCGCATAAGATACGGGTTCGATTCCTCTCGGAAGATGCATATTTTCTATGAAAATTTCTCGGACATTCCGGCCGGTAAATGTCGTTTATACTGTTTATTATAAACAGAGCATTTACTTAAATATTTGTATCTATAAAAAGAACGTATAAAAATGTCTTAAAATACTTGTCTATCTAATTTGCATACGATACTACCGTTTGCTCTATTCAATAACGTTTTGTCAGTCGCTTTCATTTCCTGTAACCCCCTTCCATTTTAGTGGCTTTATCGCCTTCTTTGCTGGATTTACGAAAGTGATTTCAATAATAAAATGGTGACATTAATTTAAATTTATAAAAAATGCGTACGAGGATATGTTTTGTAAATTTTAGGGATTCGTTCGACAATTGTGATCAAGAAAATGATTAAAAAAAAAAAAAGGTTCATTTTCATACAAATTTCGATATTTTTTTCCCAAAGCGCCCAGATATATCGTTCGTGTGAAGACGTACAAACTCACAGACACACACACACACAAAAAGAATCCCATATTGCAGTGTCACTAGTGTCAGTTTTTTTTTTTTTTTTATGTTCATTTGTCGGTCGTAACTGGCCAAAAGACTGAATACGCCGTCATTTAAACTCATATCCAAATGTCTCGATGAATTGTGTCAATGAATGATCACTATGAAATTACATTCTAAATCGCTGTAAATCAAGGATCTATGGGAGGAGAGGCCGGAACCCCGTCGAGTGATCCGACCTTTCTGTAGCCCTGCAACACGGCTGTCCAGAAGGGACACGTGTCCCATTACATCCACATCTGTTCACAATTAATACCCACTTGAAAATAGAGCAGGTGGGTGGAGTGCGCGCTGAATATATTTTGATTGACGCTTAAAAGGGGCGGAACGTATTTAAAAGAAAAAGGGGAAAAAATCAACGCGGGAATAAAATGACAATGTGAATCAGAATTAGGCGGGGCCAAAAACAAGAAAAACTCTAATGTATGCAAATTAAATATGTTGAATGTTTTGGTGGGCGGAGTTTGAAAAAATCAGTCTTTTATGTGCCATGCGTGATACATGCTTAAGCGATCATGTATTTTTTGATACATGACTGACGAGGCAGATTTTTTTCCTGCAGTAGGTTGACGTTTCTTTCTGCGGTAGATCAGTTGCCATCCAAGCACGTAAGTGAATGTAAATGGATTCGACTGGAATTCCAACTCGGCTCTCCGATTCAGTTATGTGCCATGCGTGATAGACGCTTAGGCAATCATGTATCTTTTCATACATGACTGACGAGGCAGATTTTTTTCCTGCAGTAGGTTGCCATTTCTTACTGCGTTAGACCAGTTGTCATCAAAGGCTATAGAACCCGGTCTGAACTGCTATTTATCCATAGATGAGGGAGAAGAAGAGGATTCATACGTTTCCGAAGGGTATTAGCACGTAAGTGAATGTAATGAATTTGACTGGAATTCGAACTCGGCTCTACGATTCTTCAATCCGAGCCGCTATCCATTATATCTTGGTAAAAATAATGGAAAATTCAAAATAGGTAAATGGAAACCAAAATTATGTTGTAATAGGAGAACATGGGGTTTAATTCTAAGAATTTATCAACATTACGAAATCCAACTTGCATTTTGTTTATATTTTTATCACGATGTTTCGGCTCTCATTTTCTCTGGTCTTCTTCAGGAGTGTTATATTTTGGAATTTCGAATCTTGAGGAACGATTTGCGTTTTTCCTTTTTCTAGACGTCACGCCCAATATCTCTCGTCGTGAATTTTTTTAAAACTCTCCCCCTTTGTTTTCCTACGTCTTAAACACCTGACTTCCGAGCGAACTGGCAGAATTTCACTAACTCTCTAATGTTCAGACCCTTACGGGTAGGACACGGATTCGAACCATCCTCATTTCCCCCGTGTCACAAATTTAGGAAGAAAGTTCCACTCTGATAGCTTTGTCACAATGAACTGGCACTTGGTGGTACAAAATCCTGGTTAAATGCTTCCTTGCACACAACAATGTTAACCTCTTCAACTCAAGGGTAAATCGTTATAAACCCTCTTTATTCTCATAATCATCACTTGCTACCACCTTCTCTTCCATTGTTACAAGCCAATTTTTCTTCGACAAAAAGAATATCATTAACGCCCTACAACAATTAAAAGTTCCATGCAGTGAATTCATTTCGTACTTTTAGAAAATATATTATAATTATTGGTAAATAAATAACGGGAGACTATATTGTAATTAGCCGAATTTCAATTACTTTTAAAATATAACGTTAGCCTTCTACTCTTACTTATCCCTAATCTGCAGAAGTTTACAATAATGGATAATGAAACCTGTGATATAATGATACGCCTGTTCTGTAAAAACAAATAATTCTATATAATATATCTTCTTTTTTTACTTATGAACATTTTTTTAAACTTTTCGTATTCAACACGCCCCCTTAAATATATGCTCTGTTTGCGTGACTGACATTTTTTTTTTTTTTTTTGCGATGATATTAGGGCACAGTATGCATAGGGCAGATAACAGTGGTTTAAACATTGAGTCAATATTTACGAGGCGGGTATGGGGTGGTTGAAGGGATAAAGGCTACAGAAAGCGACGCGAATGCTTGTAAACGTAAAAATATTCATAATCGAAGACAAAAAGAAATAAAAAGAAACATTTTTGTAAATGTAAAAATATGCATGATCGAAGAGAAAAAGAAATAAAAAGAAAGATTTTTGTAAATGTAAAAATATGCATGATCGAAGAGAAAAAGTAATAAAAAGAAACATTTTTGTAAATGTATAAATGCTAACGATCGAAGAGAAAATTAAATAAAAAAAAGATTTTTGTAAATTTAAAAATGTTCACGATCGAAAAGAAAAAGGAATAAAGAGAAACATTTTTGTAAATGTATAAATGTATATGATTGAAGAAAAAAAAACAAAAAGAAGCATTTTTGTAAATGAATAATGTTCATGAACGAAGAGAAAAAGAAATAGACAGAAATATTTTTGTAAATGTAAAAATCTTCATGATCGAAGAGAAAAAGAATTAAAAACAAACATTTACGTTAATGTATAAATGTTAATGATCGAAGAGAAAAAGAAATAAAAAGAAACATTTTTGTAAATGTAAAAATGTTAATGTTCAAAGAGAATAAGGAATAAAAAGAAACATTTTTGTAAATGTAAATATATTCATGTTTGAAGCAAAAAAATAAAAAGAAACATTTTCGTAAATGTAAAAATGTTAATGATCGAAGAGAAAAAGATATAAAAAGAAAGATTTTTGTAAATGTATGAATGTTAATGATCGAAGAGAAAAAGAAATAAAAAGAAACATTTTTGTAAATGTAAAAATGTTCATGATCGAAGAGAAAAAGAAATAAAAAGAAACATATTTGTAAATATAAAAAATTTCATGATCGAAGAGAAACAGAAATAAAAAGAAACGCTTTTGTAAATGTAAAAATGTTCATCGATCATGAACATTTTTACATTTACGAAAATGTTTCTTAAAAATTTAGATATAAAAAGAAACATTTTTGTAAATGAAACATGTTCATGAACGAAGAGAAAAAGAAATAGACAGAAACATTTTTGTAAATGTAAAAATATTCATGATCGAAGAGGAAAAGAAATGAAAAGAAACATTTTTGTAATGTATAAATGTTAATGATCGAAGAGAAAAAGAAATAAAAAGAAACATCTTTGTATATGTAAAAATGTTCATGATCGAGGAGAAAAAGAAATAAAAAGATACATTTTTGCAAATGTATAAATATTAATGATCGAAGGGAAAAATAAATAAAAAGAAACATTTTTGTATCTTTAAAAATGTTAATGATCGAAGAGTAAAAGAAATCAAAAAAAATTTTTGTAAATGTAAAAATGTCCATGATCGAAGAGAAAAAGAAATAAAAAGAAACATTTTTGTAAATGTAAAAAGTTTAGGATCGAAGAGGAAAAGAAATAAAAAGAAACATTTTTGTAAATGTATAAATGTTAATGATCGAAGAGAAAAAGTACAAAAAAGAAACATTTTTGTCAATGTAAAAATGTTAAAGATCGAAGTGAATAAGAAATAAAAAGTAACATTTTTGTAAATGTATAAATGTTAATGATCGAAGAGAAAAAGAAATAAAAAGAAACATTTCTGCAAATATAAATATGTTCATGATCGAAGAGAAAAAAAACAAAAAGAAAAGTTTTTGTCAATGTAAAGATATTCATGATCGAAGAGAAAAAGAAATAAAAAGAAACATTTTTGTAAATCTAAAAATGTCCATGATCAAAGAGAAAAAGAAATAAAAAGAAACATTTTTGTAAATGTAAAAATGTCCATGATCGAAGAGAAAAAGAAATAAAAAGAAACATTTTTTCAAATGTAAAAATGTTAATGACCGAAGAGAAAAAGAAATAAAAAGAAACATATTTGTAAATGTAAAAATGTTCATGATAGAAAAGAAAAAGAAATAAAAAAAATAATTTTTGTAAATGTAAAAATGTTAATGATCGAAGAGAAAAAGAAATAAAAAAACATTTTTGTAAATGTATAAATGTTAATGATCGAAGAGGAAAAGAAAAAAAAAATTTTTGTTAATGTAAAAATGTTCAAGATCGAAGAGAAAATAAATTAAAAGAAACATTTTTGCAAATGTAAAAATGTTAATGATCGAAGAGAAAAAGAAATATAAAGAAACATTTTTGTAAATGTAAAAATGTTAATGATCGAAGAGTAAAAGAAATAAAAAGAACATTTTTTTAAATGTAAAAATGTTAATGATCGAAGAGAAAAAGAAATAAAAAGAAACATTTTTGTAAATTTAGAAATGTTAATGATCGAAGAGAAAAAGAAATATAAAGAAACATTTTTCTAAATGTATAAGTGTTAATTGATCTAAATGAAAAAGAAACAAAAAGAAACATTTTTGTAAATTTATAATTGTTAATGATCGAACAGAAAACGAAATAAAAAGAAACATTTTTGTAAATGTAAAAATGTTCATGATCAAACAGAAAAAGAAATATAAATTAACATTTTTGCAAATGTAAAAATGTTAATGATCGAAGAGAAAAAGAAGTAAAAAGAAACATTTTTGCAAATGAAAAATGTTAATGATCGAAGAGAAAAAGAAATGAAAGGAAACATTTTTGTAAATGTAAAAATATTCATGATCGAAAAAAATAAAATAAAAAGTAACTTTTTTGTAAATGTAAAAATGATCAGGATCGAAGAGGAAAAGAAATAAAAAGAAACATTTTTGTAAATGTATAAATGTTAATGATTGAAGAGAAAATGAAATAAAAAATATTTTTGTAAATGTAAAAATGTCCATGATCGAAGTGAAAAAGAAATAAAAAGAAACATTTTTACAAATGTAAAAATGTTAATGATCGAAGAGAAAAAGAAATAAAAAGAAACATTTTTGTAAATGTAAAAATGTTCATGATCGAAGAGAAAAAGAAATAAAAAGAAACAGTTTTGTAAATGTAAAAATATTCATGATCGAAGAGGAAAAGAAATGAAAAGAAACATTTTTGTAATGTATAAATGTTAATGATTGAAGAGAAAAAGAAATAAAAAGAAACATGTTTTTCATCAAATAATGGAACTTCTGAAATAATGTTTATTTTGTAAAAATATTTCTATAAAAATATGTAATGATATAAACTGCTACTACCCTTTTAAATAACACTTGTAAATATAATATTGCATTCTGTTCTTTTCAAAGTTATAAAAGGGACACAGTGACTCTTTGAAATAGTGAAATGACCTCAATAGACTGTTAGGTCTCGAAACATGATTCCACCCCTCACTATAAACACTACCTTCGCGTAAACTGCCCACCTTTAACCCCTTTCTGAAAAAAAAAACACCTTAGTAATTTTTTATCATCACAGATCTAACCCTAAATTCTCACGACTGATGATGAATTGTTACATACAATGAGGTTACTTTTCTTTTGACCTCCAGTGGAAATTTATATATATATATATATATATATATATATATATATATATGTCATTCGCAGACAGTAATGTTTCGGTGTATCACAACTCGTCAGTGCGACCAGACATCCGAATGCTTCAAGCCAGGACCGAAGCCCGACGAATTTGGTGTCAGTCAGAGTTTCTACCACTGATCTATCATCATTCAGCAGAGAGAAACAACTAGTTTTAGCGTATTGGTTTTACAAATGTAAACAAACGCCAATCAGTCAGAGGGCTCTAATTCATTTTACTGAAGAGCTTTGCATTAGCACATTTGGCTGTTGTTTATAGAATCGGCGTATCTTTCAACAGTGCTCAATTGAAATATATTTTTCAAGAGCTTAATTATGTCATTCGCACACAGTACTGCTTCGCTGTATCACAGCTCTTCAGTGCAACTAGACACCCTAATGCTTCAACATCGCTAAAGACTCTGGGGAAATTAACTCGTCTCCTTATACGATGCCAGCTATGGGTTAATTAGTAAGACTTGTATTACTAAACTACTATTATCTAATAAAAAATTCTTGCTGTCTAAAAATATTTTCTGCCTTTAAATAACCTGCAAAGCATTGATAAGCCGTAGAAAACGAATCAATCAGTCAATGATATAATAATTAGCTACACAGACTTGTCTTTTAAATTTATTTACATTCTCTTGGATATAAATGTATAGAAAAAAAGGTGGCCACAATGTGAGGGATCAATTTGTATACTGAATTATTATAGAATTAATCCCCTACTTTATCTCCACATTATAGTTTATTGTCTGTTTATCAAATTCTGATAAGCTATGAATCTTCGTCTTCTCCCTCAAGCTATGGGTTAATTAGTTAGATTGTACCAGTAAAATGCTATTATTTAAAAAACATTCTTACTATCTAAACATATCTTCTGGCTTTAAATAACTTGCAACGGCTTGATAAGCCGTAAGAAAATGAATCAGACCAAAAATGAACTATTACTTCGATATATGGGCTACAACTGTCAACTCTTCCCTCTCTCTCTCTCTCCCTCTCTCTCTCTCTCTGATGGTCCGGTTCCTTGTACCCCGGTGACAGTCCAAGGTAGAACCAATAAAGAAGAAAAAGAACACGAATATGGAATAACACAGATATATTACAAACAGTAATATATACAGAGAAGTAGAAGTGTTAGTACGAACAATCAGGTTTAGTAGGGAGAACAATGTAGTCTCGACCAGTATCACTATTCCAATATCTTGTAGTAATTGTATGAACGCGACTCTGTTTCGGACTGCCTCAGACTCGACTGACTCACTCACTCGCTCGCTCTGACTGACAGACTCCTGACGGACTTCTGATAGACCTCACTCCAGACATCAGACTGAACAGTATTTAGTCACTCCCCACCTCCACGAGGGTATCATGTGACACAAGGCCGTGGGATCTCCGAGCCCGTGGGCACGGCAAAAATATGCCCTTTGAACCCGTATAAATGGGTTCAGGGTCGGTTTACCTCCCCGAAAGAGACTCCGCCCTTCGGCGTAGCCTCGTTCAGGTTCCTCCCCGCCCGAAGGCAGAGAGTTCAACCGATCAGCCGGTCGCCCGACTTCGGACTGAACGGTATTTAGTCACACACCCCCTACCACGAGGGCATCATGTGGCACAAGGCCGGTTTAACGTGTGGTTTCCGAGCCCGTGGTCTCGGGCAAAAATATGCCCTTTGAACCCGCACAAACGGGTTCAGGGTCGGTCTACCACCTCGAAAGAGACTCCGCCCTTCGGCGTAGCCTCCTTCGGGTTCCTCCCCGCCCGTAGGCAGAGAGTTCAACCGATCAGCCGATCAGCAGGTCGCCCGACTTCGGACTGAACTCTCTGCTTCCTCTTGAGGCGCAGTATTTATTACGCATGGAATAGTCCATTATGTTATTATGGGTAAGGTCCCATAACACTCTCTTTCGCTCTCTCCAGACAGCAGAGTGTTAACGCCGCCTTGTAGGCGATGAGTTATTTTCACATTACAACCCTTTTCCCACAGACGGAACATTGCCAGTCTCTCTTTACTGTAACACTTTTCTATGGGAAATGTACAGACGAACTACAATTCCTTAGTTCCACCAGTTCAGACCTTCACAGCTAGGACCCGTCAGGCCACGTTGACAGGGTCGACTCATTATCGTCTTTTTCCCATTCCATTGGTGAGGAAGGAGTTCCTCTTAGACAACTTCTTCTCCAGACTTGTTACATTTTACAACAGACTCCCGAGAGGTCAAGTCAATACTATCTTATCCTCTGCAACCGTCAACTGTTATCTATCTTACATATCTTCATAACATGCACTCCTTACTTCTTCCTTTTACGCCCTTAAAGCAACCTCATTTAGTAGCTATCTACCTTGAGTTGCTCTTGGGACTGGTGATATTGGGTAGAAACTGTATAAAACACACAAGTTTCAATTATTAATATCTTTAGCGTTGGGTACCTCGACGTGGTGTAATGGTTATCTAGCTTTGTCTCGCTGGAACAATTACGATTGTAGAAGTGAGTTCGATCCTCATTGGGTACCTCATACATTCAGCCTGGAGCCACATCTAAGCTAATCTTAATAACTTCTAATTAGAATCAGTGAACTCTACAATCGAATCAGTGAACTTTACAATCGAATCACTGAACTCTACAAGCGAATCAGTGAACCCTACAAGCGAATCACTGGAATCTGGAAGCGAATCACTGAAACCTACAAGCGGATCAGTGAACCCTGTTACAGTTTTTTGGATATATGTGTACTAGTGAGTCAGTCAAAATGAGCTGACTGATTTTATAGTTCACCAATAGAAGGGTTAACCAAGCAGAAAGCTCAAAATATTCAATGCGACGTGTATAAAGGCAGCCATTTTGTTTTTTCTCCCAAAATATCTCCACTGCCAACCTGATATCGAAGACTTAAAGAATTAACGCTAATTTCTCCGAATCTACATTGCCAACCTCTGATATTGAAGAGATTACGGACTTCACTGGATTCCATATTCAGAGACTACGGCAAATATGGTCAACAAACCCTACAAGCGAATCACTGAACCCTACAAGCGAATCACTGAAACCTATAAGTATTTGAAGTCTTTAAATGGATTTGTATGATTTAGTGAGTGCAGATACTTCAATAAAAAATACTAAAAAATGTCAGTTGGCCAAACACAAACAAATGGGCGTGTATTTTTAAATAAAATTAATTGGCTACTGTGTTGAATAGGCGGGGCAAAAAACTTCATTACACTTCCTCGTTGTAGGTAGAAACATCTAAAGTTATTGACATGAAATAGACTAACTTCTATATAGAAGGTTCAACGCAAAATGTTACATTCATTTTATGATACGGATAGATTTTGTATAAATATTGTTTAGATGAGTGATTCTCAACTGGGGTCCATATGAACCCTAAGGGGTTCCATTTAACATTATTAGGGGTCCACACAAAAAAATAGCAAATTGGGGATCCACGGTAATGTTTTTAAAGTCCATAGAGCAAATTCACTTCGGAACTGTTGTTACACATCGGAACTGGAATTTCTACAGTAAACTTCGCCATATTAAAATACTCAAAATAGAAAAAATAACTCTAAAACTAGCAGAAAATGAGATCAAGCAATGTAAGCGTTCATTTTACGGATGTTTTGATTGTAAATGTTGAATAAAAACTGAGAAAGATATATAAAGAAAGGATTATATATATATATATATATATATATATATATATATATATATATTAGGTTGGTGCAAAAATAATGACGTAATAATGTCGTTTTTTGACGTTAAAAATACGTCAAAAAACGACATTATTACGTCATTATTTTTGCACCAATCTAATATATAAAGGAAAATTATATGAAGATTATAATTTATTATATTAACTAATTTGATACATTAATAATAAATAATAATATTAATTTTAAATATTAACAAAATAAAATATTAATATATATTAATATATTTTAATGAATATATTAATAGATTCGACATAGTGAAAAGGGGTGATCTTCGACTGTCATTGACATCGATGGAGCTGAATATAAAACACAACTCGTAGAGCCACATTAACCATTGGGATCTCACTAAATAAATCTACACTTTTTTTTTTAATTTATAAATGACTCACGTAATTTGGATGACAACTGGTCTATCGCAGAAAGAAATGGCAACATACTGCGGGAAAAAAATCTGTCTCTTCAGTCATGTATCAAAAGATACATGATCGCCTAACCGTGTATCACGCATGGCACGTAACTGAATCGAAGAGCCGAGTTGGAATTCCAGTCGAATCCATTACATTCACTTCCGTGCTAATACACTTGGGAAAGGTATGAATCCTCTTCTTCTCCCTATAGGTAAATAGCAGGACAAACCAGGTTCTATAGCCTTGGATGGCAACTGGTCTACTGCAGAAAGAAATGGCAACCTACTGCGGGGAAACAATCTGCCTTGTCAGTCATGTATCAAAAGATACATGATCGCCTAATCTGTATCGTGCATGGCACATAACTGAATTGGAGAGCCGAGTCCGAATTTCAGTCGAATACATTACATTCCCTTACGTGTTAATACCCTTGGGAAAGGTATGAATCCACTACTTCTATGGGTAAATAGTAGGACAGGTGGGGTTCTATAGACTTGGATGGCAACTGGTCTACAGCAGAAAGAAATGGCAACATACTGCGGGAATACAATCTGCCTCGTCAGTCATGCATCAAAAGATACATGATCACCTAAGCGTCTATCACTCGTGGCACATAACTGAATAGATTCGACATGTGAAAAGCAGTGATCTTCGACTATCACTGATATCAATGGAACCGATTATTTAAAAAAAACTCGCAGAGCAGCATCGACCACAAGGATCTCACTGAATAAATCTACACTTTTTTTTTTTAATTTATAAATGACTCACATATTTTAAAATGGTTTATTATGAGTTATTTAACTAATGTACGTAAATGTTCCATAGAATTTAGTTATTAGATACAAGTTTATTTTCATTAAATTAGTTTTACTTCAAAACAAATTACATACATTTGCTTAATACCTTTTGTGGCATCTGCCATTTTTTTCAGCAGTGTTTTATGGTCATCCACCATTTTTTCAATTATTTTTAACTGACGTTACATTGGTATGTGTATGATCGGTGAGATGTGTACTGTGCAGGACTCCCCCTCCACCTAACGAGGCTGGAGCCCCCAAAAGGGCTACTTTTAGCAGTGAGGTTTTTTTTTTTCTTTTTTTTTTTTTTTTGTACTTTTAACTTTTTTCTACCTAAATTATTGATGTAATGGAAGAACCCTGTACCATTATCAATGATAGAGCTATATATATATTCTTGAGAATGTTCACTCCCAAGTACTCAGTAAAGCCACTGATATATATATATATATATATATATATATATATATATATATATATATATATATATATATATACAAATTGACGGCCAAGAACTACAACAACTTAATTTTTAAAAAAATTAACACGGACTTATAAAAAAGCTTACCTTACTGATAAATTAAAGATAAGCTAGAGAAGGCAAACTTGCCGAAAAGGAATGCTACATCACTATTAATGAGCACAAACCGGATTTTGAGGAAAACCCTACTACTAGAATGATAAACCCAAACCGACCCGACATCGGAAAGATAAGCAAAAGAACCTAGAAAGGATTATTAGGCAAATTAAAAACCACCTTGGATTAACACTCCGGATTAATACCAAAGAAGTCATCAATTGGATTACTAGTATCAACAACAAGCCTGATTGCACCCTCACAGTTCGATATTGTGGATTATTGCGAGTCAATATCAAGAGATCTATTCACAACTGCCCTAGAGTTTGCTACTGTATATTCAGACCTAACAGAAGAAGGAATGAGCATAATTCTTAATGCAAAAAAATCTGTCCTCATTCATAATGAGGACCAATGGATTAAAAACACTAAACACAATTTTGAGATCACCACGGGATCTTTAGACTCTGCAGAGTCTTCTGACCTTTTCGGTCTATTTATACTATACAACCTAACCGCGCACGTAAGGACATCGGGCTATACAGGGATGACAGGCTCATGGTAGTGAGAATTTCCACAAATTTTAAAATAGATGAAATTAGAAATATAATACATAGTGAATTCAGAAAACTAAATTTAAAAACTACAGTTAACACAAAACTGAAAAGTGTAAACTTCCTCGACATAACTTTAGACTTAATGAACAACATATACTTTACAGAAAACCTCTTTTCGAAAGAAACTAATATATTGATACAATAGTTGTCAGTGAAAATGTAAATGCTACCGCCCCTTATTAAAATGATTGGTTTTCTCCGTTTCCATAGAAATTAATATTACGAATGTATGTGCTTAAAAAGCTCCAGAAATTTCAAAATTTGTTATACCAAAATTTGCTTGAGGATGAAACAGAACTAGGTACTTTAATTTAATTTAATTTCTATAACTGAATTAAAGTTTTCAGGTTCTGTTTTTGAAACCTAAGGACTCTTATGTATCAATGGAATCATATTTGTAAAAAATAATTATAATTATATATATATATATGTGTGTGTGTGTGTGTGTGTGTGTGTGTGCATATACATATATATATATATATATACACGCACACAATATTCTAAAATAAATAATCAAATTATATATATATATATGAAGTGTGAAAAAGTATTTGTTGTTAACATTCTTTTTTCATTCGGTTTTTATCAGTTACGAGTCCTTTTTTAAAGCTGATCGTTTTGTATTCATTTTGTTTAGTTCTTTTTTCGTAACAAATTTAATGTTTAGTATAGAGCTTAGAAAAAATTCGCAGTGTGAAATAGGCAAGAAGTAAGGCATGTAGCAACATCAGCACGGCAAAGGGCACTCCTTTAAAGGCAAGGAAGGGCAAAAATATTTTAAGTCAAGTGATAGCGATTGCTGTATGAGTCGTACGATTTTTTAATCAAGCATGGGCAACGCCGGGCCATGCTGCTAGTATTTATTATATATTAACTTTTCACTGAATTGAAACACGAGGAGGAGATAGATAGATAGATAGATAGATAGATAGATAGATAGATAGATAGATAGATGAACAGACTGATATTTATAGAGAGATATAATTACATGATTTATATATACTAGGTGAAAATAAATGTTCTCAAGTCTTCATGATTTTTTAAAAAATTGACCAATCAGGTAAATGACACGTTAATTATTTATAACACGTTAAATGAATATGAGGTGGAATTTGCTTTAACAAACCATTATCTGGAAAATATGACAAAGCTTAGTTTAGACTATCGACTGTATCTTGTGTAGCTATAGTATGCTAATCATGAGAGTGAAGCATGAACGATGTGATCTTATAAGTCAATGAACAATTGAAAACTTATGGGTTACACTCAAAGCTCGAGTCTAGCATCAGTTTCAACCTAATAAGAGATCGATAGATAATGATCAGATTGATATATATATATATAGAG
>OZ010603.1:75273451-75294286 GCA_963932145.1 Acanthosepion lycidas | reverse complement strand
GTCATTAAATTTGCTTCCAAAATATTTTGATATGCTGCAGCATTCATTCTACCTTTTATTACTGACATGTTGCCAGTACCTTTTGCAGAAAAAACATCCCCAAACCATGATGCTGCTTCCACCAAATTTCCCTGTTGGAACTGTGTTCTTTTGTTTGACGGTATCGTCATATTTCTTCCATACATGATTTCTAGAATTATGTCCAACTCAATTTTGGTTTCGTCTAGACAAAATACTCTTTCCTAATACGATTTTTCCGTATCCTTATGTTCACGAACAAAATTCAACCTGGCATCTCTGTGTTTTTTCAATAGCAGTGGAGTTTTCCGAGGGGAGCGTGACTTTAGATTGTTCCTATGAATTTTATTGCTTATTCTGTTTAGTGGCACAGATTCCTGATGAAAGCAAATCATCCTGCAACTCTTGACGAGTAACCAGTGGATTTTGTTTAATATGACGTATTAATTTCATTGAAGATCTTGTTTGGTTTTCAACAGGTTTGAGTTTTTATACTTTGCAATGAATGAACTAATGGTAGTAAATGGAATATTCAGGTTGTCTGAGATTTTCCTGTAACTTTTACCTTCTTTCCAGAGCTTAACAATCAGTTCTTTTTTGCGAATTTGTCATTTCTTTACATGTTGCCATGATGATAACCTTCTTGCACGAATATCAATTACAGAATATTGTGTTTATATTTTTTAGACTAAAAATACCTATTGAAATGTTCTAAAATATTCCACCCGAATATAAGAGTATTAAAGCAATTTAAAAGTTTTAAAATTTTAAATTTGCATGGTACAAAGATGTATTCCGGACTTGAAACCTTTCTTTGTGTGATTCATTTCTGCCATATGGTTAATCTTTAATAAATGTTTTTGTACTGATTATATTGGCACCCTTTTGTTTGTCCTTGTTTTATTAACTAACCTATCTATTTTACAATTATATATATATATATATATATATATATATATATATATATAATTTTAAGGACAGGGGCCATAATTTTATTATTAAAATAAGATTCAAAAGTATCACTTTTTAAAATTTAAGGTACCTTTCGGCTGACTCTTCTTCAGAAATAAAGTCGTCAGCAATACAAAACGTGAATGTAAGGAACCCAACCGAAATTTGACTTTGACTCTCCAGTTTCTCTTTCTGAGCCACAATCTATTACACCCCCTGCACATTACTATACCACAAAGTGCCTGATCATAAGAAAAGGTTGTGTAGATTTGGAACACAAGAAATAAGGGTAATTTGATTCTGAAAGTAACAAGCCTTGTCATTGTAAGAAAGTAAAAAAAAAAAAACTAAACAAAAATCCTCCTTAAATAGCAATTGCAAACACAGCAGATAACAAAGTCATTGAATGTTCAATGTTTCCTTATAAAGAAAAGGCTAATATTAAAAATGTTAGGTATGTTGTAGTGTTGAAAAAATATTTGCATAAGAAAAGTTATTGTATACTAACAGCATGGCCCGGCGTTGCCCGTGCTTGATTCAAAAATCGTACGACTCATACAGCAATCGCTATCGCTTGACTTAAAATATTTTTGCCCTTCCTTGCGTTTAAAGGAGTGATCTTTGCCATGCTGATGTTGCTACATGCCTTACTTCTTGCCTATCTCACACTGCGAATGTTTTCTAAGCTCTATACTAAACATTAAATCTGTTACGAAAAAAGAACTAAACAAAATGAATACAAAACGATCAGCTTTAAAAAAGGACTCGTAACTGATAAAAACCGAATGAAAAAAGAATGTTAACAACAAATACTTTTTCACGCCCAACCCAGTTCTGCGGAATCAGAATCAACGTTGAGTTTAAGCAAGCGAATGAGCCAATTGGAGTAAATTGCCATGCAGATTTAAATTTTTCCCACTCCTAACGAATGCAGCTATCGATTTTTTTGTTGCATGCTAGCATGCTAGTTAACATTCGTGTCAGTCAGCTGTTGGCTCTCACGCTGGCCAATAGAATCTTCCTGCCTATTTGTGGCAGCCAGCTATAGGCTCTCACTCTGGCCAGTAGAAAATGGTCGCAAACTACATGAAAACTGCCGTAGAAACAATAAAAAATCGATTATTTCTACTATCGATAGGAGTTGGGAAATGCAAAGTTGGTCTTGGCTTTGTCGCTAACTTGCAGCATGTGCATGTAAATTTTGGTGCAAATCCGTCGAAAATTGCGGCCGTGCATTCGTTACACACACACACACACACACACACATCCTGCCTTTTATATATATATATATATATATATATATATATATATATATATATATATATATATACTACTTCAAACTTTATGTTTAGTGGATACTCATATTTGTGTAGACGCTCTGTTTTATTTTTAAAAGTATTTATTTTATTATACTGGCCTGCCCACTAGAGAAAACTTATTAAAGAAAATGTGGCCTCTGACTGGATTCGAACACACGACGCCTTTTGTAGGAGGACCACCGTCTGATCCGGTGTGCTATTACCACTCGGATACGAAGAGCTTCACAATCAAGAAAGGTTCTATGCTGCCTTTAAACAACATTCACTCGTTCTGATTCTTTTTTTTTTAAACGCATATTTGCTCAGTTTTGTATTAAAAGGCAAACAAAGTAATTTCTTCTTTCTTTCTCTCTCTCACTCTCTCTCTCTCTCTCTCTCTCTCTTTCTCTCACACTCTCTCTTTATCTATCTATCTATCTTTTATTGTTCGTATCAATAATTTGGTATTCATATTTATCTATCTCATTCTGTTCATATCTATCTGTCTATCTATATCATTCTGTTCATGTCTATCTCAGTTTTTGAAAAATCGTGTTTCTTTCTTACTATCAATCTATGTCAACCCTCTCTTTCTATCTGTCTATCTGCCTGTCTATTGTGACACCCACCGGTGGTCGTGGTCACAGGGCCAGCACTAATATGGGACGTCCACTGGTCGTGACGTCAATATATGACGTCGGCCCGTGGTCAACTCCCAGTTGCGGCGCGAAGCCGTAAGGTTTCTTCCACCAGCGTTTTGGGGTTGACTCCTTGTCGCTGCCATCAGCCTGTGTCCCGGTCGATCTGGTCGTTCCCGGTTCGATACCAGCTTTGTCGTTCTCAGCTCACCTCCAACGCTTGGTCACCGAAGTAACTAGTTTGATCTCAAATCTAACCTACCTACGTTGTAACTTTGATCTTAGGTAGACGAAATCAATCAGGCATCGGACCGCAGTGCAAGCTGAATCTGGGGTAAAGGTGATACCGCACAAGCATAAGTAAAAGAAAAATAATAAAACAAACTCACGAGGTTCAAATATGTTGAGAAATAACAATTATCTTTATCTATCTGTTGAATACAGGAGTGTGTTTCTCTCCCGGCCCGACACTTTTTGCGTTTCTTAAGCGAGTTATGGTATCTTAAGTCGTTCGTCAATAAAAACTTGCTTTTGGGAGGAAGACTAAGTCGAAAGGCCTGGAATTTTGGTCAGCTGCTGCGAGGAGCTATTCTCCGATCCCAACAGCTCTCTGTCGATCTGTGTCTGCGTCTCCGATCTCCAACCCAACTCACTGAACGACCAGGGACGTTCGTTTATATGGACACTAACCAAAACCCGGTGTGGGGCCGGGCGTGGTTTGGGTTCTTTGACAATTCTTAATTCCCAACAAAAATTCTCTTTCTCCTCAGGACAGGAAAATTTATTACTTCCTATTTTTTGGAAGTTAATAATTTTCCATTTCGGAGGTTTTCTCCCTCGTCCGCCAGGAGAGGTCGGAGGAGAATTATCCTCCTAGACTCTTCCTTTCTCATATTGGTATGTCATACCAATCCTCTTAGTGGGTGTCAACAACTTCCCCGCCTTTCTCATAGGTTCACCTTCGCCTATCACTCACGCCACCACTTTGCCAATGATCGCTCGGCAGCGTAGGTGTGGCTAGACTTGGCCTTCTTAAAATTATCGTCCAGAAAAAAATTATTTTTTCTTTCATTCTTTTTTATCGGCCAGAATTCGTATGAATCCCACGTGGCCATAATTAAATTTTTATCTTATCCTGAGCCACCCAAAATCCACTTGGCAGAATCTCTAGTGACTCATTAATCACTGGCTAGTCAACTTTTAAACTGGGTGGTCATGTTCCACCTGAAAATCAAATTCTTTATTTTTCTCGTGACTTAAAATTTTCGTATCATCAGATGCCCATCTTCGGCGACATTAAGTCTGTCGTCAACAGTTTGAATAAGCAATAACAATGATCATATCAAGATCTGTATACATAACGGCTGGCTTTCTTCGCAGGAATCCAAGAATGAAAAATATTAATGGTATCTCTGATAGATAAGCAATATCGATTTCTTCTGCCTGCATGCAGTTGACCGAAGCCGAATTTTTTTTATGGTCGCCGTGTGTGGTCGGCTTTGTCATTCCTCCCCGAATTCTGCTTCCATTGACGCGTTACTATCTGATCATGACATTAATTAATTTTGACAGAATCTGAAATCTGGCTTTCTCTAACGGATTTTCTGTCTTCTGCGAAAAAGTATCTTTCTTCGTAAATGAAATAAAATCTTTTGGCATTCTTTTTTTGTTAAAAAAATGTGGCTCGGTCTGTCTTTCGATATAGCTCTTTCTCGCCTTAAGTATTTCTCGTTTTTAATTTCTATGCTTAATTGGTTAGCCAATTACCATAGCTAAATAGTGTCACACTATCTGTATAACTGTCTGTCTTTTTTTAAAACAGTATTTATCTCGTCTATCGGCCTTCGTATTCAATAAAATTTTAAGAAAATGTTCCCTCACAAAGCAATTTCTATAGAATTAATGGATTTAAATAGCCTTATACACGCGCGCTTGCGTACACACAAAAATTTCTATCATTATTATTATTATTGAAAATTAATTTGCTTCATGTATTCAAAATCTTCATTCCTTCATTGTAACATACCTACAGATGATAATGGGTATGTCCCCATTCACATAAATACAGTAGTAAATACTGTATGTTGGTCTGCAGTCGAAGATTCGTCTCTTGCTGTGCTGGTCTAACTCTCTGCCTCCGGGCGGAGAGGATCCCCAAATGAGACTATGTCAAAGGGCAGAGTCTCGTCTCGGGAAACAGCTACCCGACCACGTTTTATACGGGGACTACTGGGAATTTTTGGCCGAGCCTATGTGCTCGGATTCCCTCATTACATTCGGCCTTGTGCCACATCTGACCGCGTGGGACGGTTAGTAGATATCCTGCAGTTAGAGATTCGTCTCCACCTGTGCTGGCCAAACTCTCTGCCTCCAGATAGAGAGGATCCCCAAATGAGGCAATATCGAAGGGCAGAGTGTCGTCTCGGGAAACAGCTGTCCGGTCCCGTTTTATACCGGGTGTCCGGGGAATTTTATCCTACGAGCTCGGATACCCCACATTAAATTCGGCCTTGTGCCACATCTGACCGCGTGGGGCGGTTGGTAGATATCCTACAGTTGAAGATTCATTGTGGAATTCACTTGATTCATTTCTAGCAGTTGATTACTTCTACTAGGCGAAGCTAGCTGATCTTATATGTGTTGTTCTTGTCCTAAGTATTATCGTTCATTACCAGCCTTCGTTTGATTATTCTGTTCATTAACCTTCCATAGGTTACAACACATATAAAAGTTATTATGTATATATTAAAGAAATTAGCTTAAAGCTTTTTGAAAATATTTTGATTGCCTGAAAATCTTAAACACAGGGGGAAACTTATTCTCTACTTTAAAACGTCCATCTCACAGATATAATATTTATATCCGGCATAATAAAAATGCAATACGTTGCAAGCCTATATCGACCGCTATTTCCACGGCAAATGTTCCGATGTACTCATTTCTTTAGTGCCATCAGTTCACACCTTTACAGCGAGGATACGACAGTAATTCTACAGAGTCATCACATTTCATCCAAGTTCCAAGTGTAAGAAAATAGCTTCACATCTTTTCCTCAATAACTTATTTTCGTATCTGTCTATATTTCTGAGATGAGGTATTATGTACACTATTTATATTATTCAGACTATTGTCCTCATCTTTGTCGCCATATTTATTACAACGTTTCGGCCCTTCAGTATCTGTCTATATTTCTGAGATGAGGTATTATGTACACTATTTACATTATTCGGACTATTGTCCTCATCTTTGTCGCCATATTTATTACAACGTTTCGTCCTTTCAGTATCCTTCTATATTTCTGAGATGGGGTATTATGTACACTATTCACATTATTCGGACTATTGTCCTCATCTTTGTCACCATATTTATTACAACATTTCGGCCGTTGTATGCTCCGGCCTTCTTCAGGTACTTGGAATGTCGAACTTAGCCCTTTATTTCGCTTGCTGGGGTAGACTGTTCTAGTTGCACGTGACACGTCTAATGGATGCTATTTATCAGTTATCTCCTGTTAATATCTCTCTCCCTGTTCACATGGCACAATGGATAAAGGTGTTAGATCCAGTGACAGGACCCAAAGAGTGTGAGTTCAATACCCGGTTAAGGCAGTGGAGAACCAGGTCAGATGAGAGGTAAGCTGCCAAGCTCTGGTATCGAGGGTTTTAGAGGTGCCCCCAAACACCGTTGTATCATCAGCATAGATATTCATAAAAGATCGCAGTTTACTTTTGGGGCCGTGTTAGCACGGAAATGCAAGTCATCGTGACCGATTGTTTGACCTTGACTAGACTGTTAGTCACGCCAGATATCGAATTGATATCACTGGAAAGATATCATTTCGACATATTATCTCATTCGAAGTAGTCCCTTTTTGAAACGATACAATTGATTCAGGATCTTTCCCTTTGGTAGAAACATTCCTGGAACTCCTTTTTTTTTGGGTGGGGGCTAGTGAGCAGCTGTCTTGTTGCATTCTCTTGAAATATTGTTCCTTTTAAGCGGGATTTGTGAAAGGAGTCATGGAGGTACTTACTAGAATGGTATATCTAACCGACCCTTTCCTCTATTTCTAGCGATGGATAGTATATACGACTTCCACTTGATGTGACACTATTTACGTCGCTAGAAAGAAAGAAGAAAAAAAAAGAAAGGCGAGAACTAAACTTAGGTGATAAGAAGCCATCACGAAAAGGACACTAAGCGGTGTTATTTTTCTGACAGGGAAAGTGGTAAGATTTTTATTTCCATTGTCGAGAAGGTGAAACACAGAATTTAATCTGATTTATGTTACGGGGCGGAGAGTAAGATATGTCCAATCTGCCCATGGCAATGGTAAAGGGAATTTTCAAGTTGGACAAGTTACCTCCCGCAGAATTCTAAAGAGATAAAAATAAAAATTAATTAAGCACGCACTGTCCGAAAAAACACAAAAGTGTCCGCTGACCACCATGAAGGAAAGGTTAAGCCTTTGTCTATATGCAGAATATAATTGAGAGGAGCATCTGTTTATCGTCAGGGCTGGCTATAATAGCGAAAGTATTTTATCGGATCAGTAATTGGCACCAAGAATGCAAATACGTCCAAATGGCCACCCACTTGATGCTGGCGAAAATCTGATTGACGAATTCCAGGTGATTCGGTTAAGATAAGAGTCAAGGGTGTGAGGTCTCCTCGAAGAAAAGAAAAAAAAAGGGAAGATAATTTTTTTTTCTTTGAGTAAGATCTTTTAAACCGAGGCTAGTCTGGCCACACCTACGCTGCTGAGCGCCCATTGGCTGAATGGTGTCATGAGCGTTAGGCGGAGGTAATCATGTAAAGAAGGAGGGGGGCCTGTTGCGCCCCCCTGAAAGGATAGGTGTGAGATACTACTGTGAGAGAGAGGGGAAACCCGTTGACACCCTCTGAGGGCATGGTGAGATACCAATATGAGAACAGAAGAAGGTGGGAAGACGAAAGACTTCCAAAAATGGAAAATAATAAAATTTTCCTGACCGAAAACAAAGAAGTGGATTGTGGGTTTAGAATTATCAAGGAACCTCAAACCCCGACAAGCCCAACCCGGTTTTGGTCGGCGTCCATATAAGCAGAGTCGCAGCGAGTTAAGTTCATTTAGAGTTCGAGTTAAGTTGTGTGAAGTTCGCAGTTGGGGTTGGAGACAGACAGGCAAGCAGTTGCAGTGAGCTGAGAGCTCTGAAGACCCGCCTCGCAGAAGCTAAGATTCACGCAATTCCGAACTCAACTACTAGCCAAGAACAATTTATTTTTGAAGAACGACTTAGACTCACACCATCAAAACAAGTTTCACGAATATCGCCTGAAGATACACCAAGAACCAGTTTTTTAAAGAACAAACAACTTAAGATGTTAAGACTCGCCTAACAAACACAAAGTGTCACGAATCCATATAGCGGGTTGGGAAGAAGACGCAGTCCTGTATTCAGCAACCAGATATAAAATATTGTTATCCTTTTTTTAACACATTTAAACTTTTCGAGTTATTATTTTATTTTCTTTTACATATACTTGTGCGGTGTTGCCCTTGATCGAACTCGGCTTGCATTACGGCCCGGCGACTGATTGATTTCGTCTGCCTAAGATCAAATCACAACGTGGGTAGGTTAGACTAGAAATCAAAACAGTTACTTCGGTAACCAGACGTTGGAGGCGAGCTGGGAACGACAAGGCTGATACCGAATCTAACCAGACTCCCATCCGAATCACCAAAAGGTTAGAACGTCACATTTGGTGCCGCGACCAATACCAAGCCAGTTGGTCGTCACAGGACAGGATAGCACGACGGACGCAGCCAGGCAGACGTCACATTTGGCGCAGCAACACCGGGGGGACGTCACATTGAGCTCACGGGTGATTTTATGGCCCGATAGGCTCTCAAGGCACAGGTAGCCCTAGGGGAACACCCGTTTATTCAGATTGGTGAAAATTCTCAATCCGATAGACTTTTATTTAGGCATTGAATGGGACCAGCCTATTTTTCTCTCCACTGATCAGTTAGAACTAGGTCAGATGAGAGGTAAGCTGCCAAGCTCATTGGGGGTTTTAGAGGTGCGCCAAAACACCGTTGTATCATCAGCATAGATATTCATAAATGATCGGAGTTTACTTTTGGGCGGGTCATTTATTTATGATTTTGGGCCGAGAAGCGAACCATGAAGGACGCCAGCATTGATCGCCTGGGACTCGTAGGACTGGCTATTCACAAATACCTTCAGGAACCTACCCGTTAGGACGGACTTTATAATTGAGAAGACTCTCCCAGTGACTCCATAGCTAGACAGCTTGAGCAGTAAACTCTTATGCTACACCTTGTCAAAGGCTTTTGAAATATCTAATTAAATTATATATTTTAAAACATTATTTATTATGGGAGTAAAGTCAACCAACTCAATGATATTTAAATATAATTGTGATGTCCTAAGACAAAATCGTAATTTCTCTATTATTCAATTTCATGACTAAAAATGGCTGACCGCTCCAATCCGAGTATGTCTGTCTGTTAGGGCGGCTAGCCATTCCCTATTGCAGACGCCTGCTCAGGCACATTTGTGTGTGTTCGGGAAGTTTCAAGATTTATCAAAACTTTTGACCCTAAGAAAGCCACCGGTTCAGACAAAAACTTGGTAAGCGTCCTTGAGAATATTAACTCAGACTTATCCCAAATCCTATTTAACCGCTGCTTGAAGGAGAAATCTTTCCCAAGTCTGTGGAAGGTGTTAAACGTATGCTCGGTTTTCAAGAAAACTGGTGGAGGGTCTCTCCCACCTCAGAATACAGACCCATCAGTTTTCTCAGTGTTATCAGCAAAATCTTTGAAGCTAAAATCAAGAAGATGTTTGTTGATTACCTAAATAGCTACAAGCAGTATGGATTTTGAGCTGTCCAGTCCACTGCTGATATCCTAACTGCGATTACTGTTTTAAAATATATGATGTTTAAAGTTTTAAAAGTATATAATTTTTAAAGTTTGAAATTATATAATTTTTAAAGTTTTAAAAACTATGATGTTTAAAGTTTTAAAATATATAAATATATAATTATGTAATTTTTAAAATTTTTAAATATATAATGCTTAAAGTTTTAAAATATATAAATATATAATTTTTTAAGTTTTTAAATATATAATGTTTAATGTTTTAAAATATATAATACAAAAAGTTTTAAATTATATAATTTTTAATGTTTTCAATTATATCATTTTTAAAGTTTTAAAATATGTAATGTTTAAAGTTTTAAATATATAATACAAAAAGTTTTCAATTATATAATTTTGAAAATTTTCAAATATATAATGTTTAATTTTTTAAAGTATATAATTTAAAAGGGTTTTAAATATAGTAGTTTTAAAATATATGATGTTTAAAGTCTTAAAATATATAATTTAAAAATTGCTAAACTATATAATTTATGTAGATTTATAATCTATGATGTTTAAAGTTTTAAAATATGTAATTATTAAAGTTTTAAAATATATAATTTAAAAGTTTTAAAATATATAAGTTGTAAAGTTTTAAATATATAGAAATTAAAGTTTGAAAAATATATATTTTTAAAGCTTTAAAATGTATAATTTTTAAAGTTTTAAAATCTATCATATTTAAAGTTTTAAAATATATAATGTTTTAAGTTTTAAAATATGTAATGATTAAAGATTTAAAATATATAATTTTAAAAGTTTTAACGTATATAATTTAAATTTTTTTTAAATATATAAGTTTATTATAAACTCGCTATTCTGTAACTAAATTGAAAAATAAAAAGTTTTTAGTTTTATAAATATTTTAAACGATCTAACTGTTATAATGTTGTTCATCATGACAGTCGTCTTCGAGTATAGAATACAGAGGTTAGCAGTGAATATTTTGAAGACAGTAGGAAGGCGTTGTTCAGTTTAGCAGTGGATATTTCGAAGACAGTAGGAAAGCGTTGTTCAGGTTAGCAGTGGATATTTCGATAAAAGTAGCAGAGCATAGTTCGTCCTTCTATTTCTCTTCGCCTGAGAAGCTGGACGGACATTCGGGTAGAGTGAACAAAATGGCCGCCTTTATACACGACGGATTGAATGTTCTACGTCTTCTGATTGGTTAACCTTCTATTGGTGGACTATAAAGTGAGTCAAGGCATTTGGACTAACTCACTAGTTACGTATATATACACAAAAAAAACTGTAACACTAACAACATATTAAAATATTCCACTGCGTTGGTATTGTTTCATGGTTGAATCCATATTTATTGATAAAAAAAATGTATTGATATGAATCCCGCTTTTATTTGTATGGTAGGTCTTTATGCTTATATTCAGTCAAAAAAAAATAATAAATAAGTGGTACTACCTCAATGATCATTGATGAAATAATTAATGTCACCCTTGGTACGAAGAAGGCAATGCAAAGATATCACCATGCTTATAGAGCCGACTGTATTCCGTAGTACTTAATCACCGATAAATCTTATTCTCAGCAACCTATATACGTAGCCCAGGTTAGTTGAAAAGCTTCCCCCAATCTATAAGTGGTGAAATTCAAAATTTAGTAGTGTTGGCCTTTCATATGTAGGCCAAGTTGCCAAACCTGCACAATTTTTTCTATTTTTTTTTTCTTGTGCAAAATTTAAAAAAATGAATCTCCACAATGACTGCTTCTCTTGAAATATTCATGTGCAAACGTTATTTTTAGTAGATACTCTTATTTGAAAAGACGCCACGTTTATTTATTGAACAGTATATTTACTTATTTTTGTCTCCCGGCCTGATAAAAGGGTGTTTCATGAAGACGGATTATATATAAGGGTGTTTCATTAAGACGGATCAAAGTCTGCATTAAATAAATCAGTGTTATTGGTGAAAATTTATTTATTTCTCTATTGGATTGTGTTATTTAAGTCATGGCAATTATGTGTGAAAAATAATATCGCCCAAATGTCTGCCAAATCTAAAAGAAAAAGAATAAAAATCATTAGATGCTTAAACTTAATTCATATCAAAATCACTCCAAGTTTTTGGAACACCCTTTATATATATATATATATATATATATATATATATATATATATATATATATATAATTCTCAAACTACTGTTTCGCGGTATCATAGCTCCTCAGTGCAACTAGACATCGGAATGCTTCAAACCAGTATCGAAACCCGACCGATTTGGTGTAAGTTAGAGTTTCAAATGTTCTATAGTTCCGAGCGATTTCGGCTATACTTTTGGCCATATATATATATATATATATATATATATATATATATATATATATATATATATATATATAAGGTGTTTCATTAAGACGTATTATATATAAGGGTGTTTCATTAAGACGGATCAAATTCAATAGTAAATGAATCAATTTTATTGGTGAAAATTTATTTATTTCTCTATTGGATCATGTTATGACAATTATGTGTGAAAAATAGCATTGCCCAAATGTCCGCCAAATCTGAAAGCAAAAGAATAAAAATCATTAGACGCTTAAACTGAATTCACATTAAAATCGGTCCAAGTTATTGGAACATCCTTTATAATTAATGGATATTATTATTCATCTTACATATATTTATCAATTTCAACATTATTTTTAGTGGATGCCCGCATTTGAGTAGAAGCTTTGTTTATTTTAAACACTATTTATTTCGTCTGCCAACCTGCGTACTTGAGAAAGGATTAATAAAGAACATGTACCGCCGACGGAATTCGAACTTACGTTTAAATGGTTTCATTTAAGGATTACGAAAGTCTTCTAGAATTTTGAAAAAAAATCGATAATGTTGTAAAAAAATGAAATACACTGCTATTTTTAAAAAAATAATTTCAATCCAAGCAAGGCAATAAAGCCACTAAGACGAAAGGAAATACTGAGTTTCAGAAAGTTTGTGAATTAAGAGAACTGAAGATAAAGATTGACATTCTATTTACATTTTTCTACCTCTCGTATTTCTTTCATCATCCAACTATATATATATATATATATATATATATATATATATATACAAACCAATTTACCAAACCAGCACCTATCACAAAATTCTTCTAAATTTTTATGTGCAAAATTTGCATAGACTTAACCTCAAAGAAAACACGGCACCTCCCACTGATCATCGAAGAAGTAATTAATATTACCATTGGTTCTAAGCAGGCAATACAAAGATCTCACCATGTTTATAGAGCCTACTGTCTTGCGTCGTAGTTAAACAGTTAATTCTCAGCAACCTATATATCGAACTCAATTTAGCTTAAAAGATGCCCCTAAATCCACAAGTGATGAAATTCAAAATGTAGCAGTGCTGGGTTTTCATATTTAGCCCAATCTACCAAACCTGCACATACAAAATTCTTCTAAATTTTTATGTGCAAAATTTACATAAACTTAACCTAAAAAAAAAACCGTGGAACTTCCTTGTTGTAATGGAATGTCCCACACTCCTTATCGCCTATGTGGACTGACTATATCAGTAGCTATATATGGTGAACACAGAATATACCTGAGGGGAATTTCTAGCCTGCCACCAGATTCCCTGTCTTTCAGTAGTGTTTTTACAATAAACCCCTCTTCTTTCATCTAAGCGCATGTTGCTGTTCCTTCACTTGAGTACCACCTTTGTCTGTTTGTAGCCTCTTTAAGGATACAACACTCCTCACTGATCATCGAAGAAGTAATTAATGTTACCATTACTAAGCAACCGATATATCTAGCCCAAGTTAATTTGAAGGCTGGTTCCAAATCTACAAGTAGTGAAATTCAAAATTTAGCAATGCTGGGCTTTCATATCTCGCCCAATCTGCTAAACTTGCACACATCACAAAATTCTACTAATATTTTATATGTAAAATTTACATAAATTTAACCACCACAATCACTGCTTTTCTTGAAATATTCATGTGTAAAACAATTTAAAATTCATTACAAAATTAATCTAATAATAACACTAAATAATATTTAATCAATATTAACACATATCTATTTTCTGTAAATTTAAACGAAATTAAAATATTTATAGCTGCTAATGTGATTAATATAGATTCTTCACTGTTAACATCAATATCTTAATATTTGACAGATTTTCACACAAAATTATACAGACGTACAAGGTTTGATCAAAAAAGTGTCGTAATTGTTGCTATGGTAACGGAACTAAATTACGTATAGCTTAGCCGCTCGGCACAGACTAACACCTTGAACTATGTCGTGCATGCAGATTAAGTTATAACTTTCTCGCTCACTTCCGTTGTCTATAGCAGTGCTTGGAAGGAAAATGTGTAGAGTGTGGTCGTCTCATTACACCACAAAAGTTCCATCAGTGACCATGGATTTTGCAGCAGTTTTTGGCTGAGACCACATTCCCCAGGTCCGACAACCACCATATTTATACAGATTTAGATCTTTGCAACGTTCCCCTCTTTCCAAAAACTAAATCCCACTTGAACAAGATTTCAAGACTTCAAGGAAATTCAAGAGAATGCGACAGGCAGCTTCACGCCATTCCACACCAAAAATGTTCCAGGAATGCTTGCATCAATGGAAACGACGCTGGATGAAATGTGGCTTCAAAAGGGAACTACTTCGAAGGAGATTAAATGCCGAATTGATATGTGTTGCAGTTTTCTTTTTATAGCTCTCGCCCCGATATTTTTAAATCAGACCTCATACATAGATATGATTATTCCAGTTGTAGTTGTAACGCTCGTATTGACTGGAAAAGGGTCCGATAGCCTCATTGAAAGGATTCCTGGTAACCCATCCATTAAAAAAAGAAGAAATACAAAAAATGTTTTTACAAGTACTGCCCACACATTAGGAAGAGCCTTATCCATGTAAAATGTATGATCTTAGGGTTTGGTCGGTATTTGTATGTCATGGTAATTTACCCATGCACGCATGGACTCTCTCAGCTATAAATAGGAGCAGATACTGCCTTTTGCAGGGGGAAGTTTCCAGCATTCAGCTCTGGCATCGAACCGAACATTCTCGCTATAACACTCTCGTTTGTATATGTTTGTATTACTGTTTCTGTTAATATATTTGTTTAACTAAATTCCTCTCTTTGTGTCTTTATTTCTGGCCCCTAACAAGGCCACAACATTTTATTGTTTCTTTGTTTTTGGGTTCTTTTTTGTTTTGTTTTTTTTTGCAAAAATGACCAATAGAAAATATCATGAAGCTGTTTATGACCTTAGGTCTCTAGTTGAAAGCCGGAAGGAAATATATATATATATATATACAACAAAAATCAAAGATAATAATAATAATAATATTAATAATAATAATAATAATAATAATAATAATAATAATAATAATAATAAAGTCCTAAAGTGGTCACACAACCATCACGCTATCTCATTGGTTAACTTGTCACTTATTAAAACTTAGTGCAATACGTTATATATATTCACCATCACATCCCACATAACAAAAATGTAGCTATTAACAAATATAGATAATAGTAGATAATATAGAATTCACTTTAAAGAAAGATACAAAGCACTCGAAGCTATCATAAGATACATCAAAGACTAGAAAGGCCAAGATTAATCTAATAAAAATTCTTCACGCTGGCGCAGGTAACATTAAAATTCCTTATGATGAACAGAGATCATCAAAAGAATTAAAAACAAAAGAATTATATATTTTGGACAACATTTTCACAGTTTTGATTCGGTTGTATAATAACACAAACGATAACTGGAAAATATAAGTTTTTTTTTTTTTAATTTAACAAATTCTCATCGATTTATTTTAATAAAATATGTTAATAGATAGATAGATAGATAGATAGATAGATAGATAGATAGATTTTGGCAATGATTGCAGTCTCAAGACGAAAAGTTCTTGAGAGTGCAATTATCGATTCTTGTCAAAATAGTAACATACACCGTGGATGTTTTCAAATATCTCTTTTCATAATACTGTTTTTTTTCCAAGCCAATATATATAACCATGAAATTATAGTAAATTAAAAGAAAACGGTCAACTTAAAATCTTTAAGTATTTAAAATAAATAAAACCAATGTACAGATAATTAAAGAAAAAAAAATAAAATGCATAAAGCAAACAATAATTAAGTTTAAAAAGATAAATAAAAAGTCAACACCAACAACATTATTTACACACGTTTATTAGGCAATAAATTATATCACTTGGTGTCCTCCGTAGTTTATCTCTACATATATAGCAAGCATTAAGACTATTTTAGAGTGTTTCAGAATTTGAAAAAGTACAAGTCACAACATAAAATCTCTAGATTTACCTTTCAAAATTTCCTCAAGGGACGAAACACGATTTCCTTTCCTGTTTTATTTATATTTTTTATTACAGATATATTTTATTTATGTCTGAATGTTACACACACACACACGTATATATATATATATATATATATATATATATATATATATATATATATATATATATATATATAGATAAGTGAACATTGAAGTCAACACTTAGAGACGACAGTCTTTTTCATGCTAGACGCAATCGTCAGGCCTGACGATTGCTTTTATATTTACACACGCTCTATCTTATAAATATAGCACACCTTAAGAGTATATTTCTTCATATATATATATATATATAATTATGTATTTAGGATGCAGTGCGTCTTTTATAGATGTTTTATTAAAGTCAACTAGGAAATTACTATGATTAAGCTATTTATTAAATTTTTCTTAGATTCGTACAAGTTTTTCTTGTAAAAAAAAAAACGGCTAAAAATAATGGAAACATAAAAAAGAGAAACACCTACACTCATTAATATAATCTTTAAACACAGCCACAACGTGCTGGCCGTGTTTGGAAAAAATTCCCATCCTTATATATATATATATATATATATATATATATATATATATATATATATATATATATAACACTATTGTAACCACATGCATAATAATTACAAACATGATGAAACAACACTGAAAAACATAATAGGTAGAAATGTTAAATCCATTGATAATAATAATAATAATAAACAAGTTAAGCTCATCACATATTATAAAAAAATTAAAGCAATTGACCTCATAGTCTCTAATAACCCAACAACCACACAACTAAACCCTAAAAAACAATGTAGTGTATCACTTTAGATGCCTCTTCACTGATTGTATCTCTGATACTAATAATAAACCCACTACATACATTGGTTTTACTACAACCACTCTCCCCCGTAGAATTACCTGTTACCTTTCTGATCTTAGTTCTATTAAACAACATTTCTTAGAAAAAAATAGCCATGTACATAATATTAGACAGATATTAGTTGATAATACAATAATAATTACACATACACACAGTAAAAAGAACCTTCAGATATTGGAGGCCATCTACATTAAAACGAAGCAACCCACACTCAACAAAATTACAGTTCAAACTAGTCACAACACATTACATTGCGTCTAGATATATGGTTCTGTTGTTAATATTTTGGTTTTTCGTGTGGTATGACGTCATAGAATCGCATCTTGAAATTCCGACCTGCGTTTCCTATTCCACGACCGTTGTCGACGCATATTAATCTTCCAAGTCAAAATAACAAAATATTATCTTCGACGGTGAATATCTTTGTTAAAATGTCCGTAGAACCACTCTGAGAATGGCTCATGTGAGCCAAAAGCTTAGATCAAAGGAGAAAATAATAAAAAATATACAAATGTTGGATAATATTTGTCTTTATTTTCACCAGAAATTGAAGCAAACATTCGAACATTAGAACGGCTCATGATCAGACATAACAGACATTCATTCTCGGTTATATTTAATAATATATGTTTATATACACACACGCACGCACGCACGCGCGCGCGCGCAAACACACACACACACATGTATATATATATATATATATATATATATATATATATATATATATATATATATATATATATATATTTATAAATGTAAAAGACAATAGGAAAACTGTAATAGTTGCCAACGCGTTTCGTCCGATGTCAACTTTCTCAAGGAAAAACGAAATGAATTTATTAAACAAAGTAACTAATAAAAACAAAACAAAATGTCCTTAGCAACTGGAAGAATTTAGAGAACGCTATTTTCATACTGAAAATTACGTTATTTACTGCCACGTGTGGAGATATTGTTTTTATTGATGTATTGACGGATTCAACCATTTTCTTTGATTTCTTGATACTGTTCTGTACGTTTGTTTGGGAAAAATAAATTCATTTCGTCTTTTATAAATATTGTCTTTTTCTACACGTTAACTCTGATAAATTTTTCCCATATATATATATATATATATATATATATATATATATATATCAATGTACATATTCATTTAGAAAAACGACTTTGATAATGGCTAATAGAATAGACGAATATACTGATTTCACACATTTTATGTACAGTTTAATTTCAGTATCTTGTCAATCTTTTTTTAATAAAAGTGGTAGAAATAGAAAAACAGACTGTGTTAGGAACCAGAATTGCTAGTTCTTTTTCCTTAATTGACTGGTGGAAAGGCATTTAAGGCTGGGAGTTTTTTGTCATAAAGTGCTCAATATCAAAAGGTAAGGATAGAGAATTAATAGAATTAATGTGGAGAAACTTGCCACTTAACTGAGTAGTGTTATTTCAATCATGCCGACTTCGAAAATTTCATGTGTGCATTGTTATAATGCGCTTGCTTAACTTCGATGTAGCAATGAATGAAATAACATTCCTCTGTCAAGTGACATCTTTGTCCATATTAATTCACTCTCTCTCTCACTCTCTCTCCATATATATATATATATATATATGTAATCTTAGTGGTCAATATATATATAGACACACACATACACACACACATATATATATACATATATATATATAAATTCCCAAGAGGATAGAATCCAGGTAGAACTCAATGTCCAGGACAGAACAAGAATATAATATAAAACGCTCAAACTCTAATATTTCATGGTTATAATTTATTAGATTGGAATAGTAATTATGATCCAAATGAGCAGACCTACAAATTCAAGAATGGACGAGTAAGAAAAAATTAATAAAAATCCATTGATTATATAGAAATTATTTTGAAAAATTATATATATATATATATATATATATATATATATATATATATATACACACACACACACCGATATATATATATATATATATATATATATATATATACACACATATATATGTATATATATACATAAATTCCCAAGGGGATAGAATCCAGGTAGAACTCAATGTCCAGGAGAGAGTAAAAATATAATATAAAAGGCTCAAACACTAATATTCCATGGTTATAATTTATTACATTGGAATTGTAATCACAATCCAATTCATCAGACCTACAAATTGAAAAAGCTTTTTGAATAAATTCCAATAACCAACAAATTCTATTCTTAAAAGTGTGCTCAATACAGAGTATAGCAATTATAAATATACATTCGAAAATTATGACATAAATATGGTATAAAATCACTACAAAAATAAGCATTTTGTTTCAACACTTCTAATTTTATAACATATTTATGTTATAATTTTCGAATAAATAATTATATATATATATATATATATATATATATATATATTGGTCTTTATCCATATATATATATATATATATATATATATATAAACATATATATATTTGCCTTTATTCGTATATATGTGTGTGTGTGTTCTTGTGTATGTGTGTGTTTGTATAAAAATTCTAAAATTCAAAACGATCCTCTGTCGTGTGTGTGTGCAATCGTACCAAAATAAGAAATTTAGTTCGATCAAGTTCTAAAGGACGAAAGGCCTCGCAAGAAAACTTTTCCATTTTGTCATACATTTTCCCCAATGCTGTTCTCGATATATAAAAATATATATCCTTCTCTCTCTCATATATATATATATATATATATATATATATATATACATAAAGAAAGAAAGAACAGTAAGATATAATCCTGTGTTCTTATAGATATTTTTATTTTTACAAAATAATGCTCAATGTAAATTTACAGTGCATTAATATTATAAATTAATTGATTTAAAATATGGTTTTTCCGCTACAGAGTTCTAACATGTTTTGAAACATTTTTGAAACATGGTTAGAACTGTGTAGCGAAAAAACCATATTTTAAATCAATTAATTTATAATATATATATATATATATATATATACATATATATAATATATATGTACATATATTATAATATATATGTATATGTGCATATATTATAATATATATGTATATATATATTATATATATACATATATTATAATATATATGTATATATATATTTATATATATACATATATTTGCGTGTGTGTGTCTGCGAATATTAAAAATGGACAAAAAATATGATATATTCCCTGATGTTGATAATTGTAATAAGTACGCATCAAAATTATCGAATTAATTAATTGGTAAAGGAATTATTCTTTGACAGTTTTTTCTTTATGCTTCAGTAAATTGCAATTAATTTCTTTCTTACAAGAAAGAAATCACTATGGTGTTTTATACAATTTACATAAAAATAACAAATTCAAATGTCATCCTTTTAAAGCGGAACCTTCCAACTGAATTGTTATTCCTCCTATAATAACATCATTCTTTCATAAAAGTTTCAATCAAAGGTTATATTTTTAATTTTAATCACAAAAAGACAGCCCCGTTTACCTCATCGGCAAACTTTCCAAGTTATTTTAAATCTGTGTTATTCTGCATTTACCATAATTTGTTACAAAACCATTTTTTTTTTTTACTTTGTAATTTCTCGTTTGAAGTTGTTATGAAAATTATTTAGAAACCGTTTTTTAAAATATTTACGAAGATTTTCTATCGTCTCCTGTCACATCTCGTCAGCTCGCTTCCTCGTCGCCATCTTCTGTAGTTGGTGACAAAATAGTGTCGCCCTGTCGTTACAGCAGCATTTTATCGTCAAGGAAATCTTCTTGCTGCTTTATTCT
>OZ010603.1:75255951-75260951 GCA_963932145.1 Acanthosepion lycidas | reverse complement strand
ATTTATTTATATATTATATATGCGTGGTACTTATTGGAAAGCGCTCTATATCAGATAGAGAGCTAACATATGTAGTTGTATTGATGTGAGGTTTTGACCCTGAGTTTCACGCCCTTTCGGTCATCAGACAAACTAATTATTAAATCAGATTGATTGACGTGTATATATATATATATATATATATATATATATATATATATATATATATATATATAAGAAAAACACACCACTTTAAGGTTCCATTATAATAATTTATTTCACAAGAGCCCTTGTAAAGAAGGCCGGATCATCAGATAGCACTTCCAAAAGATGAAACGAAAAACCGTTTCTTCTTTTGTAAGTCCTATCTGATGATCCGGCGTTCTTTAAAAGGGCTCTGGCGAAATAAATTATTATAATGGAAACTTAAAGTGGTCTGTTTTTCTTAAAAATATTAGCTCTGGATTTACATTGAGCTCTCAGGATTTCATCCTCCTTGGGACTATATATACAGATTACCAAGTTATTCATAACTATATATATATATATATATATATATATATATATATATATATATATATATATATTTAAAGGGAAGAGGTTATAGTATTTCCAACAAGAGAAAAGTGTGTATAATAAAAAGAAGAGGGAAACCGCAAACGTTTTTGGTTGCAATGTGGATCTTTTTAAAAAACATATTATGCTTTATGGAAAATAATTTTTTTTTTAAATCCACATTACAAACAAAAACATTTGCGGTTTCTCTCTTCTTTTTAATATATATATATATATATATATATATATATATATATATATATATATATATATATATATGAAGAAATATAGTCTTAAGATGTGCTATATTTATGGGATAAAGTGCTCAATATTAGAGTTAGAGCCTGTGGAAATATAAAAGTGAACATATAAGTTAACACTTAGAGGCGACAGTCTGTTTCATGCTAGATGCAATCGTCAGGCCATAAGTGCTGTTATTTTTCTCGGCTATTTATATGTACGGGTCAGTGGTGCATTGTGGGTAGTCCATTTTGGCGGTTATTTTACCGGAAGTCGTTTATTTGTTTATTTATTTATTTTGAGTATATTATTTTGCTTGTTTTTATTTATTTTTATTTTTTTTAATTTTAATCGGTGTTTTTTTTTAACGTAGTTAAAATTTGTTTATATTGCTTATTTAATAGTTTTGTTTTGGTTTGGGAAGATACTTAAAACTATTTATTCAATATTGGGGTTGATTGTTGTAGTTTATTCTAACTATTATTTTGGCGGGAACAGTTTTTAATTTGTTTATTACTTCATGTATTTATTTGGATTGATTATCTATTTGTTTTATCTAACGGTTAGTTTATCGGGATCGATTTGTTATTTTATTTATTTGGATGAATTTAGTTCAATTTATTTTACTTGTTATTATTTCTTTGTTATACTGTATATTTTCTCTTTTCGGTTTTCGATTTTTAAGTAACGTAGCATTTTTTTTTATCAATATATAACAGTTATAGCTATTTTTTCGTCCGAATTTTGGTTTGATTTTTATAGTCTAACTGATATTTTGGTCATAATGGTTTGTTAATTTGTTTATTATTTACTTTATTTATTTGGGTTCATTGATTTTGTTTTTTTGTTTTTTATTCTATTTCGTCTATTCTGTGATTTGGTAATTTGTTTGGGTTAATTTAGTTTGCTTATTTTATTGTCATTTTGTTTATTTATTTTTAATTTTTATTTTGTTTTTACCGTTTTCGATTTTTAAATAACGTTGTTTTCATACCTGCGTTTTGAAATGAGCTTGGATCTTTTATTTAGTAATTTATTTGGGGCTGGGAAAGTAATGATAGTTATTTTTTCCCCAAGCAAAGTTTGCAAGTTTTTGGTTGGTTGTTGTAGGCTGATGATCTTTTCCTTATTTTCCAAGATATTTTTGATGTGATGTATGTTTTGTTTGTAATTTCACAGACATACTTAGAAAGCATTGTGCTGTTCGCGTATTTACTATTTGTGAAAGATCCAGTAAAATAACCGCCAAAATGGACTACCCACAATGCACCACTGAGCTGTATATATAAATAGCCGAGAAAAACAACAGCACTCGTGGCCTGACGATTGCATCTAGCATAAAACAGACATTCGCATCTAAGTGTTGACTTCTATGCTCACTTTCATATATATATATATGTGTGTGTGTGTGTGTGTGTGTGTGTGAACAGCGGAATGCGAACAATCTACCACTGTAGATTAAATCAAGAACTTTGTTCAAAATTACCTGAAGGTGTGTCCTAGAAATTTCAGTTGTTTCTTTTTGATGTTAATCTGGCAGGATTTATTAATCCGACATATTTATGATACATATATATATATATATATATATATATATATATATATATATATATATATATATATATATATATATAATTATTGATAAGATACCAGAAATGTTGAAACAAAATGGCTATTTTTGTAGTGATTTTATGGTATTCTTATGTTATAATTTTCCAATAAATAATTATATTCGCTCGATTCTGCATTGAGCACTCTTTTAAGAATAGTATTTGTTGGTTATTGGAATTTATTCCGTATACACCAATCCTATACTTGAGTATATATATATATATGTATATATACACACACATATATATATATATATATATATATATATAGTGCTGTTCGATAAAAGTGACTCACCTTATTTTTTTACTTAAAAATTTTTTGGCCTATTGTTTTTGGTGTCAAACTAATTTTTAATCTTACTAATATAAAAATCCCTTCCCGACCACATAGTAAAAAAGTTTACTCACCCTAAGGTATTCTATTGATAATTATAAATTTGGATATAAATGAGATTCAGGGAAAAACTCTGTGCAAAAAGAAGTGACTCACTTATTTCCTGCAACTAGTAATCAATAGAAACATAACCGAACAGCTTTAAATAAAGAATAATAGAGGTATAATTTATTTATAATAGGTAATATAGTTTGAAATATTTCATAATCTATGGGTCCTTCTTTATTTTGAATAACCTTTTCAACCCTTTTTGGCATTGACTTGATTAGGTTCTGGCAAATCTCATCTCCAAGCATTGAATTCCATTCGGATATGAAATTCACAATCAAATCCTCTTTGTTGCTCAACTGCTTTCTCGAGAGCCTGTACTTTATAATGCTCCATAAGTTTTCTATGGGGTTGAGGTCAGGAGATCGGGGCGGCCATGTCATAACACTCACCTGCTTCTCATCAAAGTATTCCTTCATCAATTTTGATTTGTGACAGGGAACATTATCTTGCATAAAAATGAGCTTGGTGGGGTCGTTTGGCACCCTTTCAGTAGAAGGAAGCAGACAAGACTCTAAAATTCTCTTGTACTGCTTGCTCCTGAGGATCTTTTCAATAGGTTTTAAGAAAGCAGTTCCATGAAAAGAAAAGCATCCCCAGAACATTATACTGAACGGATGCTTGACAGTACTTACTGCTAAATTCAAAGAGCTTTCAAAGCTTCTTCAGATTTTAGATCGCTTATCCTTTGAATTTAGCTCAATTTTCATTTCATCGGAGAAGAGAACAGTTAGTAAAAAACATCAGGTGAGTCATTTTTATCGAACAGTACTGTATATATATACATGTATCTATAATTTATTCGAAAATTATAACATAAATATGTTATAAAATCACTACAAAAATAGCCATTTTGTTTCAGCACTTCTTGTGTCTTGTCAAGTGATGGTGTTGATTGTAGGATAATGAATTTTAAAAAGTTCAAAATCAACCAAACACCCCTCAGTAAGGGCTCTCTCTCTCTCTCTCTCTCTATATATATATATATATATATATATATATATATATATATATATATATATATATATATATATATATTGTATATTTAGGCAGCAATCCCTGTTTTATACAAGTTTAATTAAAAACGACTGGCAATGGCAAGTTACTGTGGTTAAGTTTATTTAAATTTTCTTTTGTTCTTATAATTTTCTTCTTTTCGGGACATAAATTATGTAGACATTGTCCAAATCTTCTGTATGTCTGAGTAATATTCAATTATATGCATCTCGCATTTTTCTATAAAAACTAAAGTTATATAATCTGAAGCATGATAAATTATATACAAATGTGTGGACATTAATATTGCCCTGGGTATAGATTTAATGTGCTTATTATCCTTCTGGAAACTAATAGCATGCCATTAAAAATCTAACGTGTTTTCTTAAATAAAAACAAATATATTTAAACATTTGGTGTGATTTAGTCATTTCGAGAAAAGAAAAAAAACTTTTTATTCTGATGGTAAAGATTTATAATCAATACACTTCATGTGCTTCTGCCTATGTTCCATGATTTGCTTATAGACCCGGACTCATGATTAGTTTATGGCTTTAAGTAATTTTGCAGAAATAAATATGTAAACCAAATTCTTTGACAGACGCATGTACCAAGAGAACATCATCTTTTATACATTTTGATATAGACCCTATCGCAGAGGATATTATACTGTGGAACTTTTTAATATTACAATATTTCAACAATTTCGTTGTTGTCATTTATACACAATGAAAAGAAAAATCTATTCACGTGACAATTTTTGCCAAAACTTTTGTTTGTTTGTCTATGTTTTTTTGCTTTGTTTTTTTTTAGAATTTAGCTTCAATGTTTGACGACTTTCCATCCATTTATTTTCTTTACAATATATTCTTCTTTCTTTTTTTTTTTTTTTTTTTTTTGCTTCTCTTCAAATTGATTTTCTTCACAATATTAGTCACATGGAATCAAAGCTCAGTTTTCTAACGTCTTAAATTATCTTCTCTCCGTTTTCACATGTCTGATAGATAGATAGATAGATAGATAGATAGATAGATAATGAACAAGACTGAGATAGATAGATAGATAGATAGATAGATAGATAGATAGATAGATAGATAGATAGATAGATATGTACAGACTGAGATAGATAGATAGATAGATAGATAGATAGATAGATATGTACAGACTGAGATAGATAG
>OZ010603.1:75230951-75245951 GCA_963932145.1 Acanthosepion lycidas | reverse complement strand
AAGTGAAATACGTTTATATATATATATATATATATATATATATATATATATATGAAAGAAATATAGTTTTAAGATTTGCTAAAAGTACCTTAGAACCGTTGCCAGATTATGCGAGGTTAAATATATATATATTAATATAATATACTAGCCATTATCGTTGCTTTCATGTTTCAACGGGTGTAACTATTATTTTCCATTTGTATCCAAAATAGCAGTGCACGTTTTATTAGAAACTAGCTTAAAAGCCGCCCTATTGCATTTAAGCTTGCTCCTGTGGAGGACTCTTGGTTTGGCCATCATCACAATAGCAAGGGAGGAGTAGATGCATTTAAGTATTGAAATAATGTTTAAGCTTATCTTTTAAAAGTTCAACGATAATTCTTCTGCTGCCACTTAATTTAAAGACGATTTGATGTATGTAGATCCTTATTTTCCGCACAATTATTTTTATTTCATGGATAACAGAACAGGGGACATTTTATAAGATAAAATTAATATAGTGTAAAGATGGGAAAATAGAAATTAGAATTAGTTATACATTCAACATTTGAAGAGTTAGAGAAACATAATAGCTAATTAGGTAAAACCTAATTTATGGAATTTGTATAAATTCGAAATTGGAGCTCAGTTCCCCCGGAAATTCTGAGATTTAAAAAGAGCACAGATTTACTTTCAACACATTGGAGGCTCGATATCTGTATTATATTTTATATACTTCTAGTAAATATCACTCTTCAGGTTTAACTAATTTGCATATTGATTTTAAAAAAAGTTAATTTCATTAATTAACTGTCCTTCACTACTGTTCTTTTATTCGAGGACTGTTTTTATTTTCATATCGAAAATAGTTCTGTTTAGGAATATCGTCTTATATAGTGCAGAAAAGTGTTTGAAATTTGCATTTTGCTTGACCTTCAACAAGTTGGCATCTATTTATAAAACTTTCTTTAACTATAAGAAGCCAATTTATGAATGAAGTGTTCATTTAAAATTTTTATTTAAACGATTTCAAGTTGTGAATATATCTTTCTTTTCGAAGCGATAGCAAGCGGGCGAAGCCTGCTAGCATACATATATACACATATCCCATGCAGAGAAAAATATATCACATATATCTACACGGCAAAGCAGAGTGTAAGAAGAAACAAAAGGGCGGGTCTTACGTATAATATGGAGATACCTCTGTGTCTGGAGAAGCCACGTTTAGGATTGCGGATTCATCTACTATGTCCCAGGTGAGGACATGTTCCACAAAGCGGAAACGGCGGGTCTTGGGTTTTCCCAAATTGAGGACTGCGAGTCGGAGTTTCTTTCTATATGTGGAACGCCATCATGTCCTTGTAAGCTGCTTCGGGAGGTAGATTCAGCCTTTTGGCCCAGGCTAAAAAAGCAGACTTAGACAAACTGAAATTGACTGCCGCTTTCGTCACTGTATGGAGAGACGTCATTAAGCGACAGTCACGTGAGCCATGTGACTTATCTCCACGAAAGGGAAATAATCCTCTTCTGTATGCCTGCAGTACTATTTAACGGTATTATTTCAAAAGTTGTAAACAAGGGATATTTATGAAACTTAACTACAAACGGTACAAATTCAAGAGGGTTCGAAATTAGGAAAATTGTTTCGCGCCAATCTTCCAAATGGGGGAGGGCTTCCCTGTTTTTAAAAATAATAAACTTTTTGTCCACTTTCTAGCACCAATCATAGCTACCTCGGCTATAAAGCCAATCACCGTCTGCAGAGATTCATTTTTTTTTCTTAAATGTGTAAAAATCAATTAGCACCAGAGGAAAATCGCGTTATTTTGATCATTTTGTTTGCGCAAATTATCATATCGAGGAAATACCAGGTTAATTGTTTGCCTCTTTATAAATTGGACTAAAATCATGCGGAAAAATGTTCAAAGTTGCCTGATTCTTTCTTTATTAGCATTGTTGTCAGCGAAAGAATGTAATACTCGAACGGAAATTATGCGGGGGTGGGGGATGCGCGTGTTGCTCCTATATAAGATTTAGCAAATCTCATAATATTCCAGCATATATATATATATATATATATATATATATATATATATATATATATATATATTTGAATATATTTGAAACGGTACAGAAGCGTATTAAGGCATTAAAAACAAGAAATTTTATATTATGGACCATGATAGATTTAAAATAAAAACAAACACCAGTCGACCGGTTTCGTCCCCTCTCATTAGAACTGTTAACGGGGAAATTATGAGGAAAAGAAAAGAAGTCTGTTATGCATGACATGAATGATTGGACAGGAAGAAATAAATTATTATAAAAGTTATACCAACCAAGATGCTAGAAACGCAGCACAGCAAGTCTAAGCAAACAATCTCTTTGTTTACAAAGAGTAGGTTGCCTGAACCTGATGTAAAGCGTCTCTAACACCTTAAGATGGAATAGCGAGTGCGAACTGGCCAAAACAGAAAACCAAAATAAATCTGTAGAGAAGACAAATTGAATAAAATAGACAATCGGGAATTAGTACTTAGTCCTTGCCGACGCGTTTCGTTATCCGACTTTATTAAGGCAAGTGATGATAAAACAAAGTCGAAATGCGGTATAGTTAGATGAAATTCAAAAATTTTCAAAAGACTCTCCTACGAAAACTTATTTTGGGACTAAGTACTATTTTCTATTATTCATACTATTACTACTATTTAATAGTACTATTATTAGCAAGGACTAAGTACTAATTTCCGATTGTCTGTTTTATTCAGTTTATCTTCTCTACAGATTTATTCTGAGAACTTTAACAGTCGACAGAGAAAAAAAAACTTAGTAAAAAAAAAAAAAGAAAAAAGTTACTAATATCCTCAAAAGAGACTTTCGCAGGAGCGTCCTTTAAATTTCATGTAACTGCACATTTCGTTTTTGTTTATCATAACTTACCTTGATAAAATCGAATGGCGAAACGTATCAGCATTACTTATGAAACTATACTTACCTGCCCCAGGGCTTCGTCCCTGGGCTGGTGGGTATCAAGGCTACGACTAGCTTAGACCAGCTCTGACCAGCTTGGACAAGCTATGACCAGCTAAGACAAGCTTAGACCAGCGGCCCGAATGAAAATACTCGGGCCCACACGTTAAAAATTGACCTTGTGTCACAACCTGACTCAGTGTGTTTCAAGTAAATATCTACTTAGGAAACTATCATTACTAATGAACACATCATTACTTATCTTTACTTATAAAATTGTCATTACTAATGAAATTATCATTACTTTTGTAAAAATCATTACTAATGACACTATCATTACTAATGAAATTATCGTTATTAATTAAACTATCATTACAATTGAAAATACCATTACTAATGAAACTATCATTGCTTTCGTAAGCAATCATAATTAATAATGAAACTATCATTACGTATGAATTATAATTACTAGTGAAATTCTCATTACTTTTGGAATTATTATTACTTTCGGAGTAATAATTACTAATGAAACTATCATTACTGATGAAACTATCATTACGTATGAAATTATAATTATTATAATTACTAATGCAACTATCATTTCTTTTGGAATAATCATTACTTTTGGAGTAATCATTACTAATGAAACTATCGTTACTGATGAAACTATTATTAGGTATGAAATTATAATTATTATAATTAGTAATTAAACTATCATTTCTTTTGGAATAATCATTACTTTTGGAGTAATCATTACTAATGAAACGATCTTTAAGGATGAAACTATCATTACGTATGAAATTATAATTATTATAATTAGTAATGAAACTATCATTTCTTTTGGAATAATCATTACTTTTGGAGTAATCATTACTAATGAATCTATCGTTAGTGATGAAACTATCATTACGTATGAAATTATAATTACGCATGAAATAATCAGAGAGTATCCTACGGAATGTGAATAGATGACAGAACGAAGTTAAAGAAGGAAGATGAAAAATCAAAAGTTGCTTAAAGCTCCAAGAGTCAGGAAGATGTGGAGAGCTATGATCAGCAACGGCATGAAGAGATACTGCACCTAAAAGAAAGAAAATGTATTCGTCAAATTAACTATTTATCTTCCTTCCTATTTCTTACGAAGATTATTTTATCAAATTTTTATTGACATTTTCAAAGTTTTCTATCAATATACCTGCCATCTTTTAAGAATATTCACCCCATATAAGGCGCAAAGGCTACTCAAAGCAAAGAGTTATTCTGTGGAGTTTTATTTGCGTAAGAAAGAACAATATAACAGGAAAAGTACACACGCAAGGTCATAGAGACACATAGCTAATTCTGGACTTGAAAAGGTCAAGGTTTAATTAGCGAATAAAGTTCATATGGAGGCGTTTGAAGTATAGAGCTGACGCAGAATTTATATATATATATATATATATATATATATATATATATATATATATATATATATATTCCCGGTGGAAGAGGAAGAAAATAATTAGTGACAAACAATTCAGTGTTCAGGCAGGGAGGTTAAAAGTATAGAGTTGAAGTAGACTTTAGATGGGACCGGAAGTCCAATCCTAAAGGGGAAAAATGTTTTAAAACTCTACCCCTGTTCAAAAAACCGGGAGGAGTGTGAATCGGGCGATAGCCGAACCTATCTGCTCTTAATGGGATGGAGAGAGAAAAACAAGATAAATAATTAGTGAATAAATCTTCGACGGAGTAATGAATAATAAATAAAGCAAAAACTTGTATTTTTCTTCATGATCAGCAGATTTTATTTTTAAATGTCCATCGAAACAATGCTGGTTTTGGCCCTTAACTCTTAGCAGACGACAGGGTCGATATATTGGTCAAAAAGTCGAATGAGGAAGAAGACGACTAGGCCGATCCGACGGCCAGGTAATACAAGCCTTGAGATTAGCTGGCTGACCTTCTTACCAGCCAATCATATTGCTTATAACATTTCTTGGACATCTAGGCCTTTCAATGGCGGTTTCTATGATACTATACTGTAATTCTACATCGTTTTCTTTTTCTTCTTTTTTGTGTGTGTGTATGTGTGTGTGTTCCAAGTGAGGGTTTGTGGAAAGAGCTCCGTCTTGGCACTGAAACTCTAAATGAGGTTCCGTCTCCAAAGAGTTAAAGATCTCCATAACTTAATATCCTTGTAGTAAGACTTTTTCTCCTACTATTCCCTGAGCCCAAGTTATGCCTTCAATGTACACCAACCTGTTGGGTAAATTACTCGATGCTTCTTTTTGCCCCGCTATGAGTGTCAAATTCTTCAAGCCTTCTTTCGTTTTTTGTCTCCTAGAAATTTGAACCGCCTCTTTCTGATTCTAAGTATGTCTCTTTTTTGTTTCCAATTTTCCTTAAAACTTCCTCGTAGCCCGCATGTACATTCTATGATATTCTCAGCATCCTTCCGTAGGATCATATCACTGTTGCCTCAAACGACCTCGTCGGCCAGAAAATATAATCATAAAACTGTGTTAAATGAGGTCATCAACTTTAACATTTAGGCAGGAACTAGAGATATTCAGGGTTTTCGCACTTTAGTAGTGATCCAGTTTCCATAAGAAATGTGGATGTAGAAAGCTGACTATATAAGAAAAGTCAACTTTAAATTTTACATGGAGTCAGAGTTGGGAATATAGCAAATAAACTTCTCTTATTTTTTATATATTTACAAATGAAACCGTATAATAATTATCAATATATATTTATTTATATATTTCCTGTTCCATCAATAAAGGAAAGGGAGGTAAATCAACTTAATAAATTTATGAGTGATTATTTCCCTTGGTCGTCTTAATAATCTATAAAGTAAAATATTTATTTGCATTTAGACAAAATTAATCCCCGAACAAAATAAACTGTTTAATTAATCAGTTCCTTTACTCCCACGTTTCTTAGATTACAATCTTATTTGTTCAAGCCTTTCATGTGAGGCTCTTAGATACTTATGTCTTTTAAGTGATCGTCTTGTTTCAACTTGGTCTTGAAATAGGCTTTGTCGTTCTGTTTCTATTCGTTTTCTTTCCAGGGATATTTCCATTTCACTGTTATATTAAACATATCAAATGTTTAATATGAAACAAATTTTGAGCAAAAGGCAATGAGTAATCAATAAATCCTAGATACCATTGAATGTCTAAAAATCCAAAAGAGAAAGGATTAATTAAACGCTTCATTTGACTTTTATTTTAGTCATGAATTCTTTGTCTCCGCTTGAATAAATCTTAATACATTATCATTGCATCTCACTATTAAATTTTTCTAACAATGACCGTATTTTTTGACAGCACGAGTACATTAATAATTAATAATTATAAGGTAAGTTCTTTAAAGAATTCAGTAAGTGAATTGACATCCAGCTTAACTGCTACCTTTGGCGGTATTTAAGCGAGTAATAATAATGATAATGATAATAATTATTATTATTGTTGTTGCTGTTAGAAGAAGAAGAAGAAGAAGAAGAAGAAGAAGAAGAAGAAGAAGAAACTACAAAACTGAAATACAAATATCAGAAATTAAACATATATATATATATATATATATATATATATATATATATATATATGTAAGTGAAACATGTAAGTAAAAGATATAAGTAAAATAGAGTAAGAAGAAGCGGGAAAGAAGGAATAAGAAAGAAAAATGGCTGCGAGGTGGTTTAAAAATTAGCATAAAAAAGAATAATAGAAAAGAAACTTGAATAAACAAAAATTGAAGAACATTTCAAATTTTATTTACATTATTCGGACTATTGTCCTCATCTTCGACGCCATATTTATTACAACGTTTCGGCCGTTGTACGGTCCGCTCTTCTTCAGGTGGTGGGAATGTCGAACTGAAACCTTTATTTCGCTCACTGGGGAAGACTGTTCTAGTTCCACGTGCCATGTTTAATGGATGTCAGTTATAAGTTTTCTCCTGTTAATTTTCCCTCTAAAAGTTCTCCACTGCCTTAACCGGGTATTGAACTCACACTCTTTGGGTTCTGTCACTGGATCTAACCAACGAAATGTGCCATGTGTCCTTGAGAACATCTGTGCATGAATTCCTGAGTATTATAAACCTAATGTTTTCAGCAACCATTTTTACCAGTGCTCATATTACAATTTTTGCTGTTATCATTGCTTTTTTTTACCAGAGCTCATATTGCAACTTTGTTGTTGTTATCGCTTTTCTCTGGCACTCCTTATTACTGGATCCCATATTGTATTTATTTCTATGCTTGGTCGGCTCAGGAGATTTTTGTGGCCTAGCACATGTGCTGATTCCTTAAGTTTACGAATTTTCCAATTGCTGATAAGTGACATCCATTAAACATGACACGTGGAGCTAGAACAGTCTACCCCAGTGAGCGAAATAAAGGTTTCAGTTCGACATTCCAACCACCTGAAGAAGGCCGGAGCGTACGATGGCCGAAACGCTGTAATAAATATAGCGACGAAGATGAGGACAATAGTCCGAATGATGTAAATAATGTACATAATACCTCATCTCAGAAATATAGACAGATATCAAATTTTATGAAAGAGAAATAGAAATAGAGAGAGAGAGAGAAAGAGAAATAAGGATCAACCTGGATAGTAACAACAACGACAACAACGATAAGAAGAAGAAGAAGAAGAAGAACAAGAACAAGAACAAGAAGAACAAGAAGAAGAGGAAGAAGAAACTACAAAAGACTGGATGATGATCTGTGTCAAAAAAACATAAAACTAATAAGCGATTTTATTTAGTAATAAAGGAAGCCAACAATTTCAAGATGGAGTTTCAAGTGGGTGAAGAAATACAGATAAAGCATAATACACCGATTGAAGATGAAAAATACTTAAAAAAAGAAATCAAAGGCAAATGCAACCGACCAGAGACAGAAACGATGGCAAGATAAACCGCTTCACGGTCAATACTCTACCCGGACCGAACAAGCTAATGTAAGACAAACCCCGTACCCATCAGTGGCTAAGTAGTGCAGGGTTAAAAGCTGAAACTGAAGGTTTTATTCTTGATCTGGACCAATGCTTGCTAACTGAAAATTACCATGCACACATACTGGAAAATTGTATTAACATTAAATGCAGATTCTGTGTTAAATATCCAAAAACAATTGACCATCTTGTATCAGATTGCTCGGTATTAGCATGGACTGAATATAAAACTCAGCATGGCACAGTGGGCAAATATCTGCACTGGAAAATATACAACTTTTACGAGAAGGAAACTGGTATTAACACCACCCAGACCCGGTTAAAGAGCTAATCGCCCAGACATCGTGATCAAAGACGACATGAACAGAATGTGCTTTCTTATTGACATGGCAGAATGCATTGTATCCTTGTAGATCTTCTATCAAAATACATGGATCTTGTAGTGGAAAATCTCAAAAAATATTGAGGACATCAATAATTCCAGTTGTAGTTGTAGCCCTCGGTTTGATTGGAAAAGTTTCTGATAGACTCATTGAAGGGATTCATGGTAACCCATCCTTTAAAGAAATACAAACAATTGTCGTCACAAGTACAGCTCACACATTATGAAGAGCTTTATCCGTGTAAAATGTGTAAAAAAAAATAGTAATAATATTAAACAAGTCCAATAGAAAAAGTACCCGAATTCAAAGACTATGCCAGCGCATCACAGGCCAACCTCTAAGGCTCATATCTCTTTATGTCTAGTTTAACGTAGGATTAGGTCATGTAGTTGGGTTAAAAACTAATAAAATTTAGAACAGGGCTGGGCAAACTACAGTACTCGGACAGCAACCACCCTGTTTAATGATTTTTGTGGCCCGTAAGACAACAACACTTAATTTTTTAATGCCCATTGAGATAATTAAGTGTATTTTTCAGGTTACATGTTGCACAAAACATTAATTTGTTTCAAACAGGAAAAAACAAGAATAAAGATGGAAACCATGATCTTATCCATTATTGCTCTCCCTCCATAATAATGTTTTCTTTTTCTCATATTCTTTCACACTCAGGAACTCCTTGCGTCTTAGTGGCTTTCTTCCCATTCAAGTTGTACAAAATAGGAAATTGTTCCAAACAGGAAAAAACAAGAATAAAGATGGAAACCATGACCTTATCCTTTATTGCTCTCTCTCTCTCTATATATATAATAGTGTTTTCTTTTTCTCATATTCTTTCACACTCAGAAACTCCTTGCGTCTTAGTGGCTTTCTTCCCTTTCATGTTGCACAAAGTAGGAAATTGTTCCAAACAGGAAAAAAACAAGAATAAAGATGGAAACCATGATCTTATCCTTTATTGCTCTCTCTCTATAATAATGTTTTCTTTTGCTCATATTCTTTCACACTCAGAAACTCCATGCGTCTTAGTGGCTTTCTTCACTTTCAGGTTGTACAAAATAGGAAATTGTTCCAAACAGGAAAAAACAAGAATAAAGATAGAAACCATGATCTTGTTCCTTATTGTTCTCTCTCTCTCCTTAATAATGTTTTCTTTGTCTCATATTCTTTCACACTCAGGAACTCCTTGCGTCTTAGTGGATTTCTTCCTTTTTGTGACGTCGCCCCGTGCCTCTGCCCCTGTGCTATCCTGTGACGACTAATGTGATTTGGTATTGATCGCGGCCCCAAATGTGACGTTCTAACCCTTGGCTGATTCGGATGGGAATCTGGTTAGATTCGGTATCAGCTTTGTCGTTCCCAGCTTGCCTCCAACGTCTGGTTACCGAAGTAACTGCTTTGATTTCTAGTTTAACCTACCCACGTTGTGATTTGATCTTAGGTAGACGAAATCAATCAGTCGTCGGGCCGTAGTGCAAGCCGAATTCGAGCAAAGGTGACACTGCACAAGTATATGTAAAAGAAAATAAAGTAACTCCTCGAAAGATTCAAATGTGTTAAAAAAAGAATAACAAATATCTTTATATCTGGTTGCTGAATACAGGACTGCGTCTTTCTCCCAAACCGCTTCTATGGATACGTGACACTGCGTTTATTAGGCGAGTCTTAATATCTTAAGTTGTTTTTCAAGAAACTGTTGTTTTGTTTTTTTTTTTTTGTTTGTTTTTTTTTTTTGGTATCTTCAGGCGATATTCGTAAAACTTGTTTTGGTGGTGTGAGTCTAAGTCGTTCTTCAAAAATAAATATTCTTTCACACTCAGTAACTCCTTGCATCTTAGTGGCTTTCTTCCCTTTCATGTTGTACAAAATAGTAATCTGTTCCAAACAGGAAAAAAGGGAAAACAAATATTGGAACCATATATATATAATATTCATTTTATTTTTGTTTACAAAATCCCAAAATAAGTGTCCGCCAAGAGATTTGAATCTGCAATCAGTCTTGTGTATATCGATAAGTAAACAGAAACCTGATTATAAAAAATTTGTAGAAGATTTCTTTTTGCCTTCACAAATCTCATTAATAGTCATAAATGTATTACGTGTTCTTCTAAAAGCTAAGCAAAGTATTAAGAAACGGGAAATTTTCATTAAAAACAAAGAAAAGACCACTGAACTGTTACATAATATCATTCCTTCGATATTGCAATGAATGCTGGACAATCTCCTCCCAGATGAAGAAACAGAAATGTGGTTCTACAGAAGGATGCTGAGAATACCATCGACTGTACATGTGAGAAACAACCTACTTTTAGAGAAAACGGAAATAATGATGATCTGAACTGGTTTATCACCTCACATCGCATGATCGGTCTTCTTTCAGATTAGAATTTGCAATGTTATTGGTCCTTACCTGGCATCTCTGTATTGCAAACGCAAAGAGGCCGCATTATGACTTAATCTTAGCCACCTTTTGGTCAGTGATAATTATTTTGGCCTTTTTCTCCCGAAAACATAATCTAGTTCGTTTATCGTTCTCTTTCCTTAATAATGTTTATTTTTTTTCATATTCTCTTACACTCAGTAACTCCTTGCGTCTTAGTAGCTTTATTCCCTTTCATACTGTACAAAATAGTAATCTGTTTCAAACATGAAATAAAGGAGAACATGGAAACCATATATATATATATATATATATATATATATATATATATATATATATATATATTATACTCATTTTATTTTCATGAAAAAAGGTGTCCCCCAAGAAATTTGAATCTGCCATCTGCCTTGTGTATATTGATGAGTAAACAGAAACCTGATTATGAAAAACTTTTCAAAGATTCCTCTCGAATCCACAAATCTTTTTAATAGTCATAAATGTGTTAAATATTAAACTAATTTCTCATAAATGTGTGTAGTACGTTCAAAAATTGTGTCCAATAAGCAAATAAATGTACAAGAAAAATGTGCGTGTAGGATTGTTATTTATATTATATTTTTGAAATTCGTGTTCTTATTGAGATGTCGTCCATTTTACACAGGGTAGACAATGATGCAACAGTCTATGAAAAAAGGTTTTCTGACTCTGAATTAAAAACAAAACAAAACAAAACCCATGCAATAGTTCTGTCCCCATTTTGTTACCTCACGCATTCATTTGGTTTTCCATTCACTGTTTATTTTATTTTTATACATACAAATATGTTATCCCCAGTTATACACACTTATAAATATATTACATACATTACATACATACATTATATAAATATATACATACATTATATAAATATATACATGTACAACATATTATTAGGTTGGTGCAAAAATAATATCGGTTTAACCATTATCATGGATGATTTTATTTATAGATATTAACTTTGTCTATGGGTTGTCTGTATGTATCTAAGACTACAGTGATGTTTTATTTTCCGAAAACCGTGAGCATATTGTGGCCGTGTTCGTAGTTATTATTGTTTTTTTTGTTTTGTTTTTTTTCATTTTTATTGTTAAGGCTTTCATTATTTTTAAACTTTTTACATGTAGAAGAGGTTATTATGTTTGCATTTTCTACTAGCAGGTTTCGGATGGAGTCTGGTAACTCTGTGTGTGTGTCTTTAAATGAGTTCTAATGGAGCTGTGGTCGGATAGGTGTAATGTAAGTCACCTGGATAGGCATATTGTAGTATGACTGATGTAATTATTTATGAGCTTGGTATGTATTTATCATATAAAAAATTGATGTGGCTCAAATTTAAAACTAATCTATCAAAGTATTTTAAAATCGAACAGAGGACCGAATTTTAAATTACAAATTATTTTGCACAAAACTATCTTTTTTAATTCACCCGCCATATATTGGGTTGGTGCATAATTACCAGGCGTTTTTTAAACAATATTTATTATGAAAAAGAAACATAAGATTCCAACAATAACATTTGATTCCGGAGCATATGATTATCGACACGCATTTTTATAACCTGAAAATAAAATCTCAGTCAGTCAGACAGTCTGTCTGTCTGTCTGCCTGCCTATCTATCTCAATCTGTTCTTATCTATCTATTAGGTTGGTGCAAAAATAATGACGTAATAATGTCGTTTTTTTTTACGTATTTTTTAACGTCAAAAAACATTATTACGTCATTATTTTTGCACCAACCTAATATTCAATCTATGTCGATATGTATTGGGTTGGTGCATAATTATCAGGCGTTTTTAAACAATTTTTATTATGAAAAAAGAAACATGACAATTCATCAATAACATTTTTAAATGATTCCGAAGCGCATGATTATCGACACACATTTTTATAACCTGAAAATAAAATTTTTATTTAAAAAAAAGTAAACAAAACAGCATTTTTCATTAATAAATAAAATAACTCGCGTAAAAAAACGCCTGATAATTATGCACCGACCCAACATGATCCTCTAGTAAAAAAGTTTATTTGTAAAATGATTTTTTTTTTTTAAGCATTTCACTCCAAGCAAGGCGGGAAGCCACTAGGACGCAAGGGGTTACAGAAAATTTAGAGCAAAATCAGATAAGAGTGATAGAAGGAAGGATGAGGGTAGTGGATAGATCAAGGCAACTGAAGATGTCGATTGACATTACACTTGAATAGCTGGAGATTATAGCTCTCAGGGAAACTAGAATAGGGAAAGGAGTTCCACAGGCGAGAGGTGCGAGACATGAAGCTATTGGAGTAGAAGAGACGGCTACATTTAGGAGTTTCGACAGTGAAGGGGTGAGAGCGGGATGCCAGCCTCGTAGGGCGCTGGTACTCATGACGTCTGGGAACCAGCGAATGCAGCTCCTCGGAGCAATTTCCATGAAAGTATTTGTAGAACAGACAGAGGGAGGCGACGGCGCGTCTGTGAGAAAGTGACTGTAGACGAGACGCCAGGGCAGGGCCAACTACATTGCATATCCGCCTTGGAGCCTATCAAGAACCCCGAGGCAAACAGGGACTCCAGACCATATATGGCAGCAATAGTCCATGCAAGGGCGAATTGTTGATTTGTAGATCTGGAGGATCGACTCCGGGGAGAAAAACTTCCTGGCGCAGCACAGGGATCCAAATTTCCTTGCAGTGGACGAGATTACATGTATTTAATAAAGGATGTTGTAGATGAAAAACAAATTCATTTAGGTACCTCCACTTTTTCGCGGGAAAACAGCATAGCGTAATAAACAAATGCCACAAACTTACCGAAAATAAATTTTTATCGTCAAAACGCTTATGTTATTATTAAGATGAAAGACCAAAGTGTATTTTAATTATTTTTTGATATTTTTTAATATTTTTTAACACGTTCGAAATTTTGGTTAAAGTTTTCTTTTTTTTACGTCATCGCGGTGCTGTAAAAATAACATTGTTTTTTTTTGCGCTTTTTTCCCGTTGAAAACCCATTGATTTGGAAATTCTTGTAAAATTAAAGTAATTGTCCGATTTTAATGAAATTTTCAGGACTTATTTCACCAATGAATGAAATTATTTTTGAAATATTTCTTTTTAGTAAATTTTAGTAAAAAATATTTTTTTTTTTAATATGTTACACCCCACTTACTTATTTTCCCGAAATTTTTTTCAATTCTTTTTATTTCCTTACAATTTTTTTTTGTTTAAAGTAAGAGTCATTGGAGATGGTAAATCACCTACTTTTTTTTTTCTAATTTGTTCCAACTTTTGTAAAATGAGCTTTGAATAGAAAAATAATGAATCCAATAAAACTATGATATGACTTAATTAGAAAAGCTTTTAATTGCTTTTGTAAATAAGTAATATTAAGGTCATTATTGCCTGAAGAAATAAATTTTTTCTGATGAATAATTAAATTTTACAAGAATTTTTTATTTGTTTTACATTTTGATTATAATAATTTATAATAGTTTAAAAATCGTGCAAAACTCTGTATTAGCTTATTTCCTTTTGATAATTAGTAATTAAGTAGAAACAAAATTTACGAGTTCAAAATTGCCAAGTTTAATAAATTTAGTGATTCCACTTTTTTTTCAAATAATTTTTTATGTTGTATTTTTCTACTTAATACATTCCTTATTTCCATGTACGGTAGACTGAAATTGCCATTATTATAAAAAGAGTTTTGTCCCTTTATTCTAATAAATAGACATAACAGTAAAACTAAAAATAAAAGGGTTCACTCAGATTTCTAGTAATTTTCATTTATGGTCATCCGTCGTAGCTGTCATCACTTGTCAATCAACACGTGGATCAAGTATCGGGATCAAAATTACGGTACCAATCGTTAATAATTCGTTGTATATTTCTTTTTTATGCTATAATTAAGTAATATTTTTTTTAAATCAGATTAATTTAACATTAATTTTCTAATTTTACTAAAATGACGTGTCAGAAATTTTTTTAAATATTTTTAAAATCGATAAATTTGTGTTTGTTTACAAATTTCTTAAAATTAAGAAAATGGCGGGTTTTTTGAAAATTTAAAAATTTAAAATTAAATTTGACATTCCAATGTATATAGTTTCTATCTGAAATATACCAGAATTGTTTACTTAATGGAAATAATAAATTTAATGATTCAACTTTCAAGTAAAACTAAAATGAAATATTCAAGCATATTTTTTAATTTTAAAAAATGCATTTTAAACTTAGGTATCGATAATTTATGCCGAAAAAGTGGAGGTACCTAGATAAATTCATCCGACGTTATAAAAGGCCTGAGGAAATAAGAATC